>JAOTOM010004609.1:0-363399 GCA_034440615.1 Ashinkailepas kermadecensis | reverse complement strand
ACGGAACGTAGAGCCGGACTACAGGCCAACGCAACGTACAAGCCGGACCAATGGCCAACGGAACGTAGAGCCGGACTACAGGCCAACGCAACGTACAGCCGGACCACGGCCAACGTACAGCCGGACCAAAGGCCAACGGAACGTAGAGCCGGACTACAGGCCAACGCAACGTACAGCCGGACCACAGGCCAACGGAACGTAGAGCCGGACCACAGGCCAACGCAACGTACAGCCGGACCACAGGCCAACCGGAACGTAGAGCCGGACTACAGGCCAACGCAACGTACAGCCGGACCACAGGCCAACGTACAGCCGGACCAAAGGCCAACGGAACGTAGAGCCGGACCACAGGCCAACGCAACGTACAGCCGGACGACAGGCCAACGTACAGCCGGACCAAAGGCCAACGGAACGTAGAGCCGGATCACAGGCCAACGGAACGCAGGAACACGGGTAATCAGGAACACGGGCTGAGAAACAGGTCAAGGTAAGGCTCTCACACAGTGGAAGGTAAGGCTGCGACACAGGTGAAGTTAAAGTCGAGATACAGTATAACATACGGTTGCGACACAGGCTAAGGTAAGACCCTCACACAGGGTAAAGGAAGGCTGCGACAAAGGTCAAGGTAAAGCCGAGATATAGTGCAACGCAACGCTAACACGGGCTAAGACAAAACCGAGATACAATGTTGCGTAACGTCGTGACACGTGACTGCCATCACCGTAGCGAAGACGCCAGTCGGGACGCTGTCGAGTGTTCGCTGTAGCCTAGCCACTGGCTGCTGAGACCGGTCCAAAGGTCATCGCAGGTCAGCGCCAGATGGCTGATGGTCAATAGCCTGAACGCATCAGAGGACTACGGGCCAGTCTCACCGTCGATCCAGTGACATCAGCGGCACCTTCGCCGCCTCCGTCACCGACCCTGCCACAGTTCTGCTACTGACTCCGTCACCGATCCCGTCACCACCTCCGTCACCGACTCTGTCACCACCTCCGTCACCGACCCAGTTACTGCCTCCGTCACCGACTTCGTCACCGACTTCGTCACCGTCACACAGAACCATCGGCCCGCAGCGATCCGTCACACAGAACCATCGGCCTCGCACCGATCCGTCACACAGAACCATCGGCCCGCAGCGATCCGTCACACAGAACCATCCGTCCACAAACCATCGGCCCGCACCGATCCGTCACACAGAACCATCGGCCTCGCAGCGATCCGTCACACAGAACCATCGGCCTCGCACCGATCCGTCACGGCAGCACCATCGGCCTCGCAGCGATCCGTCACACATAACCATCGGCCCGCAGCGATCCGTCACGGCGGCTGGCGCTGCCAAACAGGCGCCGGCGAGTGTCACATGGTGGGTGACAGTCGAACACAGGTGCCGCTGACGCACCAAACCGGCGCCAACCGGGAGCACACGCACACGCCAACACACAGAGAACACTGAGCAGAGAGAGAGAGAGAGTGTGTGTGTGTGTGTGTGTGTGTGTGTGTGTGTGTGTGTGTGTGTGTGTGTGTGTATGTGTGTATGTATGTGTATGTAGTTGGGGCTTTTGGGCGTGTCAGTTGCTTCGGCTTGCGCCAGTAAATAAACAGTAAGAGGGCACAGCGATATATATATGTACGTGTGTATGCAGCAAGATATGTGTAGGGGTGTATGCAGCGAGATATGTGTACGTGTGCATGCAGTGAGATATGTGCAGGGGTGTACGTAGCGAGAAGTGTGTATGGGTGTATGAAGCAATGGCTCGGGCCGGCCAACGCGCCGGACCACCAGCCGGGACCACCAGTCAGGACCACCAGTCAGGACCACCGGTCGAGACCACCGGCCAGGACCACCAGCCGGGACCACCAGTCAGGGCCAGGACCACCAGGGACCACCAGTCGGGCCCACCAGCCACCATCCACTGACCAGACGGCCGGGTCTGATGCCTGAGAGATATGTCCGGCGGCCCACCAGCCGGGACCACCAGTCAGGACCAGGACCACCAGCCGGGACCACCAGTCAGGACCAGGACCACCAGCCGGGACCACCAGTCAGGACCAGGACCACCAGCCGGGACCACCAGCCACCATCCACTGACCAGACGGCCGGGTCTGACGCCTGAGAGATATGTCCGGCGGCCCACCAGCCGGGACCACCAGTCAGGACCAGGACCACCAGTCAGGACCAGGACCACCAGCCGGGACCACCAGTCAGGACCAGTACCACTAGCCACCATCCACTGACCAGACGGCCGGGTCTGACGTCTGAGAGATATGTCCGGCGGCCCACCAGCCGGGACCACCAGTCAGGACCACCAGCCGGGACCACCGGCCAGGACCACCAGCCGGGACCACCAGTCAGGACCAGTACCACCAGTCGGGACCACCAGCCACCATCCACTGACCAGACGGCCGGGTCTGATGCCTGAGAGATATGTCCGGCGGCCCACCAGCCGCATGACTGTTCCCCTGCGCTGGTGACTGCACACCACACGGTACACCGCGCTGTGTGAATGTTGTCGAGCCGCAGCCGAGCGTCAGAGTCGTGCGCCACTGTGACTCTGCATCACGTGCGATGTGTTGCGGCTTATTTATATCCGCATTCATAGACCGCCCTGCTGGTTGGAATGCGATAACTGTCTACACACTTCTCGACCTGTGTATCTGTCTATCATCTATATATCTATATCTGTCGTCTATCTATTCCTCTATGCATCTTTTCTAGACGTCTATGTATCCCTCTGGATATTTCTCTATCTACCTCTATCTATTCCTCTGTTTATCTTCTTCTAGACCCCTATGTATCCCTCTGGATATCTCTCTATCTGCCTCTTTTTATTTATATGTCTATACATATATGTATATTTCTATGCATCTGTTTATTTACTCCTTCATCTATCTCTTTCTTCATCCATGTATGCATCTACATAGAGATGGGTGGATGGCTGGATACACAGCCAGGTTAGTGACCCAACCCGATGGTGGTAGTGAATTGGTGCTTTAGGGCGTGCCTACTTCGGCCATTTTGCGCTCATGACTCTCCAGCCGTTGTAATTCTGGCCTATGCGGTCCCGAAGGTCATGGTCCCCACCGTCGTGGTCCCGGCCGTCGTGGTCCCGACCGTCGTGGTGCCGACCGTTGTGGTCCCGACCATTGTGACCCTGGTCTCGGCGCGCAGTGTGCCGCGCGGCTGGCAATGGCGACACGCCTGAGTGTCGCAGCGACATACCGGCGCACGGCGGCCGTGGCCGCGCGGCTGGCAACGGCGACACGCCTGGGTGTCGCAGCGACATACCGGCGCACGGCGGCCGTGGCCGCGCGGCTGGCAACGGCGACACGCCTGGGTGTCGCAGCGACATACCGGCGCACGGCGGCCGTGGCCGCGCGGCTGGCAACGGCGACACGCCTGGGTGTCGCAGCGACATACCGGCGCACGGCGGCCGTGGCCGCGCGGCTGGCAATGGCGACACGCCTGAGTGTCGCAGCGACATACCGGCGCACGGCGGCCGTGGCCGCGCGGCTGGCAACGGCGACACGCCTGGGTGTCGCAGCGACATACCGGCGCACGGCGGCCGTGGCCGCGCGGCTGGCAACGGCGACACGCCTGGGTGTCGCAGCGACATACCGGCGCGCGGCGGCCGCGGCCGCGCGGCTGGCAACGGCGACACGCCTGGGTGTCGCAGCGACATACCGGCGCGCGGCGGCCGCGGCCGCGCGGCTGGCAACGGCGACACGCCTGGTGTCGCAGCGACATACCGGCGCACGACGGCCGTGGCCGCGCGGCTGGCAACGGCGACACGCCTGAGTGTCGCAGCGACATACCGGCGCACGGCGGCCGCGGCCGCGCGGCTGGCAACGGCGACACGCCTGGGTGTCGCAGCGACATACCGGCGCGCGGCGGCCGCGGCCGCGTGACAGACTGCGCCGCACTTGCGACACACACACGGGCCGCTGGCAGGGCGGCCGACGGCGCGGCTGGCGGCCGGCCGTGGCAGCCGGCCAGCTGCGTCGGCTCCATCAAACGCGCCTGCCGCTCACACCGTTTGACCGGCGCACAGAGGCCGGCCGCCCGGCCGGTCAGCCCTCGGACGGCGGCAGCTGCTGCTGGGTTGTTGAGCTTTGGGTGCAGCGATCATACAGTATTATTTGATACCCATTGGACAATGGTCGGCGTTAGGAACAGTCTGCATAGCCATTATCGTTCAGGACGAGGGGCTGACATTATCTTACCCAGGGATAGTGAGACGAGGGGAATGATTGACCGCACGTACGGAGTGATCACATCTAAATGAGAAAGCGATGTTTTGGCCTAACTCAGGGATAGTGATCATCTTTAGACGGGATGAGGATGACATAATCTAATCTAGGGATGATTACAGATAAAAGTACATGATGGGATCACCACCTCGGAATAGTGATCACTGGAGGATAAAGGACGGCCGATTTAGGTCATCACACCACGAGACAGTGATCACTGTGAACGGTGGTGGCATAGGCACCACCCTGGCATAGCAATCAATATCAGAAGCGAGCAGAAAGAGAAATAAAGCGGCCCCACTCTTGGATAGCGATCACGTCAAAGCGTGGACGGGGAGGGAATGCTATGATCACTGCCGGATGTAGAGCGATGACAGACTGACGCAGTACACAGAATCGGTGGTGTCTCGTAGCTGTCGCTAATTGGCTGGAGGTCGAGAGCCGAGTATTTGGGGAGACCCATCCAAATAGCTGTCACCAGTAACGCCGGCTACGGTCGCCGCACCTCAGGCCGCCGTCATCACATCCTGGACCCTCGTCACTACACAATGAGCCACCGTCACTGCACCCCCCGTCCACACCTGGCCCCGTCACCACACCTCGGCTCACACCTCGCCCCGTCACCACACCCTCGGCCCCTATCACCACACCCTCGGCCCCCGTCACCACACCCTCGGCCCCGTCACCACACCCTCGGCCCCCGTCACCACACCCTCCCACACCCTCGGCCCCGTCACCACACCCTCGGCCCCGTCACCACACCCTCGGCCCCGTCACCACACCCTCGGCCCCGTCACCACACCCTCGGCCCCGTCACCACACCCTCGGCCCCTATCACCACATCCTCGGCCACCATCACCCCCACCACCCCTCGGCCTCCATCACCACACTCCCTCTGCTGAGGGGAGGGAGGGGGGGGGAATGCACGGCCGCCCTCATTGTCCCCTCCCCTTGGATCTGTCACTGCCTGTTATAATGTGAAGACATCCTTGCGTTTGTCTAGTCGGCTTGGAATCCATCCATGCAGCCCCTTGGCAACGGAATCCGGTTATACTATATTCAGCTATACACTATGTACTATGCCACGGTGGGTGGGTACAAGGTGGGTTATACAAAGTTCGGCTCGGTTACACTATATAACATGCGGTTATACTTGGCCAATCAGCACCACTGAGTGTCCCCCCGCTCATGTAGAAGCGCAGCTGGCGGCTCTGGGCAGTAGGCAGTGTACCAGCGCGTAGTATAGAGGGTGCCGTGCGTTGCGCCAACCACACTCAATACGTCACCCAATACGCCATCGCTCCGGAACACTGGTCCAGCAGCTCATGTCGCTGCCGAGGTCGCTGCTCAAACTCCGTCGACAGCACAGGAAAATGGATACTCAACATGATGAATCGATACTCAACAATGTCGAGACTGTGGACATCCGGTGCCGTCCGTGTACCCAAAGGGCAGGGACGCACAGATCAGCCTGTTGTTTTTCAGTCTAGGCTACCAAGCAGAGCCTTAAATGGTAGCTGCACATGGTGATACAGATATACAATCCGCTGAAGTAATTGACCGATGACCAAGCAGAGGCCTGAATGTAAACTGCATGTGGTGACACAAACACACAATCTGCTGCAGTCATTGACCACTGAGCCCCATAACAAACAATGTCATTCTACTCTGTCACATAATGTGTGTCACATAATCACTACTCATCGCTAGCTAGCTGGCGATGCTAAAGCTCGCATCGCCAGCTATTGCGGCGATGCGAGTTAGTGTACACTCGCTCACATTGTGTACGCTCTAGGAACACTCGCTAAGAAGTCACACCCGCTCAATGTATCACTTCGCTCAAATCGACTTTCTCAGTGTACTCACTGAAAGTGCAACTAACTGATATGGCCACACCCGTCAAACATGACACACAACACTTGTGGGAGGATCAAATGTGTCTAAAGTGACGCACTATAAGTAGTTGTTGGCGACGAACAGGAGACAAACACGACTAGGTACTGCGGCGAAACGTAGTCGTTAGCATGACAGGCCAGGGCAAGACACCACACCTGCGGCTTGTTCCACAGCGTAATGTAGGCCACGAGTAACTATCTATCGGGTACGTCGCGGTCAGACATGACCGAACTAGCACACTGCGAATGTATCGGTACTGACCATCCAGCCCATGTCTCGATGGGGACTCAAGGGGCTTTAGGGCGCAGTTCCATCCGTTCCTTAAAGACAATTTCGGGGTCATTAGCACCACGCAGCCATCGCAAGAGCTCCCGGCGGTGTCTCTGGTGTGGGATACCGCCGAACAGAACAGCAGGAGAGCAGGACCTCGGTCACGACGGCCGGGTGCCGGGTAGGGGTGGCTGGCACGGCTGTACTGTGCGCTAGCCTGGTGTGGGTGTATGATGGGCAGGGGTGACTGGCACGGCTGAACTGTGCGCTAGTTTGGTGTGGGTGTATGCTGGGCAGAGGTGGCTGGCACGGCTGTGCTGTGTGTTAGCCTGGTGTGGGTGTGTGCCGGACAGGGGTGGCTGGCACGGCTGTACTGTGCGTTAGTCTGGTGTGGGTGTGTGGCGGGTAGGGGTGGCTGGCACGGCTGTGCTGTGTGTTAGCCTGGTGTGGGTGTGTGCCGGGCAGGGGTGGCTGGCACGGCTGTACTGTGCGTTAGTCTGGTGTGGGTGTGTGACGGGTAGGGGTGGCTGGCACGGCTGTGCTGTGTGTTAGCCTGGTGTGGGTGTATGCTGGGCAGGGGTTGCTGGCACGGCCGTACTGTGCGTTAGCCTGGTGTGGGTGTGTGACGGGTAGGGGTGGCTGGCACGGCTGTACTGTGCGTTAGCCTGGTGTGGGTGTGTGACGGGTAGGGGTGGCTGGCACGGCTGTACTGTGCGTTAGCCTGGTGTGGGTGTGTGCTGGGCAGGGGTGGCTGGCACGGCTGTACTGTGCGTTAGTCTGGTGTGGGTGTGTGCTGGGCAGGGGTTGCTGGCACGGCTGTACTGTGCGTTAGTCTGGTGTGGGTGTGTGCTGGGCAGGGGGTTGCTGGCACGGCTGTACTGTGCGTTAGTCTCGTGTGGGTGTGTGCTGGGCAGGGGTGGCTGGCACGGCTGTACTGTGCGTTAGTCTGGTGTGGGTGTGTGCTGGGCAGGGGTTGCTGGCACGGCTGTGCTGTGTGTTAGCCTGGTGTGGGTGTGTGACGGGTAGGGGTGGCTGGCACGGCTGTACTGTGCGTTAGTCTGGTGTGGGTGTGTGCTGGGCAGGGGTGGCTGGCACGGCTGTACTGTGCGTTAGTCTGGTGTGGGTGTGTGCTGGGCAGGGGTTGCTGGCACGGCTGTGCTGTGTGTTAGCCTGGTGTGGGTGTGTGACGGGTAGGGGTGGCTGGCACGGCTGTACTGTGCGTTAGTCTGGTGTGGGTGTGTGCTGGGCAGGGGTTGCTGGCACGGCTGTACTGTGCGTTAGTCTGGTGTGGGTGTGTGCTGGGCAGGGGTGGCTGGCACGACTGTACTGTGCGTTAGTCTGGTGTGGGCAGTGGCGTCGCCACGAAATTCTTCCAGGGGGGGCAAGGTCGAAAGGGGGCCTCCTGTTACCCGAAAGGGGGCCTCCATTGTGTTAGGGTCTCATATTGTTTTTAGGCTCTTATACTATGGTTCGAGGATGGGGAACATGATTTCATATTGGTTTTTGTTTGTTCTTGGCATGGTGCATCATTTACTCAAAACGCAATAGCACTAATCATTTTGGCTGAAAACTGGGCCATACCAGGGTATAAATAAGTAATATTTCGATAAATGTATAAGTGCCAAAACAAACCATCGTCTCAATGCTTTCTCGAATCTTCCCGCTGGACTCTAGATTGCAGCGAGCTGGCGGGACTGGTGCTAAGCATATCTTACAGATATCTGCCATTGATCAACCCACTTTTAAGTCCTCCAAGTCTAACTGAATATAGCTAGATTCATCACTACTGTTATTTATTCCCATCAGCTTGATGTCATAAGCAAAGCCTGAACGACCATTTCTCAGTCCAAGGACGACAATTTCGTAAAGGTGACAACGAGAAGTGGATTGCATTAGTTTTTTTTAGCGTCATCTTAGGAATTTGTTTATTTTTATAACATTTGGTGCTGGCTGCAAGGCAACTGTCACACGAGCTAAAATATATCCTCAGCGAATACATTCACGGCAAGAACAAGCATTGAACACCAATGCATAAATGACAATGCAACAATGCAACAATGTCAGTACATACATAATCCAAGCCTTCAAATTCCACGCCGTCACGCCCATCGTTTTCGCTGTGCTGTACCGTTTTGTAAATGACGTTGAGAAGGTATGGAAGCTGGGAAGCTCTAATCATGCAGGCTGTTAGTTAGTTAGTTAGTTATTGTGGTTTAGGGGCGCATCGCATGCAGGCTGTAATAACAGAAAAGAAGTTTGTTGGAAGAAAATGCATTTAAAAACATCATTCATCCCATTTCATATGGGGCATGGATGTTGTATTGCATGCTTATGAGGGGTAATTTGTCCCCTCAATGTTGGCTTTTCCCCATGGGCGTATGTTTCGGAAAATTATTGAGGGACCAGTGGAGTACCTATATTTGCGTCAAGCAGGAGGGGGCAAACGGATTTGCAGGGGGGGGGGGCACCTACGCCCATTAAAAAGTCCTTGGATTTCGACCGCTATTTTGTCAAAGGGTACATTTCGAAATAATATAATTAGTCATCAACCAAATTGTCCTGTGGAGGGGCCTAATCTACCACTATGGTTTCTGATTGGTGGGATTTCAACCCTAACTCCACCACTCAGTTCTAAGGTTTTCTTTTGGTATCCCTTGATAAGTTACCTCACACTGCTGAAATTACACCTATACCACAAACCCGGATCGGTATCCCAAAAAATCAAGCTGGAGCCCTCCAAAAAAAGGAGAGATTCCAGCAAATAAATGTCAGGGTCAGGAAAATGGCTCTGTTGCACCGAACATTTTTTTTCAAGATGCCTTCAAAAATTGCGTATGACTCCGAAAAGCATACCGGATCTCGAAAAATCGAGGTGGGATACATGGCGTCAGAGGTTCGAAAAATCAGGCCGGGATTCGGACTTTTAATAAAAAAAAGAGAAAATATCCACAAAAATCGCGTTGAGCCCAGAAAGCTGGCGTTGGGTCTCCGAAACCACGTGCCTGGGCGCGATAAGTCGCGCTGGGACCCAGAAAAAATCGCACCGCAGCCCCAAAATCATATTGGGGCCCCACAAATGTGTGTCAGAAGCCCCAAATATACACAGCGGGAGCCTAAGAGTACAACGTTGCCAGAAAGTACAACTAACCCTCCAAAGCGCACAAAAGTCTCCAAAAAAGCGATAGGGCCTTAAAACATGCGTTGCAGCCCTAAATAAACATACCGGGAGCTCTAAGAAAAATACACTGCAAGCTCGCAAGGCGCACAGGGGCCATGAGAACGCACAAGGGCATGGAAAAGAGGCTGGGGCCATGAAAGGCAACATGGTTCCAAAACGTACAAAACGACCGGGAGCTAAATAAACACATTGGTATCTTCGAAAACGCCCCGACACGTAAAAAATACTCGGTGCACAAAAAAAAACGCAACAAAGCCCTAAAACGAGCAGGGTTTAGAAGATGTATTAGGCCCATAACTTCAAAGTAAAATGTATTACCCACCACTTTAAAATACAAAATTTTACAATTTCAGGCATTCCAGTTCATAGCACCCCGTCGCCAAGACGGCAACGTCAGTGCACGTGCACACCCATTTTTCGTATTCGGTGCATTCGCCACACTTCGTGCGATGCTATGGTTTCTGCTAGGCCTCCTGCGTTTTGCTAATTGCTGCCACATGATAGACTTGCACCATATTTGGCGTTATGGAATGATTCGCATGGGCGTACGCTTCGAAAAGTCGATTGATTAAATTCGATCATTAGTTTCCTACTTCCCACATTTTCTGGTAGCTATGAAATACGTTTCCCGCTGAGCTTTGATGCACTTCATATCTTTGCTGCTATCCTCCCAGATTGGATACCGAACCGAGGCCAAGCCTCGGCGTTTTTTTTCCCCCGTTGCGTCTTTCTTGGTCTATGATTGTGTATTATGGCTCCAATCCATTTTTGTTAGGGGCCTAAAGCATTTTCGAACCCCCTGCTCATTTTAGGGTTTGTTGAATTTTTGTACACCGAGGATTTTGACGTGTCAGGGCGTTTTCGAAGATCCCGATGTGTTTATTTAGCGCCGGTCTTTTTGTTTGTTTTGGAACCATGTTGCCTTTTGCGGCCCCAGCCACCTTTTCAGGCTATTGTGCGTTATCATGACCCATGTGTGCCTTGAGAGCTTTCGGTGTATTCTTTAGACCTCCCGGTATGTATATTTATGGCTGCAACGCTTGTGTTAAGGCCCTGTCGCTTTTGTGAGACTGTGCGCTTTGGAGGGTCAGTTGTATTTTCGGCCTCCGTTGTGCTCTTAGGATCCCGATGTGTTTATTTTGGGCTTCTGACGCACACTTGTGGGGCCCAAGTACAATTTTGGGGCTTCGGTACGATGTTTCTAGGTCCCAGAGTGGCTTATCGCACCCAGACACGTGGTTCCGGAGACCCAACCCCAGTTTTCTGGGCTCAATACGATTTTGTGAAACTTTTCTGATTTTTTCTTAAAGTCCGAATCCCGGCCTGATTTCTCGAGCACTGGCACCATGTTTTTGTATCCCACCTCGATTGTTCGAGATCCGGTTTGTTTTTCGGTGCCGTACGCAATTTGTGAAGGCATCTGATAATATGTTCGGTGCTCCAGAGCCATTTTTTTTTACCTGGGCATTTAGTTGTTGGAATCCATCCTTATTTTGGAGGGCTCCAGCTTGATTTGTGTTTGTGTTTGTGGTCACACTGTGCTTACGTGTGGCCCTAGACGGCAATTTTGTAGAGCCTCGACGGGACTACCGATGGGAATTGTGGGTCCGAAGCGCGATATTTGGGGGGCCCGGTTCGAGTTTGTGCGATGCGTTGTATTTAGCTGTGGCCCCAACGCGATTTTGGCGGTTCCTGTCGCAATTTTTCGGGCCTCGAGGCGAGTCTTCCGGGACTCGCCGTATTTATTTGGAGACCCATACGCGAATTCTGGTGGACCGACGCGAATTTTGGTGGCCCCAGCGCGATTTTTGAGGCTCCGACACGATTCTTGGGAGCTTATCCCTCTCAGGATGTAGGGGGCATTTGCCCCTTTGGTATAGCACTGCGGCCACTGAAGGAGTTGTTTTCCGTCCCAGAGTGACATTCCGGTTAAAATTTATTTTGGGGGCAGCTGGAACTTTTGGGGCCCCGGCGCGACCTTCTGGGCCTCCAGTGTGATTTTCAAGGGCTGCGACGCGACTTTTTTGGGTCCAATGTGATCTTTTGGTCCCGACGTCATTTTCTTGGATCCCTAGCGCGAGATATAGCGGCCTCGACACATTTTGGGGTCCAATGCGTTTCGGAGGCTTTTGGCGTCATTGTTGGGCCCCCAGAGTGATTATTCATGTCCGGATTTTCTTCGTTGCTCCGGCTTCATTTGTTTTGGTCCCAATGAGACTGTTGGGGCACGGTACGACCTGTCGTGCCCCTGGCATGATTTTCGTGGTCCGGGCGTGAATTTTTGGTACCCCAGGCTCAGCGTAATTTGCGGGGGCCCCGGCCGGATCTTTTGGGGCCCATATCGTGATTTTAAAATAACCAGACTCGACTCTTACTATTTCTTAGGGGGTTCTTCTTGCAAATTATAGGCCTCCTGTCGCGTCGTCTCATTTCCTAGAGCCTTTTTACCGGTTTTCGATGTCTCCTTGTGTGTCCTACCCTCCTCCATATTCAATGGTCCTCCTCTCCCGTCTTGGAGGGCCTCCTCTTGCATTCTGGAGCCCCTTTAACATGGCATGGGGCTTCCTCTCATCTTCGAGGGGCATTTTCTGCCAAATTAGGGGCCTCTTGCCACGCCTCGTGTGCCTCCTCCTTTATCCTGGCAAAGCCTTACCCGTCTTGAGGGATCTTCAATTTTGGAAACCTCACCTCCTTCCATACCTGCTATCACTCCCATCTTAAGGGCCTCCTCTCATTTCCTGGGAACTCTTTCCGGTCTTCGGGACCTCATTTGGTCCTAGAGACCTACTCCTTCCCGAGTCCGGCAGGTGCCTCATTTCTCTTCTAGAGGCCTTCTTTTTCAAATTAGGGGCCTCCTCTCACGTCTTGGGGGCCTCCTGCTCTGCGTTCTCCTGCTCTGCGCTCTGGATTCGATCTTTACCCATCTTAGGGGTGGTCTCTTATCTCCTGGTGGACTCCTCTTCTCTCCCAGGCGCCGCCTCTGCTAAATTACTGGCAACCTTTCGTATCTTAGTGGCCTTGTTATTTCCCGGGGACCTTCTTAGCCGTCTACGAGCCTTCTTTTCCGCTTGGGAGCCATCTCTCTTGTCCAATGGCCTTTCTCTCCTATTTTAGGGGCCTCCTCGTTCATCATGGGGTCTCGTTTCCAATCTTGTGTCGTTCTCTTCCGAATTAGGTGCCTCCTGCCACGTCTCTGTATCATCCTTTTCTATCTCGGTGGAACCTCACCCGTTTGGGGCTTGCTTTTGCGTCTCCGAAACCTCATCTCATATCTTCCTTCCTTTTCCGTCTTAGGGCCTCCTCTCATATTCTGGGCCTCCTTTCCGGTGTTGGAGCCTCTTTTGCAATCCTGGTTTCCTCCGTGCCATTTTTGACCCTCTCTTGATTTCTGGGGACTCCTACCCTCTCCTAGGTGACTCCTTTTTCAAATTAGGGGCCTCCTCTCACGTCATGGGGGCCTCCTTATCTGTGTCTGGAGCCTCATTATCCTCTTAGCAGGGTGCTTTTGCGTCCTAGTCCAAGATCTTCTCTTCCAGGTTCCTCCTCTTCCAAAATATGGGCCTCATCTGGCTGGTCTCGGTGGCCTTCTCTCATTCCTGCGGAAACCTTCTTACCCGTTTTGGGGCCCCCTATTGCGTCCGGAGAAGTCTCCCCTATCAGGTCTTAATTTTATATTGCAGGGGCATCCTCTTCCGTCTCGGGGGGCCTCGTTTTCCAACTTAAGAATATCCTGCCACCCATCGGAAGCCTTTTCGTCTAACCTGGGTGGCTTCTTGCCCGTCTCGGTGGCATCCTTTCCGTCCCGAGGGCCTCCTTTTCGTGCTGGGGTCTCCTTTTCGTCCTGGGGCCTCCTTTTCGTCCTGGGGGCTACCTTCCTATCTCTGTTCTCTGTTCTACGTCTAGTCCTACGTCCTTTTCGTCCTTGGGTGCATCCTTTTCGTTCTAGGGGCCTCCTTTTCGTCCTGGGGCCTCCTTTTTAGTCCTGGGGGCCTCCTCCCAATCTCTGTTCTACGTCTTGGGGGCATCCTTGCGTTATGGGGCATACTTTTCGTCCTGGGGGGCCACCTCACAATCTCTGTTCTACGTCTTAGGGGCCTCCTTTTCGTCCTGGTGGCCTCTTTTCGTCCTGGGGGCCACCTCACAATCTCTGTTCTACGTCTTAGGGGCCTCCTTTTCGTCCTGGGGGCCTCCTTTTCGTGCTGGAGCCTCCTTTTCGTCCTAGGGACCTCATCCCAATCTCTGTTCTACGTCTTTGGGGCATCCTTTTCGTCCTTTGGTGCATCCTTTTCGTCCTGGGGTCGGTTGGTTGATTGTTGGAGTGTAGGGGCGCATAGACTGCGTCTTTCGTCCTGGGGGCCTCCTTTTCGTCCTGGGAGCTTCCTTTTCGTCCTGGGGGTCTCCTTTTCGTCCTGGGGGTCTCCTTTTCGTCCTGGGGCCTCCTTTTCGTCCCGGGGGGCTTCCTTTTCGTCCTGGGGGCCTCCTCCCAATCTCTGTTCTACGTCTTGGGGGGCTTCCTTTGCGTTATGGGGCATCCTTTTCGTCCTGGGGGCCACCTAACAATCTCTGTTCTACGTCTTAGGGGCATCCTTTTCGTCCTGGTGGCCTCCTTTTCGTCCTGGGGGCCTCCTTTTCGTCCTGGGGGACACCTCACAATCTCTGTTCTACGTCTTAGGGGCCTCCTTTTCGTCCTGGGGGCCTCCTTTTCCGTGCTGGAGGCCTCCTTTTCGTCCTGGGGACCTCATCCCAATCTCTGTTCTACGTCTTTGGGGCATCCTTTTCGTCCTTTGGTGCATCCTTTTCGTCCTGGGGTTGGTTGGTTGATTGTTGGAGTGTAGGGGCGCATGGACTGCGTCTTTCGTTCTGGGGCCTCCTTTTCGTCCTGGGAGCTTCCTTTTCGTCCTGGGGGCCTCCTTTTCGTCCTGGGGGCCTCCTCCCAATCTTTGTTCTACGTCTTGGTGCCTTCCTTTTCGTCCTGGGGGCCTTCTTTTCGTCCTGGGGGCCTCCTCCCAATCTCTGTTCTACGTCTGGGGGCCTCCTTTTCGTCCTTGGGTGCATCCTTTTCGTCCCGGGGTCTCCTTTTCGACCTGGGGGCCTCTTCCCAATCTCTGTTCTACGTCTTGGTGCCTCCTTTTCGTCCTGGGGCCTCCTTTTCGTCCCGGGGGCCTACTCATCTCTGTTCTACGTCTTGGGGCCTCCTTTTCGTCCTGGGGGCCTCCTCCCAATCTCTGTTCTACGTCTTGAGGCCTCCTTTTCGTCATGGGGGCCTCCTCCCAATCTCTGTTCTACGTCTTTGGGCCTCTTTTTCGTCCTGGGGGCCTCCTTTTCGTCCTGGGGGCCTCCTTTTCGTCCTGGGGGCCTCCTTTTCGTCCCGGAGGGCCTCCTTTTCGTCCTGGGGACCTCCTCCCAATCTATGTTCTACGTCTTGAGGCCTCCTTTTCGTCATGGGGGCCTCCTCCCAATCTCTGTTCTACGTCTTTGGGCCTCTTTTTCGTCCTGGGGGCCTCCTTTTCGTCCTGTGGGCCTCCTTTTCGTCCTAGGGGCCTCCTCCCAATCTCTGTTCTACGTCTTGAGGCCTCCTTTTCGTCATGGGGGCCTCCTTTTCGTCATGGGGCCTCCTTTTCGTCCTGGGGGCCTCCTCCCAATCTCTGTTCTACGTCTCTTATAGAGACCTGATTATATTTTTCTGGTGGCCTCGTCAGTTTTGAGGCCTCATTGACAGCATGATATTCTGTCCCGTCGGCCTCCCTGCTCACCTTTTTTGCTGTGCATTTGCGGATAGGGGCCTCCTCAAATTTCAGGGGGGGGCGGCGCCCCCTGTTTCACGGCAGAGGGGGGGCGACTGCCCCCCTGCCCCCCCGGTGGCGACGCCCTTGGGTGTGGGTGTATGCTGGGCAGGGGTTGCTGGCACGGCTGTACTGTGCGTTAGCCTGGTGTGGGTGTGTGACGGGTAGGGGTGGCTGGCACGGCTGTACTGTGCGTTAGCCTGGTGTGGGTGTGTGACGGGTAGGGGTGGCTGGCACGGCTGTGCTGTGTTAGCCTGGTGTGGGTGTATGCTGGGCAGGGGTTGCTGGCACGGCTGTACTGTGCGTTAGCCTGGTGTCGGTGTGTGCTGGGCAGGGGTTGCTGGCACGGCTGTACTGTGCGTTAGTCTGGTGTGGGTGTGTGCTGGGCAGGGGGTGGCTGGCACGGCTGTACTGTGCGTTAGTCTGGTGTGGGTGTGTGCTGGGCAGGGGTTGCTGGCACGGCTGTACTGTGTGTTAGCCTGGTGTGGGTGTGTGACGGGTAGGGGGTGGCTGGCACGGCTGTACTGTGCGTTAGTCTGGTGTGGGTGTGTGCTGGGCAGGGGTTGCTGGCACGGCTGTGCTGTGTGTTAGCCTGGTGTGGGTGTGTGACGGGTAGGGGTGGCTGGCACGGCTGTACTGTGCGTTAGCCTGGTGTGGGTGTGTGACGGGTAGGGGTGGCTGGCACGGCTGTGCTGTGTGTTAGCCTGGTGTGGGTGTGTGCTGGGCAGGGGTTGCTGGCACGGCTGTGCTGTGTGTTAGCCTGGTGTGGGTGTGTGACGGGTAGGGGTGGCTGGCACGGCTGTACTGTGCGTTAGCCTGGTGTGGGTGTGTGCCGGGCAGGGGTGGCTGGCACGGCTGTACTGTGCGTTAGTCTGGTGTGGGTGTGTGACGGGTAGGGGTGGCTGGCACGGCTGTGCTGTGTGTTAGCCTGGTGTGGGTGTATGCTGGGCAGGGGTTGCTGGCACGGCTGTACTGTGCGTTAGCCTGGTGTGGGTGTGTGCTGGGCAGGGGTTGCTGGCACGGCTGTATGTGCGTTAGTCTGGTGTGGGTGTGTGGGTTGTGGGCAGGGGTGGCTGGCACGGCTGTGCGTGTTACCTGGTGCGGGTTAGACGGGTAGGGTGGCTGGCTCTGGTGGGTGTGTGCTGGGCAGGGGGTTGCTGGCACGGCTGTGCTGTGTGTTAGCCTGGTGTGGGTGTGTGCTGGACAGGGGTTGCTGGCACGGCTGTGCTGTGTGTTAGCCTGGTGTGGGTGTGTGCTGGACAGGGGTTGCTGGCACGGCTGTGCTGTGTGTTAGCCTGGTGTGGGTGTGTGACGGGTAGGGGTGGCTGGCACGGCTGTACTGTGCGTTAGTCTGGTGTGGGTGTGTGCTGGGCAGGGGTTGCTGGCACGGCTGTGCTGTGTGTTAGCCTGGTGTGGGTGTGTGACGGGTAGAGGTGGCTGGCACGGCTGTACTGTGCGTTAGCCTGGTGTGGGTGTGTGACGGGTAGGGGTGGCTGGCACGGCTGTACTGTGCGTTAGCTTGGTGTGGGTGTGTGCTGGGCAGGGGTGGCTGGTACGGCTGTACTGTGCGTTAGTCTGGTGTGGGTGTGTGCTGGGCAGGGGTTGCTGGCACGGCTGTGCTGTGTGTTAGCCTGGTGTGGGTGTGTGCTGGACAGGGGTTGCTGGCACGGCTGTGCTGTGTGTTAGCCTGGTGTGGGTGTGTGCTGGACAGGGGTTGCTGGCACGGCTGTGCTGTGTGTTAGCCTGGTGTGGGTGTGTGACGGGTAGGGGTGGCTGGCACGGCTGTACTGTGCGTTAGTCTGGTGTGGGTGTGTGCTGGGCAGGGGTTGCTGGCACGGCTGTGCTGTGTGTTAGCCTGGTGTGGGTGTGTGACGGGTAGAGGTGGCTGGCACGGCTGTACTGTGCGTTAGCCTGGTGTGGGTGTGTGACGGGTAGGGGTGGCTGGCACGGCTGTACTGTGCGTTAGCCTGGTGTGGGTGTGTGCTGGGCAGGGGTGGCTGGCACGGCTGTACTGTGCGTTAGTCTGGTGTGGGTGTGTGCTGGGCAGGGGTGGCTGGCACGGCTGTACTGTGCGTTAGTTTGGTGTCGTCCTGAAATAGGCGGCCGAGTGTCGCCGCGACAGCGAGAAACGGCGCCTGGCTGGCCGCCAGCGGATTGTTTTATTATCAGCGGGGCGGCTCTGAGCCGTCCAATCACCGGCCGATGCCTACGCAGGCGACACACGGGGTAGTGGTACAGACACAGGCCACATACGGGGCAGTGGTACAGACACAGGCGACACACGGGGCAGTGGTACATGCGCATGCGACACACAGGGCAGTGGTACATACACATGCGACACACGGGGCAGTGGTACGGGCACATGCGACACACATGACAGTGGTAAAGGCACAGGCGACACACATGGCAGTGGTACAGATACAGGCGATACGCGGGGCAGTGGTACAGACAGGCGACACACGGTGCAGTGGTACAGGTACAGGCGACACACGGGGCAGTGGCACAGACACAGGCGACACACAGGACAGTGGTACAGAGACAGGCGATACACGGAGAAGTGGTACAGACACAGGCGATCCTGGGCAGTAACACAGACACAGGCGACACCGGGGAGTGTACAGAACAGGCGATCCTGGGCAGTAACACTGACATGGGCGACACACGGGGCAGTGGTACAGATACAGGCGATACACGGAGAAGTGGTACAGACACAGGCGATCCTGGGCAGTAACACTGACATGGGCGACACACGGGGCAGTGGTACAGATACAGGTGATACACGGTGCAGTAATACACACAGGCGAGACCTGGGGAAGTGGTACAGAGACAGGCGATCCTGGGCAGTAACACTGACATGGGCGACACACGGGGCAGTGGTACAGATACAGGTGATACACGGTGCAGTAATACACACAGGCGAGACCTGGGGAAGTGGTACAGAGACAGGCGATCCTGGGCAGTAACACAGACACAGGCGACCCAGGGCAGTAATACAGACACAGGCGACCACGGGCAGTAATACAGACACAGGCGACCCCGGGCAGTAATACAGACACAGATGACCCGGGGGGGTAGGGGGCGCATCGACTGCAGTGGTCATCCAGCACAGGCGACCCCGGGCAGTAATACAGACACAGGCGACCCCGGGCAGTAATACAGACACGGGCGACCCCGGGCAGTAATATACAGGTCCGGTACCGACGCCACCTCGCCGCCAGGACGTGCCCCTCACCAAGTCACTGTGTACGATGCACACATTCGGGGGGGACGGTACCCCTTCGGTGTCAACCGGCGACCGTACGGCTCGGAGCCACCCAGCCGATCGCGAGACAACTGGACGGCCCGGCTGCTGCACCGCGGTCACACCAGTCCACCAGTCCGGTGGAGCTGGCGCAGAGCACGTCTGCTGACCAGTCTGGACGGGCCCAGTACTACAGCAGACAGGGCACGTCTGCTGACCAGTCTGGACGGGCCCAGTACTACAGCAGACAGGGCACGTCTGCTGACCAGTCTGGACCGGCCCAGTACTACAGCAGACAGAGCACGTCTGCTGACCAGTCTGGACCGGCCCAGTACTACAGCAGACAGGGCACGTCTGCTGACCAGTCTGGACGGGCCCAGTACTGCAGCAGACAGGGCACGTCTGCTGACCAGTCTGGACGGGCCCAGTACTACAGCAGACAGGGCACGTCTGCTGACCAGTCTGGACGGGCCCAGTACTACAGCAGACAGAGCACGTCTGATGACCAGTCTGGACGGGCCCAGTACTACAGCAGACAGAGCACGTCTGATGACCAGTCTGGACGGGCCCAGTACTACAGCAGACAGGGCACGTCTGCTGACCAGTCTGGACGGGCCCAGTACTACAGCAGACAGAGCACGTCTGATGACCAGTCTGGACGGGCCCAGTACTACAGCAGACACAGTGCTGACCAGTCTGGACCGGCCCAGTACTACAGCAGACAGAGCACGTCTGATGACCAGTCTGGACGGCCCAGTACTACAGCAGACAGGGCACGTCTGCTGACCAGTCTGGGGCGGGCCCAGTACTGCAGCAGACAGGGCACGTCTGCTGACCAGTCTGGACGGGCCCAGTACTACAGCAGACAGAGCACGTCTGATGACCAGTCTGGACGGGCCCAGTACTACAGACACAGGGCACGTCTGCTGACCAGTCATGGACAGGGCCCAGTACTACAGCAGACAGGGCACGTCTGCTGACCAGCTGGACGTGCCCAGTACTGCAGCAGACAGGTGCACGTCTGCTGACCAGTCTGGCGGGCCCAGTACTACAGCAGACAGAGCACGTCTGATGACCAGTCTGGACGGGCCCAGTACTACAGCAGACAGGGCACGTCTGCTGACCAGTCTGGACGGGCCCGGTACTACAGCAGACAGAGCACACCAGTCGACCAGTCCGGTGGAGCTGGCGCAGACAGGGCACGTCTGCTGACCAGTCTGGACCGGCCCAGCACTGCTGCAGACAGGGACTGACCGGCCTGGACGGGCCCAGTACCACAGCAGACAGGGCACGCGGTGCGTACTGCACCGCATGAGGATACCGCTGCCCCTGCTGTCAGGGTGGCAGCAGAGACCGGAGGCGTCCCCCAGCGGCGACGTCCCCTGAAGTCAACAGTGCTGGTGACCCACCAGCCTGCTGGAGTGGCGATCGGGCGGTGCCCGTCCCAGGGGGCTGCTCAGAGTCACCGGCGGTGCACAGGGCGGATAGCGGGGCGGGAGGCGACCACCGGTCACAGGGCGTACAAACCGGTCAGACCCCGGCACGAGCGGTAAGCCAGGTAGACGCCCCTGGTACGCGTCTGCACACCGCTCCTGTCCAGGCACGCACGGCACACCGGGAAAACGCCCCGCGCCATGCGTCTGCACGCTAGGTATATCCACACAAGGAGGGTACACTGGGGAGACATGGACGTACATAACGTAACGTAATGTTAATGCATGCTTTTCCCTACCGCCCCACCCCCTCCTCCACAGGAAAATTATGGGAACGCTGTGGAGAACAAGGCTTGGGGAGGGGAACATCATGTCCTGAGCAAGATTGTAGCAGCACTTGAGCAATATCGAAGGTCCTTAAGCAGGGTCGAAGCCCAAATTGGTGTTCCCTTTGCGGGACTCGTCGGTTGGGACTTAATTGGCTGGTAAACATTTTCGAAATTAACATTTTGGGGTCCCATGAAAAACATTGTCGGAAATTAAAGTACCTTTCATATCTTGCGGATGGGGCTCAAACATGTTTTCCGCTCCCCTTCTCCCTTTAGCTAATCCTGGTTTATCCCTTGATTTGAATCGAATTATTCCCTCGAATTTGAAACGACCCATGAATCGAATCGAATCGAATCATTGAGGTTGGGCGTGAATAACTTGTGAACCGACAAAAACGTACACTAAGTTGAATCGTGCGTCGAATCACAAGGCTGGCATAAGTAACCAATGAATCGACTAAAAACGATGAATCGTAAGAAGCCTGCTCGGACGGTCATACCTCAATTCATCACATAAATGGCTACGAAGCAGTCCATTGTACCTGTAGAGAAAGGGATGGGCACAATACGCCAACCGCCAACCCCTGCAACACGCATACGTGTGCAACCGATACAGATCCACCAGTGCGTGTGCTGGAGCCTCATCCAGTAACCACTCTGTGTCAATGTCGAGCGTGCCAGAACAGCCCGGTGGCCGTCACCTGTCTGATCCGAGGACGGACAAGACACCACCCGCTCACACTGGACACAGACCCCAGCCAGCCATGTGCTGGCGCGTGTTACTCGACCTGGAATGTGCTCACCTGCCCCGAAACCGGCTTCTCGTCGGCGGAAGGTAATTAGGCACGAGCCGCCTAACGAATCGCCATTCTCGTCAGAGGCCAAGCGGCAGAACTTATCGGTCGTACGTCAGAGGTCGACACGGTACCGACTCACGGCCTCCGGACATCGGTGCCACGCGACACCCACCCTCCGGACATTATCACCACACACCCTACTGACAGCAGGACCACCTGATACCCCCCCTATCAGCAGAACTACCCCACACCCTCCTGACAGCAGGACCACCCGACACCCTCATGTCAGCAAGACCACCGGACCGCCCCCCCCCCCCTGGCGGTAGGTCCACTCGACACCCACCCTCCCGACAGGACCACTCGACACACACTCCTGACAGCAGGGCCACTCGACACCCATCCTCCTGACATCAGGACGACTCTACATCCACCCTCCTGATAGCTTCCCCACTCCGCGCCAGCCCTCCTGACAGCAGCACGACCCCACCCCCGCCATCCTGGCAGCAGCACCACCTCACACCCTCCTGACAGCAGGACCTAATCTCAGAGGCCGGCAGCAATGCGGACATCGGGCGGACACTAACTGAGAATCTGGCGGACACTATCCTGCAGCCAGGCGGACACTAACCGGCAGCAAGACGGACACTAACCTGCAGCAAGACGGACACTAACCGACAGCCAGGCGGACACTAACCGGCAGGCGAGCGGACACTAACCTGCAGCAAGACGGACACTAACCGACAGCCAGGCGGACACTAACCGGCAGCAAGACGGACACTAACCTGCAGCAAGACGGACACTAACCGACAGCCAGGCGGACACTAACCGGCAGCCAGGCGGACACTAACTGGCAGCCAGGCGGACACTAACTGGCAGCCAGGCGGACACTAACTGGCAGCCAGGCGGACACTAACCGACAGCCAGGCGGACACTAACTAGCAGCCAGGCGGACACTAACAGGCTGACACTAACTGGCGGCCAGGCGGACAGCTGGTCACGGCACGCGCCCCGAGGTCATATATCTAACGGAGGTAAACAAACGGTACGGCAGGCCGCGCCCACCCGCCGCCAGCGGTTCTGATCTGTGCTTGTGGGGTGGGGACACGGCGAAGATAATCAGCGTCGTCGCTGTCAGTAGGGCAGTGAGGACCGACGCCGAGGATAGGGGCACTTCAGGTGTCGCTGGGGTCGGGTCCAGCGACAACGCCGGCAGAACAGCACACAAAGAAATACTTACCGGCCGGAAGGCGCCTGCCAATAACGGACATCATCATATGATATGGAGATATATGATCTTAAGTTCAGAGATACCAAACACTAAACATGCAAAGTGACCGCTGCACATGCAAAACATTAGGACATAGTACACGAAGGTCAGTGCCACGAAGTGTATGGAAGCAAGCGTCACAAGACAACGAAGTACGACAAAACCACACTGCAGCCAGACACCTATGTAAATGGATGGCTGTTGCAGCCAGACACCTATGCAAGTGGATGGCTGTTGTGGTGGTGCACATCCGTCTGTGGGACGCTGGCCTCTATGCATAACTACAAATCAGAGGCGACATACATTTCGGCTCGTGCCGAACTGTGTCACCACCCGGTGGTGTGTGCCATGACCTAGGAGACGGCTGATCAACACGGCTGGCATCAGCACGTGCTGGATTGTATCAGCACGTAACTGTGTCCACACGTGGAGTCTGTGTCAGCACGTGGCAGTTGTAGCAGCACGTGACGGATGTGTCAGCAAGTGACCGTGTCCACACGTGGAGACAGTGTCACGCCACAACAGTCGCAGCAGCACGTGCCGGACTACGCCAGCACGTGACTGACAACAATCACGACCGGCCAGTACGACAGTCTTGCGACTCTCCAACCGGAAAGGTCCCGACACGGACCATAATCGCACATCGCCTGCCGGCCAGCAGCGTTCCATGCCGGCGGCCGTCAGACCAGCCGAGCCAACACCACACCGGGGGATGGGTGGGGGTGTCGCCCGGCACGCGCCACATGTCTCCACCACGTGACCACATCGTCTGCCGGTGAGCGCGGCCACGGTGCTGTTGGCTGGGGTGGATATGGAGCGCGTCCCACGACACGCTCCATATCACCATGTCAACGAGCTGCGACAGAGGCGAGGCGCCTTGAAGCCCAGATAACTAACCAACTAACAACCGCCCGCAGATGCAGTGTGGCACCAGCTTGGTCACGCACCCCAGCCGGCCACCTCAACGGCGTATGCCCAGTGTGCCATTGTACCAACGAATTGTGCCAGGTGTCAACATATTTTCGCTTATGCGAGAGGCGTAAATACGCTCAATGTTTGATGTCACGTTTGATTGGAAGCCTTGTTTGGTGTCACGATATGAAAACAGGATGTAGAATTGCGAAAACAAACAAACTTGAATACAATTTCATACTTAAGTTCTGCGTAGCTCAAACAACTGATAACCGAATGGGAAAATAATTAACGGCTATGCATTTTATTAAACATGAATCTCCAGGAGGCCCCCAGCATTAGCAGATGAAAGCTGCAACTAAAAGGCAGAATAACTGACCAAAATTTCAGTATTATTCCGATAATTGTCGTTTGTTCACCATGCAACTATGAATTTCGACCCACTGCGTCAGTACCCTGGGGGCATCGGGGCGGTGCGGAACGAGCCGGGCCACAGTGAGGTAATCTGTATCCAGCGACGTCAGCGACCTACCGGACGCGGTCCTGTAGAGCAGGAAGGGCGCCTGCAGCTGAAACTCCAGGTCCTTGGTGAGCGGTTGCAGCAGGTTGCTCGTGTTGAGCCGATTCAGTACCATGAAGCTGTGGTAGGGCGGGCCGGACCTGTAACACGACCGCCAGACACCGTCAGTAACCGTCACACACCGTCAGACACGGTCAGCAACCGTCACACACCGTCACACACTGTCAGTGACCGTCACACACCGTCAGTAACCGTCACACACCGTCAGTAACCGTCAGACACTGTCAGTAACCGTCAGACACCGTCAGTAACCGTCACACACCGTCAGTAACCGTCACACACCGTCAGTAACCGTCACACACCGTCAGTAACCGTCACATACCGTCAGCCACTGTCAGTAACCGTCAGACACTGTCAGTAACCGTCATACACTGTCAGTAACCGTCACACACCGTCAGTAACCGTCAAATACCGCCAGCCACTGTCAGTAACCGTCACACACCGTCAGTAACCGTCACACACCGTCAGTAACCGTCACATACCGTCAGACACTGTCAGTAACCGTCAGACACTGTCAGTAACCGTCAGACACTGTCAGTAACCGTCACACACCGTCAGTAACCGTCACATACCGTCAGCCACGTCAAGTCAGTAACCGTCACACACCGTCAGTAACCGTCAAATACCGCCAGCCACGTCAGTAACCGTCACACCGTCAGTAACCGTCACACACCGTCAGTAACCGTCACATACCGTCAGACACTGTCAGTAACCGTCACACACCGTCAGTAACCGTCAGACACTGTCAGTAACCGTCAGACACCGTCAGTAACCGTCACACACCGTCAGTAACCGTCACACACCGTCAGTAACCGTCACACACCGTCAGTAACCGTCACATACCGTCAGCCACTGTCAGTAACCGTCAGACACTGTCAGTAACCGTCATACACTGTCAGTAACCGTCACACACCGTCAGTAACCGTCAAATACCGCCAGCCACTGTCAGTAACCGTCACACACCGTCAGTAACCGTCACACACCGTCAGTAACCGTCACATACCGTCAGACACTACAACCGTCAGACACCGTCAGTAACCGTCAGACACTGTCAGTAACCGTCACACACCGTCAGTAACCGTCACATACCGTCAGCCACTGTCAGTAACCGTCATACACCGTCAGTAACCGTCACACACCGTCAGCAACCGTCACACACCGTCAGTAACCGTCACATACCGTCAGACACTGTCAGTAACCGTCAGACACTGTCAGTAACCGTCATACACTGTCAGTAACCGTCACACACCGTCAGTAACCGTCACATACCGTCAGCCACTGTCAGTAACCGTCAGACACTGTCAGTAACCGTCATACACTGTCAGTAACCGTCACACACCGTCAGTAACCGTCACATACCGTCAGCCACTGTCAGTAACCGTCATACACCGTCAGTAACCGTCACACACCGTCAGTAACCGTCACACACCGTCAGTAACCGTCACATACCGTCAGCCACTGTCGGTAACCGTCATACACCGTCAGTAACCGTCACACACCGTCAGTAACCGTCACACACCGTCAGCCACTGTCAGTAACCGTCATACACCGTCAGTAACCGTCACACACCGTCAAACCGTCAAACCGTCCACTGTCAGTAACCGTCATACACTGTCAGTAACCGTCACACACCGTCAGCCACTGTCAGTAACCGTCATACACCGTCAGTAACCGTCACACACCGTCAGTAACCGTCACACACCGTCAGCCACTGTCAGTAACCGTCATACACCGTCAGTAACCGTCACAAACCGTCAGCCACTGTCAGTAACCGTCATACACTGTCAGTAACCGTCACACACCGTCACGAGGCCATCGCTCACCATCGGGCGCAGTAGCTGACCACCAGCGGTCACTGGGGACACCGTCACGCGCCGTGGGGGACCGTCACAAACCATCAGCTGCCATTGATGACCGTCGTATGCCATCACAAACATCACAAACCAACAAACACCTCCGGCGACGACCATCACACAGCAGTTGATATTAGCATAGACCATCGGAAGGCATTTAGGTCATCTGATACCTGGAGGTACAAACACGCGATCAGTGATCACAATAGGAATAGAATCTCGCCGGTTTCAGTGGGGCCACTTCCAATGACGCAAGGTGAGTTTGTTGTTCTAACGACGCTGACTTGTCACCACGCATCGATGTGATTGGCCAGCCCTCGCAGCTGCCGATCACGGGCCTTGGTTAGTTATTGTAGTTTAGGGGCGCATCGACTGCATAGGTCACATAGCGCCCTCGATCACGAGTCTGCCTGAAGCCCAGCAGCAGCTAGCTTTCCAGCCAGGAGCTTCTGATCTGGAGCAGGCCGCTCTGACTACCGAGCCTCACATCATTCCGTGTAAAGGAATGAGTGGCCATCATTACCATCACCCGGTGGGGCGTTGATGGTATCAATCCAATGCTCTGCGGACAGAGCATCTGAATTCCTTTCAAGATAGACATCAGTTTAACTCATTATTTTTCCTACATAATATGTATTAGTTATGGGGGCTTTAGGGTGTGTCGACCCCGACAGGATTATATTGCACCCATAGCGAAGATCATCCTACAGCCTGAGTTGTGAAATAATCCTAAGTAACATCAGTGGAGTATACCAATCTTCTGACTACATCCAGAGGAGGCCGGCCGCCAGCATGGCCCGGCCATGTGCTATGGGGCGGTCCCAGAGACGATACACACCTGGACAGGCGGCATGGCCCGGCCATGTGCTATGGGGCGGTCCCAGAGACGATACACACCTGGACAGGCGGCATGGCCCGGCCATGTGCTGTGGGGCGGTCCCAGAGACGATAAACACCTGGACAGGCGGCATGGCCCGGCCATGTGCTGTGGGGCGGTCCCAGAGACGATACACACCTGGACAGGCGGCATGGCCCGGCCATGTGCTATGGGGCGGTCCCAGAGACGTGGGGCGGTCCCAGAGACGATACACACCTGGACAGGCGGCATGGCCCGGCCATGTGCTGTGGGGCGGTCCCAGAGACGATAAACACCTGGACAGGCAGCCGGACTGCAGCACGGCCTGGTAACGTAGTGGTATTACCGAAGTGGCCACTCTCGATCACAACAATGGGAAAAAGCGACAGCCTGATCGTGTTGCCATCCAGCGCGGGGAAATGTTTCAGGCATGAAACAACGGGTTTAGATGCTCATGAAATGTGGATAATGGTAACAGAGAAAGTGTTTCAATGCCAGGATAGGTTCATTCCCAACAGGCAAATTAGACTAAATAAGGTTAAGCACCCTTCATGGCTGACCAAGGAAGTAAAACATGTACTGGAGTTATAGAAGCAGGCATGTAAGAAACTAAAATATCTTAACTCTGAGACAAACCTAGAGGCATATAGAATAGCTAGAAAGAAAGTTAAGTGTGTTAGGGCATCTAAATGACTGGCTGAACTTAAATTAGCCCTAGGATGTTCAGCAGGCAACGCTCAAAGGTTCATTACCTTCTACAAGTTTAAGTCTAAAAATGCAGTGCAGGGCCATTGGAGGTAGACGGTGAAATAGGGGTTGATGGTTATGATATAGTTGAGTCTCTAGGCAAGTAATTCTCAAATGCTTTAGTAAACACGTGGAGCGCCCTTGTGACGCTTTTTTTGCCGCCAGCCGGGTCTCCAAAGGATAGTCGGCCGGTCGGTCGGTCAGGCGGGCCACCAGAGGGCATCGGCCGGTCAGTGGGTGGTCAGATTCAGGCCACCAAAGGGCGATCAGCCGGTCAGGTGGGCTTCCAGAGGACAGTCAGCCGGTAGAGTCAGGCCACCAAAGTGCGGCCAGCTGGTCAGGTGGGCTTCCAGAGGACAGTCAGCCGGTAGAGTCAGGCCACCAAAGGGCGGCCAGCTGGTCAGGTGGGCTTCCAGAGGACAGTCAGCCGGTAGAGTCAGGCCACCAAAGGGCGGCCAGCTGATCAGCTAGGGCGACATATCTCCACAAACCACCTCAGTCACAATTATCATGTATGACGGTTTTCGGCGTTCCTGGTATCTGACACATTGCGCATGCGCAGACACAGGGACTGCTGCCCGAATTGGCCGAGTGGACACTCAGCCAATTCGGGCCAATGCATTCTCCGTGACCCAGTAATATGTTCCGGGGGAAGGGGTCCCACAGGCGAGGATGACCAGGAGAGTAGGGCCGATGGGCACCATAGCCCAGTGATGTATTCCGAGGGGGATGAGGGGTCCCGAGGCGGAGGTGTGCTCCGGACAGACGGCCGGCCGACAGCACGGCCAGGTGATGTACCGCGGGGAGGGGAATCCCAGCGACAGATATAACTCGCAGAGGAAGCACGGCTGCGCTCTGGGAATGACCCCAGAGCCGGGGACGACCCGGAGAGGCAGCCGGAGGGCAGCGCGACCATTCTGCGTGTGCGTGTGTCGGAGGGAGGGGTGTCAGAGACGGAGATGACCCGGCCACTGACAGCCGGTCGGCCAAGAGTCGTCGGCGTGACAGACGCGCCGCCGCCGGTGGTGTCCGACACCAGGCCGCCGTCGGACCGTGCCGACACGTGCCACCACCGGCCCACCGACAGTCGGCAGTCGGCAGTCGGCAGTCGCTCGCTGCGTGAGGAGGCCGCAGACGGAGCGTGCCCCTGCGACGGTCACCCGGTGGTGATCCGCCTAGCGGCCACACTGTGCCGGCGGCCGGTGTGTAGTGACGTGACGTGACGTGTCGTGACGTCAGCCGTACACTGACGTGGGAGCGGGCGGAGCCGTCGGCGTCCCAGCCAGTCGCCAGCCCGACGGCCGGTCTTTAGAGGTAAGCGGCACCACCACATCGTCACGGCAGTCACCGGACTATACCGGCGCCGAGGCTGGTCACGCCCGACCTCCGCGCCGCCTAGCGTGGCAACACACGACCTCTGCGTTGTCAGGGGTGGTAGCATCCGCCCATGCTGCTATCGATGGTGGTAACATCCAGCCATTATCGTGCCCAAGTGGCAACATCCGACCATACTGGTGCTGATGGTGATAACATCTCAAGTATATGGTCACCGACACTGCTGAATCTGCCGAAATGACAGGTGCGGGCCGTGACACTGGGAGTCTCCGGAGGCGCCCGCTACAGGTCTTCACCCGAACGCGTTACCTAGGTGATCGCAGCATGGAACACGCGACACCTAACCGCGAAAAGGTGACCGTCACATGCGGTGACCAAAGGAGACTACCCAGGTGACCGTCACATGCCGTGACCCGGGGAGCCTACCCAGGTGACCGTCACATGCCGTGACACGGGGAGCCTACCCAGGTGACCGTCACATGTCGTGAGCCGGGGAGCCTACCCAGGTGACCGTCACACGCCATGACCCGGGGAGCCTACCCAGGTGACCGTCACATGCCGTGATCCGGGGAGCCTACCCAGGTGACCGTCACATGCCGTGACCCGGGGAGCCTACCCAGGTGACCGTCACATGCCGTGACCCGGGGAGCCTACCCAGGTGACCGTCACAAGCCGTGACCCGGGGAGCTTACCCAGGTGACCGTCACATGTCGTGACCCGGGGAGCCTACCCAGGTGACCGTCACATGTCGTGACCCGGGGAGCCTACCCAGGTGACCGTCACATGTCGTGAGCCGGGGAGCCTACCCAGGTGACCGTCACATGTCGTGACCCGGGGAGCCTACCCAGGTGACCGTCACACGCCGTGACCCGGGGAGCCTACCCAGGTGACCGTCACATGCCGTGATCCGGGGAGCCTACCCAGGTGACCGTCACATGCCGTGAGCCGGGGAGCCTACCCAGGTGACCGTCACATGTCGTGACCCGGGGAGCCTACCCAGGTGACCGTCACATGCCGTGACCCGGGGAGCCTACCCAGGTGACCGTCACATGCCGTGATCCGGGGAGCCTACCCAGGTGACCGTCACATGTCGTGAGCCGGGGAGCCTACCCAGGTGACCGTCACATGCCGTGACCCGGGGAGCCTACCCAGGTGACCATCACATGTCATGAGCCGGGGAGCCTACCCAGGTGACCGTCACATGTCGTGAGCCGGGGAGCTTGCCCAGGTGACCGTCACATGCCGTGAGCCCGGGGAGCCTACCCAGGTGACCGTCACATGCCGTGAGCCGGGGAGCCTACCCAGGTGACCGTCACATGCCGTGAGCCGGGGAGCCTACCCAGGTGACCGTCACATGTCGTGACCCGGGGAGCCTACCCAGGTGACCGTCACATGTCGTGAGCCGGGGAGCCTACCCAGGTGACCGTCACATGCCGTGAGCCGGGGAGCCTACCCAGGTGACCGTCACATGCCTTGTGCCGGGGAGCCTACCCAGGTGGCCGTCACATGTCATGACCCGGGGAGCCTACCCAGGTGACCGTCACATGCCGTGAGCGGGGGAGCTTGCTCAGGTGACCGTCACATGCCGTGACCCGGGGAGCCTACCCGGGTGACCGTCACATGCCGTGAGCCGGGGAGCCTACCCAGGTGACCGTCACATGCCTTGAGCCGGGGAGCCTACCCAGGTGGCCGTCAAAACTGCATGTCGCTGACCACACCAGGGCAGGACGTTTTTGGCCGTGCCCAGGTGACCGCCACATGCCGTGAGCGAGGAGCCTGCTCAGGTGACCGTCACATGCCGTGACCCGGGGAGCCTACCCAGGTGACCGTCACATGTCGTGACCCGGGCGACGGCGCATGCTCACCGAGACCACCACCGCCGTACCGGTGCCGGCTCGTTAAAGACTGCATCTGGCTGACGACACACCAGGGCAGGACGGTTTGTTTGGGTTGCCGTGCGCGCTGCGGGGATAATGCACAGGCCGAATCGAGGCCAGCGCGACCGGTGCTGAACACAGCCGTACACACGGCCATGATAAAGAGCTGCTGGGCTTCCATTCTTTATTCTGTAACTAAACGCGTGAAATTCCTAATCGCAAGTCCCTTCCTTCCTCGGCTCCACTGCGAAATCGGATATCGCGTTGACCTTCCTTCAAATGTCCGCGAGGAGATGACATGCGAACGGCACGGAGAAGGCAGTGCATGCGTGCGAGAAAAACTTCAATCTGGAAGAAATATGATTACTACGATCGGACAATAACTGCGATGTTGGTCGGGCAGAACCATCACACATCAATATGCAGCATATAATAAAATGGAGGTGTCGACGAGCTGCTGGACGATCGTAAATGCAGTCATTTTGAGCTGGCTTACCAATAGTTGCGGCCCAGATACCCAGTGTAGACAGCTGTCAGATACCCAGTGACAGCTGTGACAGAGACAGAGAGAAAGTGAGAGAGAGACACAGTGACACAGAGACAGTGACAGAGACAGCTGTCAGATACCCAGATACCCAGTGCAGACAGCTGTCAGGCTGGGCCCAGAACTGCAGCTGCTGTATTGTTGTTATTGTTGTTTAGGGGCGCATCAACTGCATGGGTTATACAGCGCCCACAACTATGTCAGTCGAGCCAGGTATAAACGTACCGGTGCCAAGTAAAGGATGATAGTACGCGTCACAGCATGCTATGGCATGTCATGATCCCGTTATTTTGCACAGCCGGATGATTGACATTCATATGCTACACTTGTCGGCGGGAGTACCTACAGCTGGTGTGAGTCACAAAAGTGAGGTGGCACCAGTCAGCTGGTATCAGTCAGCTGATGTCATTCAACTGGTGTCAGTCAGCTGGTGTCGGTCAGCCGGTTTCAGCTGGTGTCAGTCAGCTGGTATCAGTCAGCCGATGTCAGCTGGTGTCTGTCAGCTGGTGTCAGTCAGATGGTGTCAGTCAGCTGGTGTCTGTCAGATGGTGTCAGTCAGCTGGTATCAGTCAGCTGATGTCAGCTGGTGTTGGTCAGCTGATGTCGGTCAGCTGATGACAGCCAGCTGGTGTCAGTCAGCTGGTGTCGGTCAGCTGGTGTCGGTCAGCTGATGTCGGTCAGCTGATGACAGCCAGCTGGTGTCAGTCAGCTTGTGTCAGTCAGCTGGTGTCAGTCAGCTGGTGTCAGTCAGCTGGTGTCGGTCAGCCGGTTTCAGCTGGTGTCAGTCAGCTGGTGCAGCAACGGTTCAGCACTGGTGTCAGTCAGCTGATGACAGCCAGCTGGTGTCAGTCAGCTGGTGTCAGTCAACTGGTGTCAGTCAGCTGATGGCAGCCAGCTGGTGTCAGTCAACTGGTGTCAGTCAGCTGGTGTCGGTCAGCCGGTTTCAGCTGGTGTCAGTCAGCTGATGACAGCCAGCTGGTGTCAGTCAGCTGGTGTCAGTCAGCTGGTGTCAGTCAGTTGGTGTCAGTCAGCTGGTGTCAGTCAGCTGGTGTCAGTCAGCTGGTGTCAGTCAGCTGGTGTCAGTCAGCTGGTGTCAGTCAGCTGGTGTCAGTCAGCTGGTGTCAGTCAGCTGGTGTCAGTCAGCTGGTGTCAGTCAGCTGGTGTCAGCTGGTGTATGTCAGCTCGTGTCAGTCAGCTGGTGTCAGGTGGTGTCGGTCAGCCGGTTTCGTGTCGGCTGGTGTCGGTCAGCTGGAGTCAGTCGGTATCGATCAACTAGCGTCAGCTGGTGTGAGCTGATACTAGTCAGGTGGTGTTTGCTGGCGTGGGAAACAGGTTACGGTCGCCGCAGGTGGCTTCAGCATAGTTTGTTTACGGTTTTCGTAATGTTCGCGACGACTGACGAATTATCATCGCTAAAGTATCAACAAATTGTACTGAACGCTTTCTCAGCCTGATTCAGGTTCACTGCATGAAGTTAAACTCGGGGAGCGTTTTAAGAAGGGGCACACGAGTGCTCTGCAGAGCCACCCAACGCGCGTCTTGTTTCACGTCCAGACGTTCCTTTCTCCGACGTCACACAAATCACCGCAACACAAACTGCCAGTCCGGCCTTCAGCCAAGACGCATGACGGTATCTTGATGGTATCCTACAAGTGGCTAGGAAGTGCCAAGATGCCGCGGTAAGATAGCCAGAGCTGAAGTGCGAGACGCACAGAGCCTGAGCAGGATCAGCGTCGATACACTGACGCTCGTCACGCCAGAATGAGGTCAATTAGAGCGGAAAGAAAGCCATAATGGTGGAGCGAGATCACTTCTGCAGTGAGACGTCCGGTATCCGAGTGAGATCCACGCTTTCACACTGCCGTACTCACGGAGTAGGAGAGACCGAGTACCATTGTGAAACAATACCAAACTGAGACCCAGTGTCAGACTGAAGCTCACGCAGGCATTGCAGTGAGGGGGTGGGACCTAGTGTCCGGGCGAAACGTGTAATTAGACCACAGCCGACATGCACCTGTATCCCACTAATTAGCACACTCCATTCGGCAATACGAGTCCACATCGGAACCCCAGAGCATGAAACACCCAAATGTTCAATATGGAACGAAGTGAACGTCGAGACCATCTTCAGTAATACGTCAAATAGCATAAGTACGACTACGCACATGTGGCCAGACCTGTCGGGTCCTGTCACGGACACCCCAGCTCCGAGCGGAAGCCGTCGCCCGTCGGCCGGCGCCGGCCCACGCTGACGTCGGCAGTTGGCGCCTCGAGCCGCGGCTGTGGCCCGAATGTTTGGCTTTGCCAGTTGCGACGCGGCGGCGGCCGGCCGGCCAACTCCACCAGTGCCCATGCACATGGCGGTATTCCACCACCACATGAGGTGTCACCATTGCACATGTAGTGCAGCGGGCTGGTCGGAGTCGTCGACCGAACCCCTCCCTCTGAGTTCCGGCACGTGACTGACCCGTGATAGGTGTGGCCGAGCAGTGCGCAACTGGCACTGGTCAGGGAGACGCGGCTGAGCGGCGGAGGTGACTGGACGGTGCGAAAGCAGCAGAGGTGAGCGGGCCGGAACTATCAGGGCCCGAACTGTTCGACGGACAAATAAGCTCTTGTGGCATTCTCACACAGCTTGGACGCACAAAATTAATTTGGTGCACATTTTATCCTAGGTTAAGAAAATAGTGCTTACGATATTGTTTCGGAAGTTTCAAGAAAGAGATCAACACTTCGACTTCATTTGACACCTCGCCTATGGTTAGCAATGTAGCAAATCGCATATCGTTATTATTGGAAGGTACTAAAGAACACGATGTGATCAACATAGTAATGCTATGAACTATATACGAATATATACTCTGCTATCGATATATCGAACGCATATTGGTTGCTGTTTTTTTACACCGACAACGCTTAAACATACAATTGTCGGTTTTTGCGACCAAAATGACTTACAACTGACCTGGGACGTCAAACAGGAGCCTAAACTCGGCTACCAATCGTCACCTCGTGCAATTTCGCCACGTGCAATATGGTGGATTTTCGTTTCATTTCGCAAGCACATTCCGTTTAGATTGCTAGCGATTCGCAACGTCCCCTGCGCTGGATAAGGCGGCAAAATACCGCGCCAGGCCGAGTGTCACGTGACTGGAGTGAGAGTGACGGCCGACCGACCGGCGAGCGGCAGCGCCATCGGAGCCCGTCCCGGCCCGGCACGGCCGGCGGCTGTTTTGATAAGGCCCGGCGCTACCTTTCAGAAGGTTTACAGCGCCCCAGCGAGCAACGTCAGGCGGAGCGGCCGCCCATGCTTATTGGTGCTTATTGGTATTGGACAGAGGGAATGAGCAGCGGCTACCGACCCGACCACCCCAGCATTCTCCCTACGGGCCGACGGTCCCCAGCGCCCTCACCCCTGGAACCGTGTACCGTCCCGACCGTCCCCAGCGTTCCCCCTCTGACCCCTCGGTACCGCATCCCAATGAGCCCACGGTCCCGAGCACTGTTCGTCACACCCATGGAACTGTTCACCGACTCGACCATCCCCACTGTCCTCCCTCTGGCCCCACGGCACCGCCTCCTCGGGGTCGACGACCTCCGGCAGCTTTTCACCCATGGAACCGTTCCCAGATCCTCCCTCGGACTCGGCGGCCACACCCTCGTCAGATCCCACGGTTCCCAGCGGCGTCTCACCCCAACCGACCAGCGTTTGACGACCCCCGCCGATCGTGGCAATAGTAAAGACCGTAGGGCAAACTTGTGGAAGCTATTATTCATATATTGTTCCATTCTTCGTGCTAATTTTTTACAAAGGCATTCTTGCTATTTTAATTTTGATCTTTAATACTACTTTATCACAATGTCACCGCTAACAGCGGAAAAAATTGATATTTGTGTGGATGTCACCGGTTTCGCCGCACTAAATACAGAATATTTGTTTAATATTTGTTACCATTCTCACGATCGACGGAGGTCGTCAAACGCTGATTGGTCGGCTCAAGCGTCTCCCTTTTTTATTGGACTAAAATGCTGGAGCGCAGCCCCCTGGTCCCGCCCAACACGATGACGTCACACAACATCAGGTGACTGATGACACGCCGCCGCCACTAACCGGTCCGTGATCAGCCAATCATTCGACGCCGTCGCCACAGAAGGCGCACATCATTCAGGCGGAGCCGGCTGTTTGCCGATGGAGGAGGCTGGCTGGCCGGGCGCCTGTGCTGGCACCGGCTACCGCGCGCCCGGCCACCTGATGGACGGCGCTCGTCCTCCGGCTGACAAATGGACCGGAGACACGCCCGCGCCCAAGTGGGGCACGGCCGCATTTTGCCGAGACAATACCGGAGATGTGCGCAATGTGTGCGAGCCGCGCGCAGGACCGGCACGTGGCGCACGCCACCGGAAACCGCACGTGTGCGCACCAGCGGACCGGCGAACGTCCTGAACGTATCGGAAGCTGCACGTGTGCGCACCAGCGGACCGGCGAACGTCCTGAACGTATCGGAAGCCGCACGTGTGCGCACCGGCGGACCGGCGAACGTCCTGAACGTACCGGAAACCGCACGTGTGCGCACCAGCGGACCGGCGAACGTCCTAAACGTATCGGAAGCCGCACGTATGCGCACCGGCGGACCGGCGAACGTCCTGAACGTACCGGAAGCCGTACGTATGCGCACCATGTAGCGTCGCCAATCTCTCACGCCGATTGGTCGCGGGCGAAGAGTAGCGACAGGTAAGACTCGAACCCACAATCTTTCGATTGTGAGACGAGCAACTTACCCCTAGACTACTCGTCCCTCGCCGGCGTACCGGCGAACACCTTGTACACTCGGTATCGGTAGGATGTTCGGGGGTACCCTTAACTATGGCTGGCCCCAAGGAACGTAGGCTGTGCTGCTCCACACAAATAATTACTGGTAGACTGCGCCGCTTAACAGTTATGCGTTGCGTGACAGTCCGCAAGTTTCACCACCGGTCAGCCGTAGGTATTCGCTTGTGCGGTCGTCGGGTGGTCATTTGCCCTGCAGCCATGCAGTGAGAAACACGGGTCTACGCTGTTCCCGCCTTGCATTCCTCAGTCAGCCAAACAACATTGGCAGTTCAGGCGATCGGTCCACCACTCGACCTCTGTAGACAAGCAGAGTTTGATCGCCGTGGATTTCGGACTTCGGCAACATAGAATGAGCTGGAAGTGTTGGAAGGAGCTCGGTTGTAAAGGATGTAGCGAAAGGAGAGGGTAATTTTATGATGTCAACGGAGGATTCTCCTACCCTACAATAATAACATAATTTCTAACTTTTACACTTTTTAGAACTTTAGTTCGAATTCTTGCTGGGGTGGCTTTATAAACCAGGATCCAATTGCTAAACAGACCTTGCTTGAGCCCTGGCCGCATCACCCGATCCATTGATTGCAGTTCTACAGTAGATATTTGGGAAAACGCTTCACGTGCCGCTAATGCATTCACACGGCCACCCCGGAAGCTCGCTTTTCCACATTATCGTGCCAGTTGCCAATTGACCCTCCTAGCCAGTGGCTAAAAGCAAGCACGTGAAGCGGCTCGAACCCAGCCTTTCAAGGACAGGAGAGACCAGCGCAGGCCAGTGCCCAATCCAACTGAGCTACCGGGGCGGCGGATCCCAAGGCGGCACTTGCTTGCTTAATTCAGATTCATTGATAAATCGATTAACTACTTGCTTACATTACATCTGTTTCATTGATATTCACGCGTTGTTGAGCATGCGGCATATGTTGTATGATATGAATTATTTATTGTATATAGTGTACGCTATATTGCAAACGACATATTCAGATTATCTATGCGCACATAAAATATGTCTTCAAACGGATACCATCTAATTAGGTTACCATAATACATTTTTAGTTTATATTGCTTCAGCACGAAATGTAACCGGGTCGTCCGTTCTTCTTATTTATCCAATAAGATAAATTATTTATCTCCGTTCTTATATATTCTTATAATTATATGTCCCCGTTCTTCTTATTCTTATTTATTTATAGGTCAGGATTCACACAACAAGCTCTGCTTAGCAATTGGATCCTGGTCCATAAAGCCACCCCAGCAAGAGTTCGAGAAGAGTGCCAGAAATATTGCTTCATATAAAGTAAAATCCTTGTATGGTAAAATAGTTGGATGGTGTCTGCGTGAAGAAATACTTTATCCCCACGGAATTCTGAATATGTCGCTTGCAATACAGTGCACAACATATGCAATAAATAATATGATATCATGCAACACATTCCTTGCGCCCTAAAACATGTGATTCTCAATGAAGTAGATACAATTTAATCAAGTAACTAATTGACTTGTCAATGAATCTGAATTAAGCAAGCAAGTGCCTCCCTGTGACTTGCCGCCTCGGTAGCTTAGTTGGGTAGAGCGCTGTCGTGCACCCGTCTCCGCTGTCCTGGCAATGCTGGGTTCGAGTCGCTTCGCGTGCTCGCTTTTAGTCCCCGGCTGGGAGGGTCAGTTGGCAATTGGCACGATGAGGTCGAGAGCGAGCTGCCGGGGTCGCCGTGTCGGTGTATTGACGGCACGTGAAGCGCTTTGCCAAATTTGGACTGTAAAACTGCAATTCATGGAATCATGGCCAGGGTTCACGAAACCAGCTCTTCTTAGCAATGGGATCCTGGTTCATAAAGCTACCCCAGCAAGAGTTCGAACTACATTTCTAAAACGTATAAATGTTGGACATTCTATTATTATTTTGGGGCCAGAGAATACTTCATTGACATTATAAACCTCCCATCTCCTTTCGCTACATCTTTGCAACTGAGCTTTTTCCAACCTTTCCTGCTCATTCTGTGTTGCTGGAGTAAGAAATCCGCAGCTATCAATTGTTGCTTATCGACAGAAGTCCAGTAACCTGCTCGTTTAACTGCCAATGTTGTTTCGCCGACAGAGGAATGCAAGGCGGGAACAGGGAAGGCCCGTGTTTACCACTGCATGGCTGCAGGGCAAATGGTCGCGTGACGACCTCACACGCGAATCCTATGGCTCGGACACTGGCCGGTGGCGAAGCTGGCAGACTGTCACGCAACTCATAACTGTGAAACGGCGCAGCCTACCAGTAATTTGTGGTGTGCAGCGTCACAGCCTACGTTCCTAGTGAGCCAGCCATGCTAAGGGTACCCCGAACATCCTACCGATACCGAGTGTACGTACAATGACGCAAACTGTTTATATGCGCATCATTTGTTGATAAACATTTTCTGCCGAAGACAGCCAAACGACCATTTCCACAAAATGAATGCGGAAGAGTTCCAGGTACGACATCGTAGGTAGGTCAACGAGCCGAGGTTGGTTGGTTGGTTGGTTATTGATTTTACGACACGTCGACTGTTGGGTCATATAGCGTCGCCAATCTCGCACGCCGATTGGTCGCGGGCGAAGAGTAGCGACAGGTGAGACTCGAACCCACAATCTTTCGATTGTGAGACGAGCATCTTACCCCTAGACCACTCGTCCCCGAGCCAAGGTTGCAAACAGCTGAGTTCACGCAGATGATAAACAGGAAGCATGCTCCAGCTGTGCCCCAATGAAGGCATCTATGCTAAACAGCTTCCCAGCTATCGACCGAACGAGACCTAAGGGGGGAAGAAGTCCCAGAGGCGGGCAACAGCCGAAATGTTGGAATATGACATTTCAACATCCCCACCATTTATACAACAAAATAAACCGACCCAATCTTGATTGCTATTGTGCGGTAGGGATATAATGCATAGTTTGAGAACAAATCGCAAACTATTGGGAGACTAAGAGTACAGAAAAAGAAATAGGTCGTGACGGGCTGGCGACAGGAATGCAACCGGCACATACGAAGATGTGCAGCTTGGGCCGTGGTGCACGCACCAGATCATACCACCAGATGGCTCGGTTAGTCAATGAGCTGACATGTCCGCGCCCGGATCAAACTCACGGCATTCGGGAGTGCAACAGTGGATCAAAGGTTAGCCCCGCCGACGGATTCGCGGTGTCGCCGTCGGCAGTTGGCAGACGGTCTGAGGCGCGGGCCGACACACGCGAGCCAGTCTCCAGACGGTCTGAGGCGCGGGCCGACACACGCGAGCCAGTCTCCAGACGGTCTGAGGCGCGGGCCGACACACGCGAGCCAGTCTCCAGACGGTCTGAGGCGCGGGCCGACACACGCGAGCCAGTCTCCAGACGGTCTGAGGCGCGGGCCGACACACGCGAGCCAGTCTCCAGACGGTCTGAGGCGCGGGCCGACACACGCGAGCCAGTCTCCAGACGGTCTGAGGCGCGGGCCGACACACGCGAGCCAGTCTCCAGACGGTCTGAGGCGCGGGCCGACACACGCGAGCCAGTCTCCAGACGGTCTGAGGCGCGGGCCGACACACGCGAGCCAGTCTCCAGACGGTCTGAGGCGCGGGCCGACACACGCGAGCCAGTCTCCAGACGGTCTGAGGCGCGGGCCGACACACGCGAGCCAGTCTCCAGACGGTCTGAGGCGCGGGCCGACACACGCGAGCCAGTCTCCAGACGGTCTGAGGCGCGGGCCGACACACGCGAGCCAGTCTCCAGACGGTCTGAGGCGCGGGCCGACACACGCGAGCCAGTCTCCAGACGGTCTGAGGCGCGGGCCGACACACGCGAGCCAGTCTCCAGACGGACAGCACGGCTCCGTCAGGCCGCTCACCACACGCGGCACCCGCTCACTGTACATGCCCCCCCCCCACGGGGCACCCGATCACTGGACAAGGACCACACACCACACGCGGCATCCGCTCACTGGACAAGGGCCACACACACACCACGCGGCACCCGCTCACTGGACATGGGCCACACCCCCACGCGGCACTCGATCACGCCTCCACAGAAACGCCGAACAGCGAGCAACCCCTCGTAGTCGGAATCAGCCGGGGTACGTTCGCGGAAGGCCTTGCTACGTGTCGGGCGCAACACGTGAATGTGAGTGGCGACGACCGGTGCGGCTGGGCGGGCCGTGATGGTGGTCAGATACGGCGGTAGCCACCGAACACAACATTGCCCCGTACGGTACACCGCACTCGAGAGCTGTAGCTCAGGAAGGTGCATGTGGGCGCCGCCATGATTTCATCACATCTCAGCGGCTTCGACTAGCCAGCACGCACCACGCATCTATTTCCGAGTCGTACACGGTCCCTTTTTTTTCTTCTCGACAAAGAAAAAGATAAAAATGCATTAACATGCCTGCATATATAAATACATATATAAGTAAATGAACACATATATATGTACATATATATGAGCCGAATATTGTCGGTCAGAGCAGCAGATGGATGAGAGATGGTTGAGCATTCTAAACTGTTTCATGATTAGATGCTTTACTAAATACTGAAAGCCATATAGTGGAGGGCGCCACGACCACCAGAAGTGTGGGCGTAGGTGGGACCAAAGCACGTCTCTGTGGCGCTACCTCTTCTCTTGAAGAAAACTGATGACACAATACCAGAAATTACCAGGAGCAATCTGACCCTTCCTTTGGTCTTCATCGCCAATTAATGAGCCACACTGACGAGAAGTCCCACGCATACCGTTCTCCCTTCCTGGCTGCAGGTGTTCTCCTGACGGATTCATAATCGCGATAACGTTCAGCAGGCGACAAAATGGCTCCAAAACACTTCGCATATGCCACCGGGAGGAGCTTGGTGCCAAGCAGGGCAAACCATTGACTGCTGTGCGCCTCGAGAACCTACATCGGAACGAGGCACCGAATTTGCTGTCAGGTCGGAGAGGGAACTAGAACGGACCGGCAAGTGATAAACAGCGACATTAGTGCAGCGTCGCTTGCTCTGGCACGGCTGCAGGCGCAGAGTGAACATTGTGAGCGCACGGTGGCCGGGGCTGTGTACAGCCAACGTGGCGTCCAAACCTGCCACTAGCACGGATCGACTGACGCCTCCAACAGGCAAACACTTGCGCGATATCGACTGCGTGGCGCGGAATTGGAAACAGGAGTGCGTGCCGGCGGTCGAGTTCCTGCGCATCGATGCGACAACGGCAGGCTTGGAAAACACGCAGACGTCAAGGTGGTGGTGTGGATCAGCAGGTGCCCAATTCACATGCTGCAACACAAATTCAACACTTCGAAATCAGTGGCAGATGAGACAAGGCTCATTTCGAATAGCTTCTCGGAATACAGTTCCATGTGACTGATACGCAGGTCTAGCCCAACATGGGAGAGCTAGGAACATTTTTCTTTTACTGGCCCACGTCTGGAAAAGCCTTCGCGGATGATACCCCAAACGCCGGTTTTCGGATCGTTCTTTCGGAACCATTCTACACCAGCGTGTAAATTCAACTTCTCGACCAAGCTGATGACAATTCCAGCTTCTACTCTTTGTGATTTGATACTCGTTGAGATGAAGACTTTGACCACTGAGAGACTTTGACTTTGACACTGCGAAAGTTTTTTTCTCGTCAAATCGAATCCTATCTCGCCTGTTTGATATGGCTGCTGTGATCCAGCGAGTGAAGCAGCGGAGAGAACAATTCATTAGGGAACACGAGAGCACACCAAACCTGCGCGGCAAACATATGATGACCGCCACCAGTTCCCAATGTCATTCATCAACAACTGCGCGGCACAATCCGCCAACAAGCCGCGTGCAGCTTGGTTAATACCGCCTCTTCCTTGCCGACACCCAATCCGTTACGTGACAGGTCCACACCACCCATGCTGACGAACGTAAGACGCCGTGGCGAGCGTGACAGAACCCACGCGTCTCACTGGCAGAGCTGATGCTGCGATTTCCCGCAACTGGTACATCACCGCTTCCCGGTAGGATCGAGTTGCAACAGGTAGCGTGGGATTGGGCGAAGGTCAGGTTTGGCGGGAGAATGCTCAGGGAGTGAGACAATGGTCAGTTTTGGTGGGACATTGTCTCTCAGGCTGTGTAAGGCGGTAGTCGGCTTGTTCGGCTTGGTAGTCAGGTTTGGGGAGGATATCTCACATACAGCTAATGAGTGCCAATAGTTAGTCTTAGCTTATAGGTTAGGTCGTACTGCTGCATCGCTGAGTATGGAACGATGGGCATGCTTGGCGTGATATTGTACTGCAGTCTCTCAGACAGGCAGTGTGGAATAATGATCAGGTTTAGAGGAAGACGGACTCTCATATACAGCTATGGCGGGACCACAACTTTGGCGTGAGGTAGTACTGCTGTCTCTCAGACGGATAGATTGTCCACCGTCAGCGCTGGTACGCCAGACCGTGCACGTACAACGTTTTTTTGCTTGTTTTTTTCCCCCTTTTTCTTTCTTCCATCTTTAGCAGAGGCCGAGTGCTATCCGCTAGAGATATGCTACGTTAAGGAAAGGGTTACGTTAATCCGGCTTATATGGCATCCGGTTATATCAATTAAGAAAGAGAGGAAAGATGAGACGCCGACAAGCAAGGAACGTGGCGTAAAGTCCGACACACATACATGGGTGAAACATACACAGACACACGTACATACACGACACATAGAAGTACACTTGGAGGGTGGGCAGCATCGTAACCTGCGGAGAGGCTCCACCGCCCACGTGCGACCGAAAAAGCGAAGCAGAGGCCCGACGTCCAGGGCGAGTCGTGGGCGTCGGGCCCGACCTTGTGTGTGTAGGTGTATGTTTTAGTTAAGGCTTGGAAAAACCTGAGAGGTGAAAAAACCAAGCAGCTTGGAAAACCCGAAGGTGAAAAACCAAGCGCAATTTATAAGGAGAACCGTCCGTTTTGGCCAAATTGGATCGGTCTCTGCCTACCTAGTGTGATACAACCTATATGTATGTGTTTAGCGACGATGGAGATGATAGCGTTTGACTTCAAATTACTTCCTCTAGTTTCGTGCCGTGCAAGTATGTGAATAGTATGTCAATGAGGTCCGGGTGCTTGTCACCGAGGAGGCTTGGTAGTGAAAGTGGAAGACGATTTTGCGCAATGTAGGTAAGAAGTGGGCGACGCTGTAGTTGGTAGGCTGGGCAAATAAGCAAGAAATGTTCCACAGTGTTACGAACACCACATGTTTGGCAGGGCGGAGCGCGGAGAGGTCGATCAAAGAGGACATTATGCGTGAGATTCGTGTGCCCGAGTCGGAGTCGAGCAAGGTGGATCTCGTGTGAGCGTGTGAGTTGTCTGGAAGAGGGCCATTTGGCGAGAAGGGGTTTAATGTGGTGCAAGTGTTGTGATTCCAGCATGCCTGGAGATATGTGTTGAATAATCTGTTGGTGAGGGATAGAAGGTCACAGAGGGGTGGACTGGAAGGTTGGGGGTGGGTGGGAGATCGATGGCTCGACGTGCGAGCTCATCTGCCCGCTCGTTGCCCGGAATCCCCATGTGGCCAGGGATCCAGAGCAGTGTGAGGTGAAGGTGGACATGATGTGTGTGGTAGAGTTCCCGGATAGTGTGGAGTGTGGGGTGTGTGGTGTTGTGTATGGCTGCGAGAGCGTCGATGGAAGAACGTGAGTCGGTGCAGATGATGGTTGGTGTGGAGATGTGGTGTTGAATGATGTGGTGTAGACAGGCGTAGATTGCGACTAGTTCTGAGGTGTAAACCGAGTGATGTGGTGTTAATTTGATTTGGCCAAAGCTGGGTCCACCGCACCAAGCAGCTCCCGTACCGTCGGTGGTACGGGAGCCGTCTGTGCAGAAGTATGTATGATGGGGGTGGGCGGCTTGATATTCGAAAAATGTTTGTTGGGTTTCGATGGGGGAAAGTAATTTTTTGTTTTGGTGGAAGAGATATTCGAGCTTGGGGTGATACATGTGCCAAAAGGGGAGAAGGGGAGGGAATTTGCCGAGGGTTACCTTGGGGAATTTGAGTGCGAGAGTAAGGACATGTTTCAAATGTATGCCAATGTTGTGTTTGTTCCTATTATAGGTAAGTCTGAAGGGAGGTTTAGTGAGTGCGGGGGTAGCAGGGTGGTTGAGCTGTGTTGTGGTCCGAAAGTGGTATCTGACTAGTTGGAGTGTTCTGCGGTGTTGTAAGCTGGGGAGGTGGGCCTCAGCCCGGAGACTAGTAATGGGTGTAGTGCGGTGTGCTCCGGTGATGAGGCGAAGAGCATGATTTTGTATGCGTTCAAGTGTTGTGATGTGTGACGGAGATATATGATCGAAGATAAACGCATTGTATTCCAGGACGGAGCGAATTAGAGCGATATACATAGTGTTGAGGGTAGCCCTGTCTGCACCCCAGTCGCGACCGGAGATGCAGCGCAGGAGATTTAGCCGTTTTGCGCAGCGTTGTTTTAGATAAGCAATATGAGGGCCGAAACAAAGACTTTTGTCTAGTATGATGCCAAGATATGTGAATGTGGTTTGGAGAGGGATAATTTGTTCGCGATAGCGGAGCGGAGTAGTAGGTGGGATGTACGTGTGGAGCCGTGAGAAAAGCATTGTGACGGATTTTGCGGGGGAGAGTTGCAGTCCCCAAAGGGAGCACCAGGAATCAATTTGATTCATGGCGCGCTGCATAAGATAATTTGCTTTGTCTGCCGAACCGTGCGTGCACCATATGGCCAGATCATCGGCGTAAATGGAGTATTTTAGGCAGGGGGCTATGTTGTGGAGGTCGGCGAGAGCATCGTTAATCATGATGAAAAAGAGGGTGGGGGATAGCACGCTGCCTTGTGGGACGCCCTGATCGAGTTTCTGGGGCCGAGAATGGATATTGCCGCAGCGGACGGTGAATGTTCTATCAGCGAGGAAGTTGGAGATAAATTTTGCCATTCTGCCTCGTATGCCAATACGATGTAATTTGATTTGGAGGGCCGAACTGTGTACTTTATTGAATGCGGATTTCAAGTCGAGAAAAAGTGCGACGGTTTCATATTTTTTCATGAAGCCGCGCTGTATCGAGTCAACTAATTGGAAGAGGTTGTCGGCGGTGCTGTGTCGGGATCGGAATCCGCTTTGAAAGGGGGAGATAATTTTGTTGTTTTCGAGGTGTACTCTGATTCGACCATTGACCATGCGCTCAAAGATTTTAGAGGCACAACTAGTGAGAGAGATAGGTCGATAGCTAGAGGGAAGGTCGCGAGGTTTGCGAGGTTTAGCGATAGGAATGATAGTGCTAGTAGACCAGGAAGGGGGAAAAGTGCCGTCAGTCCATAATTGATTTAGTGCTGAGAGGAGATTTTCTTTTCCGGCGTCGGATAGATTTTGGAAGAAGGGGTATGCCAATTGGTCAGGGCCAGGGGAAGTGTTCGTTACTTTGGAAAGGGATAAGGCTAGCTCATAGGGAGTAAATGGGGCATTATATGGTTCAGTGTCGTCCGAGGTAAAGTTGCAAGTGGCGAGAGTGGATCGTAAGAAGTCGGTGGTGTGTTGTGAGTATTGTGCATTTGAGGAGATGTCAGCATAATAGGTGGCAAAGTGTTCCGCGACGTCTGTGGGTTCCGTGATGCTGCGATGGTTAATTGTCAATTGTGGGAATCCGCGGTGTGCGGATCTGCCATTTGTGAAAGAGCGAATTTTGGACCAAATTTGGCCGATGGGCGTAAATCGATTGAACGAGTTTGAATAAAGTTGCCAGCTGTGTTTTTTGGCTTCTAACATGTTTTGTGGGGTAAGGTTTTTTCGAAATTTTCGCTCAGCCCGCCGCCGCCGAGCGACGGCGCGTTGACACTCGTCGTTCCACCACGGCACGTGGTGACGACCGGGGGAGGGGGGCGACGAGTGTGGGAGACATGATTTTCTGCCGCGAGTAGTATGGTGTCAAGAGGGGCTGATATTGGGGGGGGTGAATGCGATGGAAGGACGGTGTCAACTTCTTGGGAAAAACCCTGCACAACAACACACACGATGCGCCGGAATCCGCCAGACGGTTTGGAGCGGCTACACGGCACCGGTGTTTGTTTTGTTTGCTCCTTCGCTTTCACTCGTGGACGCTGGAAATGCCATCTGTTGAGAGGCGTGAGAACTCGAGCCTAGCCCAAAGCGAAAATCCCGTGGAGTCGATGCGGCCACGAAAGAAGGAATTATCATCCCAACAACGATACACATCTGGTGCTAAACATTTAGAGATAAAATAAACCGAGGTACGGAGCAGCTTTGCTGTAATAAAATGTCATAGTGATCATTACTATGGGACACATCGGCCATTTAGAATCAAGGAAGTCGACATCACGAAGCAACGATATTCGTCCACTTCGTTCTGAACAGTTTGTTTCAAAGAATTATCAACAATCCCACTAGTTCGGAGCCCACTATATACGGAACGATCAGGAAATGTGGAGAATCAAACTTAACCACACGACATTTATTCGAAAGAAACTGATATTTTTATTTAAAAAACTGCGCACGTCCCAATGCCTTCCTGGTACACTGTGCAAGTAAGAATCAATCAGCAGCCCAGCGCATAGCGAACGCTTTAATATACGTAACTGTACGCACGACCCAACCGCCTGTGGTGTAGCATCGCGAAATGAGATGAGAACTTCTAGGTAGGGCTTACCTTTTGTAGACGAAAAGGGCTCCCTGCATATCCGTCTTTTGCTGAAAAAAAAGGTCAGCATCAAGTCCTGCTGGCCAATGTCATCAAAGGTCATTGCAATTGTATCTAACCATATCATGAAATCAATATCATGGACAAAGGCAAAGGCATGGGCAAACCATATTACGAAATCAATAGCATAGTCTATCAGATTCCACAGACGACCAACTAATCTTACACCGAGTCAACAAATATCGCATGACCGAATCATCATCGCTCGCCTACAAACTTCTACTCTCTGGTGCATGCAAAGCTCAGCAAGTCACATCTCCGGGTCACCAGCATTCTACAAGGCAATCCAAGTTTCTTCAATAATGGGTTTCTGCAAAGCTTCACATGATTACATTTTTATGTTCTCGGGCCACACTGGTCCACACATTATGGGCTCCATTATCGCCCCGCCAAATCTCACACTGGCCTCAATCGAACCTCCATTGGTGAATTTTCGGTGTTCGCCTCAGCTCCCGAGCGTCAGTGATAACAATGCTGGGATTTAGCAAACGACAGCAGACGTTAGAAACGCCAGTTCTAGCCAGCTGGTGAGAAATAACCATCATCACTTGGCAAAGAAGGAACATTCAGTGCCCAAAATCGCACGTCAGATTTCATCTGAATGTCTTCCGTTGACCAAACCATTGTCAGCGGTGGTGCATTGACCGTCAATTTCTAACCAAAGCAACCGCAAACAAGCACAGCAGACGCGTCACTGCTCACCCACTGGCTGGTGTCGGAGTTGTACTCGTACACCGCCACCTGGGTGGCACTGTCGACGTCACTGCTCACCCACTGGCTGGTGTCAGAGTTGTACTCGTACACCGCAACCTGGGTGGTACTGTCGACGTCACTGCTCACCCACTGGCTGGTGTCAGAGTTGTACTCGTACACCGCCACCTGGGTGGCACTGTCGACGTCACTACTCACCCACTGGCTGGTGTCGGAGTTGTACTCGTACACCGCCACCTGGGTGGCACTGTCGACGATATCGGCCACATAGGGGTCGTGGCGACGAACGGCTGTAAGGTTCATCTGTTGCGAGCCCACACGATCTGCCATAGCTGCTGCTGCTGGACACAGGGCAGGAGACACAGTCACCCCCAGCTGATGTCAGCACACACGGTCCGCCATAGCTACTGCTTGACACAGGGCAGGAGACACAGTCACGTCCAGCTGATGTCAGCCCACACGGTCCGCCATAGCAGCTGCTGGACACAGGGCAGGAGACACAGTCACCCCAGCTGATGTCAGCCCACACGGTCCGCCATAGCTGCTGCTGGACACAGGGCAGGAGACACAGTCACCCCCCAGATGATGTCAGCCCACACGGTCCGCTATAGCAGCTGCTGGACACAGGACACATCACCACCAGCTGATTATTGCTTGATATTGCTGATAATATTGCTTGACAACACAAATCATTTTGGAAAGTAGATTCTTTCTATGCAGCACCCATCCCGTTAATGATCAACCTGTTCAAAGTTGGGGTCGTTACCCCCTTAACCCACACAACTCGTTCGGTACCTACGCCCTTGTCCCTAATCTTGGTATGAATGAGCAGTTTTCAACGCTTCAGTTTTCAGCACCCTTTTCAGCAATTAGTATTGCAGCGGATCATTTGTGGCACATTGAACAAGCAACTGAGATGCTTTATGATGCATTGGGTACATGACGTCAGCCCGCTAGTATGACGTTGGCAGAATGAAATGTGACGTCAGAGTCTGCCGCTGCCCGCCAATTTCCGCCGCTCACGTCGCGAACGTCTGGTCTACCGAGGAAAGATTCCGCCGGAATTCTGCCACATGTAAACAGGCCCCAAGGGTGCATGCAGGGTCTAGATTGGCGCTGCATGTTCATGGGTGCACATGCAGCTTTGCTTCCTTCCTCTGGAACTACACCTGCATTCTACATGATACAGTATTTTTTTTCTCAGCCAAGTTCCCTGCAGTGGATCTCCCCTGGCCGGTGTGCCAGGTTCGACACCAGGTCGAACCTGGTGTCACTACAGAATGGCTGGATCTTACGTGTGCATCATTAGCTCCATCTACCGTCAGTATTCAGAAGCTCCTAGGCCATTTTTTGTGTTAAATATGGCTTTTTGGTGTTTAGTGATGTGAACTGAATGCATTTGATATTGATTTATTTGGAAAATGACAACTTTTGAGATATAAGCAAGTTGTTAAAGTACATATGTCTCAATAAGTAGTCATTTCACTGAGAAAAGGACATCAGATGTCTTCAAATGACAGCCAAAATAAACAGAGAAGCATAATTCTGACAATACAGACACAAGTAATTCCCCTGCTCCCCAACAAAATGTGGGAAAATCATGGGGGAAAAGGCGGATTTGGTAGTGTTATAATGAGGAATGCAACAGCAGTAAGCTTTGGGTGATCCAACCTAGTAGCTTAGGCCAAGCTAGGCTGGGTTAGGTTAGGCTGGGTAATTTTGCATTATTCTTCATTATATATTACCTCACCAAAACCCTCTTCCTCGCACAATTTCGCCATAACATGCATGTGCATTGTCAAAAATATGTTTTCTATTTTTAATGTAATTGGAATGAAATTGATGTTCTTTTCTGAATGAAATGGCTATTCTTAAGATATAAGCACTTCAATTTTTATTGTTTTTATCTCAGAAGGTTATAATTTCCCAAACAAAAGAATATTAAATTCATTCCAATCACATCAGAAAGCACCATGACATATTCTTCAAACAAAAATTGGCCTAGGGCTTCTTTGACAAATGTGCTTTATGGAAATTTTTGAATTAACGTAATTTTTTTTGCAATGCAATGTTTATGAACATGGTTAGCATGTTGTGACCACTCATTTCCATCGCAAATGTATCCCTTTTCAGCTTGCAGGCAATATGGCATGAAAAAGGGCTTGCAGGTATAGCATATATAGCATACAAATAAGTCCAGTCCATGTACCTTTCCTGATTTGTTCCCAGAAACTTTCTTTATATAAATACCCATCAGTATTATTGTGCTTTCAAGTATTCATGAGACAAGTTTTACACAAATTTTACTTCCATGAAGCAAGCAAAGGGTAAAGGAAGCAAGCAAGGCAAGCTAGGCTTTGTTTGGTTCAGTCAGATAGGTTTTGTGAAATATTGATGTTCTAATGTTTTTGATTTTTCCCAAAAATGATTTTTTTCTTCTGAGAACTGAAAAGTAAGCATTTGCAGAGTAACAATGTTAAAAACATTACATCTGAAAAAGAAACCAGAATTTAAAAAAACCTTAAAGCACAAATGTATCTACCTATTCCCATTATCATGTATGAGGATGTTCCATAGGTCAATAGGCAGTTTTACAGTGGCTGTTTGCTCCCAGATCACAGGGGCTCAGGAACGGGACATAGTGAGCAGAACTGGAATAATTGCCATTGTAAATTATAATGTCAGTAATTGTACTTCTCTCAACACTTTCAATAACAAAATAGCTTTCACCAGCAATGCTGCTAAAGTAACAAGATTTCAACTTGTGCATATCAACAAATATGATGTTTGCTGGTTCAGGTGGAGACTGCATTCAGCTATGATAACGGTGTAAGTCTCCCTGATGAAAACATTAACACTTTGGATAAATTAACAAGGAGTATGATAGTATTTTCTTGGGCAACAGCAAATAAAAAACTTCAGGTGGTCAACCAAGTTCATACATCTATACCTGATACTCCTGACATGCTTCACACAGCCCAAAAATACTTGCACCACAACTTACAAGTAGGATGCTTGAACACAGACTGATTTGTTCAATTGCCACATACAAGAGCAAAGGTTTGGGAATATATAATGGTTTAATTCAAACTATACTACAAAACTCTTCATCTAGCACCACATCCTGCCCACTCCCAAACAAAATTGGTTCTTGTTGTGTATGTGCAAAATGTATTAACCAACTGAAACAAATTGCTTATTAATATTAGATGCTGTATTAGAAATATTTCCAAGTTCATATCTGGAATATTTTGTTTGAAACAAGAATTAACATAATTTACTTTGAAGGATCTTCAGTGACCTGGCAATGAGCAAATTGTCATTGCAAAACTGCCTAAACTTAGTAGTGGTGCTGGTTTGCTATTTTAGGGCTTGCTAACCAGGGTCTTGAAATTACGAAGTTTGACTGTGGATGCAAACTTAATGACAATTGTTTCGACATTATTTTTTTCTTCTTCACATTCCTTGGTTTTTTTAACGACACATTCAACCGCTATGTTATATAGCGTCGCCAACCTCTCACGCCGATTTGGGGTGGACTCGGTAACGCCACCGATTGCTAGATTCGAACCCACAATCTTGTGATCAAGAGTGCGACACTCTACCGACGGAGCTACCGCGGTCCCTTTCTTCTTCACATTGAGGCACCACATTAGCTATATTTTAGTCCAGGTCATAAGTAAATTTTGGGTCTTTAAAAGTGCTCAGCCTCTGGCAACAGCCCAGCCCACCAGTGGTACCTCCCACCAAAGGCAGCAAGAACACTACTGATATCACCACCATCACCAAATAATCAACAAATGGCATAGAAAATCACTCATTAATAGGCATTATCCATGCATGTTTGCACATTTCGTTTTACATCAGTTGGCTTCTTTGACCCTCTCTTAGGTCATCAGTACGCTTCTTTGACCCTCTCGTCTTACATCAGTTGGCTTCTGACTCCCTCTCCCCCTAAACTTTACAAAAAGTCAATTCCAAGAGACTGATGCCAGCTCAGCATCAAATTAATGTTTATTCTTTTGTTAGGTGCAAGATGAAAAAACAAGTCCAGTAGCATGTCAAAATTTGACATGGAATTAATGTTACTTAAAATACTTCTAAGGTACTTCAAACTCAACTTGAGCCTATGGCATGCCTATGACTACCTTTTATGTTTGTTTTGAAATACCAATATAGGAAGACTTATATTTGGGATAATGACAAAAGCTTGTGTTATTGCACTTTAAATTATCCATGCAACACATTTCACTTACATTTTGCCTCCATGAAGCAAACAATGGGGTTAGGTTTGGTTAGATTAGGTTTTCTGTGAAGTGGGACAAAAATATTTTACAAAATTGTGAAATTAAAAGAAGGAAAACAGATTAGGCTAGGTTATGTTAGGCTAGTAGGTTTTTTATTATAATTTTCAGGCTGTTCATTTCTGGAGGTGGGACTTTCAGATATTATTGAAGAGGAAGGAGACTTTCATGTGTTAGTTTCAGATGACTTTAAAAAAAGAGAAAGCAATGTATCTCAACCAGGTTCGTTGGTTGATTATTTGGGTTTAGGGGTGCATTGGCTGCATTGGTCATATAGGAACAAGGCAATCAGAATACTGGGAATTATTAATAGGAGTGTGGGGTATGAGAGCAAGTCATGAAAAAACTGTACTCTGCCTATGTGTGACCCCAATTGGAATATTCTGCACATGCATAGAGCCCCTACTTGTAAAAAGATATGGATATGCTAGAAAGAGTGCAGCACAAAGCCACTAGACTCATCAGTGGACTAGATAACTTAGAATATGGAGAAAGGCTTATGACATTAGATATGTACTCACTGAAGCACAGGAGATTAAGGGGTGATACAATTGAAATGTATGAAATTGTTGTGAGGTTAGATATCAATCTAAATGATGCCCTTCTACTTAGAGTGTCACACAGGGGTCATCAATTCAGGTTCAGCAAGCCAAGGTGTAGGACAGTGAAGAGAAAGCAGGTCTTCAGTCATTATGTCGGCTAGCAGTCACAGTCTGATAGCTGATGTTTTGGAGAGTCCCTCATTGGATGTATTTAAAAATGGGATGAACATATGTTTTAGATAGGAACATCTGATTTTTTTAGTATTAATTAGTGGTGAGTGGATGATATTTATGCTAGTAGGTATGCACAGTACAGGCCCCTTTAAGCAGCCATGGGTAGAGTTGGAAAATTATTGGTAGGGCACTCAATCTGTGTGTGTTATGCAGGATTTAGTGAATAGGGCTGGGCAGGTAAGGTAGAAAGGTCTTGATGGGTGTGTGGGATGTTGATGGATGTTTTTTTACATTTAGGATGTGAGATTGGCTGGGGTGGTGGACATCTTTTTGTTCAGGATTATGATATCTTTCATTTGCAGACTTAACCTGGATGGGCCCTTGTGGCTCTTCTTACATCTGAACACTTGATGAACTTATGACCGATTTCATGCCCATGAAGCAAACAATGGGCTTAGGTTTGATCACGTTAGGTTCTGCTAGGCTTTTCTTTCAAGTTACAAATTTTTTTTACATCTATAAAGTTTTTCCTAAAGGAAATTTTGTTTTCTTCATTAGTTAGTTATTTGAATTTAAGGGTGCTTCCACTGACGATGAATGATGAAATATACTTAACTGACTGAGGGAACAGTGATCCCTTTTTTCTTCAAGAAGAGGTTATGCTAAGTCAAGTTAGGTTAGCTTTTTTAATGTTAAAATTTTGGAAGAAAATTGCTTGAAAATGTTTCTTTTTCAAATTTTTTCTTACATAGAATGTTAGGCTAGATTAGGTTAGGACCTTTTTCAATATTTTTGTTAGGCTAGATTGGGTTAGGTTGTTACCTTTTCCTTCCTTTCAATATCATTTGCTAGGTAGTGCACAATGACCATATCTCTCCAGTAGGCATGATGGTAACACACATGGTATACACTGGAAATGTATGACATGGCACATCATGGGAAATCTCTTCACCTGGAATTACGCTACTCAATGTTCGTGATGATGATCCTGGATCCGTTATGGTGTGCATGAGCATGATACTTGTAAAAGGTATAGTTAGAAATGAGAAATGAATGATGCATGAACATGCACCACGAATCACAATGTTGATACTCCTTTTGGGGAATATGTCGACTCAGTGTTCATTAAGTGGTATATTCCACCCTATTTTGCGAATAACTTATCACTGCTCACACTGATTGACCACAGGCGAACAGTAGCGACAGGTGAGACTCAAACCCACAATCTTTCAATTGTGAGACAGGAAACTTACCCCTAGACTACTCGTCCCCAAGCCATGCAATGAATGTCCATCTTGACCTACAGAGCAAGCCAATAGTGATTATGGCCAAGCTATCAGGAGTGGATCTGGGAATTGTCATGGGGAATTTCTCTGGGGGGGGGGAAATTTCTTTGGAGGTGTGCCACTACAAAAGCACCTGTAGGGTACCATTGGTGGGAAAATTTGAGGGGTCGGGGTGCACTCAGACTATCTGGATGGGCACCTTTTCCATATGTATGGTACAATGCATACAGTTTATACACAGAGCATGTAGTGACCATATGCTAAATTTTGTATGCTGGTTACAGCCAGCCAATTTGCTATATTACCCAACTGCATGCCTCTTTTTTTGGTGCTATTTTGCCTGCCAAATTAAAAGCATGCATTTGCAGAGGAAATCAAAATGAGTCTGAATACCTAGTCACATAAATGATGAAGTCAAGCAGAAGCAGGGTGTGAATTAAGGCACTTCTTCAGAGATTTTATCTCTGAAAACATTTTTGCACTCTGAGTTCATATTGGATAGGATGGGCTTCACATGAACTCCGACACAAATGTGGGAACATAGATATCAATAAAAACAAACAAAGAATGACACCCAAAAAAATGTTGGTTATGCCACTTACGGTCACCACTCAAACTAACCACTTTTTGCATCAGTCAGCAGCCAGGCCATAGCTTCACACACTCCATCAATCTCAACCACCAGAATTGCCGACAACAATGTGCCAACAGCACTTGCAAGATGGTGAGCATGCTCACTGAGTACAATGTTCCCCGACCCGGGAGCTGCGTCTCAGAAAACCGGTGTACTTGCCACCCATATAGTGTGAAAATTTGACAGTTTTAAGAGATGTCCTCCAGAGTCCCAGAGGCCACCAATCACAATTGGCTGTGATAGCATTTTCTGTTCTGAAATCTGTCTGTCAACCAATAAATGCAAGGTACTTTTTATATGACATCATAACCATTAGCAACTTTGAACATGTGGTTAACAGTGTCATACTGCAAACACAAGACCTTGACTGGTCCTTTGCTTTAATCACATCCAACTGTGGCATGTGCAGTAGCTGAGTTGCATTCACATTACATAGGAAATTGGCTACATAGGTAGGTACGTGCTCTGAGCTGAGGGTGAAGTGTGAAGTATTTTTGCTTGTTTTTCATATGGCTAGCCTTGTACTGGACCAACAGTGAAAGGAAAGCACATTGCTCCTGTGAGCTATGAGAGACAAAACAGTGCTGATTATTACAAGTCACTGCTGGGCAGTGCAATCCATTGTTCACTTCTTTGTTCCTATGTTTTGACATTTGATTTGACCAAAAATGAAAATGCATATTACTTATGCTTATTATGTAGGTACTGATTAGGTACATGTTTTTCAGGTTGGTTACTGGCAAACAGATTCCATGCACAAAAAAATAATGTCCACTAAAATGTATTCCGGAAGAAGTTGGTATGCACTCTAACACTGGCGGATCTAGCCCACAGGTTTGCGGGGCCAACTTTCGGTTTTCGGCGTCAGCCCCCTCCCCTCCCCCAGTGGCATACCTAGGAATTGCATCAGGGGAGGGGTTGAATGGATTTGGAGGGTGGCCATTCTTCCATTATTTTTGGTTAAAAGCACTGGATTTAGACCACTATTTAGCCAAGGGGCCCATTTTTTAAAATAATAAAAAAATAAAAATACAATAATAATTGACAACATAATTTCCTGTGTGAGGGTCCCAGCCTACCTCCACCATTTCTATGTTACCAGAATTTTGTTCTTGTTTACCAAAACATTCATGTTCACTTTCAACGTCTTGTACCACATTAACGTTCGTGCATGAGTACACACTGGCAGATCCGATTTTGTCAACTCTTGCTGTAAGCAGAACTTGAGCAGCATGGAACCCTCGAATATGTGTCCAAATCTACTATGCTACCATACTGGTTTCCAAACAATTATTTTTAATTTACAAAATCATTTAAAATTGGATTCTTTTATCCAGATGCTATTTTTTTACATCGGCAAAGGTTACTGCATTTTAATTTAGTTGACTTCTGTTGGTTTCTGGGGCCAAAGGACACTATGGCCCCCCCATTTTAAGCGCTTTGGGGGGCCATGGCCAGAATGGCCCCTCCCTGGATCCGCCAGTGCACTCTGACTCCCAACCTGGAAGGTAAGTTTCCCACTCTGAGCAGAAGCACCCCAAAGCCCAAACATGTAACTAACTAAATGAGTGGTTTAATCATGCTAACGACATTCATAAACATTGCATTGAAAAAATCAATTCCAAGAATTCAAAAATTACCCTAAAGTGCAAATTTACCACATAACTAGGATAATAGGTACCTACATACCTACCTACCTAGTTACCTACCTACCTACAACCACAACCATTGCCAGGATGCAACGATCCTAATTACTGAACTGTGAAAGCTGAAGTGAAGCCACCTTGACCTAGGGGCATTTCGCCCCACTCTTAGCTGTAGCAAAACTTACACTAGTAATTTTGTCCAATAAAACTTCAGAATATCACTCAGTATTGCACCTGATTGAATCAATATCGTGCGGGCACCGCAAGTCGGACACCACCGAGACTGAACACAAGGCCGTGTATAGGAGGTAAGGCACCAAACGATTTGTTTACCTCGGCCTACTGCTCCGGATGACGTCACCAGATGAGGCCGCTAGATTGGTCTCATCACGCTGCCAAGTTCGGCCAATTTTCGACGTACATTTTGACGAATGTACTGGTAGTTGGCAAATATTTCCCATACATCCCTTCCACTGAATACAACAAATGCAAATGCTTAGTTTTTTGGTAGCACGGGGAACTGTGGCGATCATAGCGCATTTGAGTACAATTGGACTGCACCCCTCTCCGTGTAAGTAAGTAACCATCATTTATTTAAGTATAAGTTGGATCTTTGTTTATGATAAAAGTATAAAGATACAATTATGAATGTATAATAGGCTTTAGAGATCATGTGCACAATGTTGTGATTCAAAGATAGTTGTTAGGAAAAATTGTAATGGATATAGTGGACAATAAGTGAACCACGTGATATGTGGTACAGAAAACAATGTATCGTATCAAATGCGCCATGTATGAAATTACAGATGCTTCAAGAGCATCTGTAGTGTTCGGGCAGCTTGTGCTGGTGTGGCTTGGTGTAGGTAGTCCATTTCGCAGTGCTCTGAGCTGCTGATGGTCTCGTATTAGGTAAGTAAGAAGCACAAGGATATTTTGCCCGAAAGTAAGGTAGTTTTTTTCATAGCTTGCCAGCATAGTAGTAAGCTTGAAATGTAGAAGTTAGTTAAAGCTTACCATACTCATACATATGGGAAGTGATAGGTACTACCTAGGTAGGATCTAGGTACTTTACTGTCGACTGTGCCCTCATTTTGTAATCCTTTGCTGAGCATTCACCATGTCTGAAAATTATCTGACCATCTATCAAATCTGAACAGTGCACTATGTGGCATAGGTGCCTAGGTACTTGTATGTATCCTGCATATCCTGAAGTAGATATGTATCTGGATACCTACTAGATGCCTAGACATGTACCTACCTACCTAGGTATGTACCCAACTATCAAACACTAGTATTATTTCTCTTTAGGTTATCAAAATACATGTTTTACACACATTTTACCTCCATGAAGCAAGCAATGGCATTAGGTTTGGTTCAATGTCTTTGAATCAGGCTTTTCTTTTAAGTTTGAAAATAGATCATTCTCTTTGTTAAATACTTTTTTAATTGATTGTTGTTTTCTTCTAAAAAGAGTAGGCTATGTTTGGTTAGGCTAGGCTGGTTAGGTTTATCAATTTTAATATGTTTGAGAAAAGAAAATCCTCCATTTTTAAGAAAAATTTGCTTTCATACCTGGAAGATTAGGCTATATTATGTTAGATTATGCTACATTGTGTTTCTTTCTTTTGAACACTATTTTGCATGCTAATTTTGTCATTTTTTGTATTATGCTAACATTTTATATTACCCAACTCTAGGCCTTTTTTTGGTGCTGTTTCTCCTGCCGACTGAAAAGTATGCATTTGCAGAGGAAATGTGTGGTCACATGTTAACTACATTCATCAAAATTGCATGGAAAAATTGAAGAATTCCAAAATTATCTTAAAGTGCAAATTTACCAAAATATCTACCTAGGTACCTACATACATCATCTAAATAGTTTGTAAGTAGATGCTTTGATTTTACCACAATGGTATTTTGCCAGGTTGATCACTGAGCAAGTGAAGCTGCAGCTAAACAACAACTTTTATGGAAAAGTGTGTACATTGTGCAATATCTACCAGCAACTTTACTGAAACTCAACCTACCTCCAGGGATGAATTCCACAGGTATGTTATCTCATATTTTCTGAAGGTAATGGGTTCAGCAGTTCTTTGACATCTGCTGGGAGTGACAACATTAGGTATGTAGATGTCAATGCACATTATTTTTTAGACTATCTTATTTTTTTGGTAGCCAAATATTCCAACATTTCATGTGCTGAACTGTCTGTCATGTGGCAACAACTGCTATCAAGTGCACAAGACTGGTCAGCATACTTGATGCACTTCCAATTGATTTTTGGTTGGCCAGACACCTATCTGGATACACATATTCATTGGTGTTGAGGATGTATTTTATTTTATGATGTCTAAGTTTGAATACACTTGTTCTACTAAGAAAATTGTGTTATTTTCATCACCTCTTCTAGATTATATGGCTGCGGCTTCTTGTTTGATTTTCTCATGACCTTTATTCCATTTGTTTAATCTATTTGTATAACCATGGCTGGAGATCCCAGGTGAGTTGGGATGGGAGTCTGAGCCCAGGTCCCCATGGTTCAATGCCCTGCTAATGTTAATTTGTCATTTTCCTTATTCAGTCTTCAAATATGTCTAAAAAATAAGTATGCAGACCCTCTGGATTGGAAAAAGACCTCCAGCTGTGTTTATTATCATGCCATTTGTAAGTCCTAACTCTCCTCTTTACCATTTTAACAATTTATCCAAAACGAGGTTATTTTTGCTTTTCATGTATGACGTTCATCTGAATGCTTGCTTCATGAGAGATATGTGGAAAAACTGGACACCCTTATGAGGCACCCTAGCGCACTCGTCAGTCCGTGAAACAGTAACGGGCGCACTGGTTGGTTATTGGTTTTACCACTCGTCGACCGCTGAGTCATGTTGCGTCGCCAATCTCACACAGGTTGGACGTGGGCGAAGAGTGGCGACAGGTGAGACTCGAACCTACAATCTTTCGATTGTGAGACGGGTAACTCACCCCTAGACTACTCGTCCCCCAGCAGCGGGTGTTGGGAAGTCGTGCCGGCGCTCCATGTGACCGCACGGCGCTGCCACCTGGCTGCCGTCGGCCGAACTACACTCTCCGTCACGTGGCGACATCTGCTACCAAGTGCGCGAGACTGGTCGGCATATTTGATGCGCTTCCAAGCGGGCCATACCGGCCGGTGTCGGCGCGGCCACGGCCCGGGTCGGAAATAGCGGGCTCGGCGACAGCCGGCGGCGGTGACCGCGGCCGGGCCGGGCCGGGCCAGCTCGAGTTGCCGCCGGCGGCGTGTGCGCGCGCTCGCATCGCGTCTGCGAGCGCCGCCGCCGTGGTGGCCGTATTTTCAGAAGGCCGGCGGCGACTTAATCGGCGTGTGCCAACTGGGCGACGCGGCCGGCCCTTTCCGCCGTATTGTGTTCTGGACGGTGGCCAGTGGACAGCAGCGGCAGCAGCGGCGCGGCCGGCACGGTCCCCCGCGGCCGTGACCACGGGCTGCTGCGGCCGGCACCGCTGGCGGCCTCTGAAAGTTGTGCCGGTACGGACGTCCGACACGTCTCAACGCAGATATGCACAGGAGTGCCAAACGCTGATCACGCTCCGTCTTGTATTTCCGCTCCAATTTTGTCCAATCTGGAATGGTCTGAGCTGGCGGAAGGGAAAGACTCTAACCATGCCTGAGATTCCAGAGCCGGGACGCGTTGGATGCGTCACTTGATGTTTTTAATATAAGCCATGGACAGCCGAACTGATTGCCAATTGGGTATTCAGGTCATACTCACCGACCTGTTGTATATTGATGCATGCTAAAGCATTTCCTTGCGTCGTGGCCGCTTTATGTGAACGGCCGGCCGTGCATGAATTATTTAAACGTTTCGATTAAACGTTCGAACGATTTGCAGATTCCACGCGCGCCCGACAAATTCGTTCCACTGTAATGTCGACAGTGCAGGCTTGCCGAAATTTGTCCGTCAACATTATCTAGAGCATGAACATCACGTCAAGGTGGTGCCTTCCAGGTAGCCAGCGTCTACGCATGAACTTGGTGTTGATGTTTCCATGACAATCTCCCCATGTCTGCTACGATCTCAGTTGACAGGCTGAAGCTGCTTGTCAGCCCACGCGTGGAGATGCGTGGATTGTGCAGACGAGCAGTGCAATTTAGAGGGGCTGGTGAGGGTTAAATGTCCTGGTACATATCAATGGGCGACAAAACGATAGCAAGAAACAATCCATATGCTATCCGTGCAGATGAGCAGTGCAATTTAAAGGGGCTGGCAAGGGTTAAATGTCCTGTTACCTATCAAGGAGCGGCACAACAATAACAAGAAACAATCCATATGTTACTCGTGCAGATGAACAGTGCAATTTAGAGCGGCTGATGAGGTTTAAATCCCTGGTGCATATCAATATGCGACAAAACAATAACAAGAAACGATCAATATATTGGTATATTGGTGTTCACTTTGATGAGCATTAGGGCTTCATTGCCGGTCGCAGACCAAGTGGAGCCTCACGACAACCTTGCCCATCTGCAATTTGTATCAAATAGAGACATGGCTGAAGCGTATTCAGCTGAAGTCACTGGATGCTGGCGTGGAGTGCAACGTACAGCAGAGAGATATTGTCATATGGGCGCCAAGTGACCCTGTAGTCGGCGCGCCCTTAAACCCAAATAATAAATAAATCAAACAGATATTGCCAGCAGTGCTGGTACTCCAGCACACGCGAGACCCGAAGCTCTGCGGGCAGCTCACGTTACCGTATTGTCCGGGCTGTGAGGCCAACTGGCGCTGGCCCGCCGGCCAAACGACAGCCTGACGCGACGTGTGATGAGTGCCAGCCGCGGTCCCCCGGTACACACCGAACACCCGGCCAAACGACGGCCTGACGCGACGTGTGATGAGTGCCAGCCGCGGTCCCCCGGTACACACCGAACACCCGGCCAAACGACGGCTTGACGCGACGTGTGATGAGTGCCAGCCGCGGTCCCCCGGTACACACCGAACACCCGGCCAAACGACGGCCTGACGCGACGTGTGATGAGTGCCAGCCGCGGTCCCCCGGTACACACCGAACACCCGGCCAAACGACGGCCTGACGCGACGTGTGATGAGTGCCAGCCGCGGTCCCCAGTACACACCGAACACCCGGCCAAACGACGGCCTGACGCGACGTGTGATGAGTGCCAGCCGCGGTCCCCCGGTACACACCGAACACCCGGCCAAACGACGGCCTGACGCGACGTGTGATGAGTGCCAGCCGCGGTCCCCGGTACACACCGAACACCCGGCCAAACGACAGCCTGACGCGACGTGTATGAGTGCCAGCCGCGGTCCCCGGTACACACGAACACCCGGCCAAACGACGGCCTGACGCGACGTGTGATGAGTGCCAGCCGCGGTCCCCGGTACACACCGAACACCCGGCCAAACGACGGCTTGACGCGACGTGTGATGAGTGCCAGCCGCGGTCCCCGTACAACCGAACACCCGGCCAAACGACGGCTTGACGCGACGTGTATGAGTGCCAGCCGCGGTCCCCGGTACACACCGAACACCCGGCCAAACGACAGCCTGACGCGACGTGTGATGAGTGCCAGCCGCGGTCCCCCGGTACACACCGAACACCCGGCCAAACGACGGCTTGACGCGACGTGTGATGAGTGCCAGCCGCGGTCCCCCGGTACACACCGAACACCCGGCCAAACGACGGCCTGACGCGACGTGTGATGAGTGCCAGCCGCGGTCCCCCGGTACACACCGAACACCCGGCCAAACGACGGCCTGACGCGACGTGTGATGAGTGCCAGCCGCGGTCCCCCGGTACACACCGAACACCCGGCCGTCCAGGTCCCGCACGGGCTCGCAATGTGAGACTGGGATCACTGGGCAGCACGTCACGGTCTCGTAATGTGAGACTGGTATCACTGGGCAGCACGTCACGGTCTCGTAATGTGAGATTGGGATCACTGGGCGGCACGTCACGGGGTCGCAATGTGAGATTGGGATCACTGGGGGGCACGGCACGGGCTCGCAATGTGAGATTGGGATCACTGGGCGGCACGGCACGGGCTCGCAATGTGAGATTGGGATCACTGGGGGGCACGGCACGGTTTCGCAATGCGAGATTGGGATCACTGGGGGGCACGGCACGGTTTCGCAATGCGAGACTGGCATCACAAGGACACGGCGTGACCAGGGGGGGGGGGGGGGTGATGGTCGGGATGCCGACAAAATTGATGGGCGCCGAATTCGCCAGGAGGCGAGGTGGACAGTTTTGAGAAAACACGTCGCGACTCCTTTAGTGGTGATCACGCTCGAGAGAGCTCTACATAGCCTGATATAGGACTGAGCTACTAATGTTTATATTTTGCACATGCTGAAGACTGATGTGCAGACGTCAGGCGGCTGTAGACATCCGCACACGTCCAAGCTGCTCAGTCCATCCTTGTATGCCCCGCTCGACTCGTGCCTGGCCAGCCTGCTCCAGTCCCTTTCGTCTCCAGTCGGCTGGTCCATTTTGTCTCTGCGCCCCTGGCCAGCCCGTCCTGATCCGTTCGTCCCTGACCAACCTGTTTCAGTTCATTCCTTCCCTTGGTTGGTTGGTTGTGGCTTTGGGACGCACTCAACAGCTGATGTCATACGGCGTCGTGTTGTACGGCAAGGGCGGGCACCGCGGGGAATCGAACGCCGTACCTCTGGCATGCCAGACGCTCAGCTGAATTCACTGAGCGACCGACGCCTCTCATTCCGTCCCTGGTGGGCTCGTCCCCGACCAGCCTGTCACAGATATTCCCGTCCCGGGCCCATGGCTGACCCTGATCCTGATCGGTCCCTGATCATTGCTTTGCTTGCCCCTGTTGCCCCTGACAGATTACCTACCTATCATTAACAGATTTACGATCCATGTCTGGCCTATATATTACTTGACGTGTCGATGCGCCCTTGAAACCCAGCTATTCTTTGACGCGTCCATGACATTTGTGATCCGGCCTGACACGTTCCCGACACGTGTCGGACCAACTTCCGACCCGTCCCTGACGGAGTCCCGACCGAGTCCTGACGCATGCCCGATCCGTTCCCGACGACCCATCCCTGTTTCTGCCATAATCCATCGGCGTCCCATCCCCGAGCCGTGCTCGACCAGGCCCGCGATATGCACCATATGGAGTTTGATGGCGTATTCCGGTCGCCGTGTTTGGCTGGATTTGTACGATAAGATAGCTCCGGCAGGCAGCTGAATGTGGCCCAATTTCTCTCCGGTCGTTCCCACAGTGCGCCATCCTCGCACGGGCGGCACCTGCTAAAGCATCGTGTTACTTGGTCACGGTGACGCCGCGAATTGGTGGTGTGATGGATCCTCGCATGTACCGCATTCGTGATGCGATGGATCTGTCTGGCATTCGCACATTTTGATTATATTGAAAATGATACGTCTGGGTAATGTGTGTTGGTGATAAAAACACACCCACTTGTGAGAATTGCATCAGATCTAGAGGCTGGGTGAGCTGTCCGTAATCGGCCGATTGATGGGTGCCAAATGATCATGTCGACGCGCCGCTAAACCCAAATAATCAGTCAATCAATATCTGACGAGCAGTTCCCAAACGTTGTTTCTCATATTCTCTGAAAGTTACAGTTCTGTGGACGAGCAGTTCCCACACGATGTTTGTCATGTGCTCTGAAAGCATTCATGAAGAAAGTGATTGTACTCGGAAAGTTCGGAAATGTAGTAGTTTCTTTTTTGTGATTCTAACTTTAACTTCTACCAACGGAGAAGCTAACCTTAGTGGCGTACCTTTTCACACACTCGTATGGAAGTTATTATCACAATCCGCCGCGGATTTCGGTGCGTGTGGGACGAAATTTCATCTTGACCTACCCAGTGTTCTGGGCTCCCATCATCGTCGGTAACTCCATTTTTTGGGGTGGGGGTGGGACTCCGCTTGATGTTTGGGGCCCTTTGATAAAGACAAGGCAGCTTCAGCGGAAGTTATGGGTCGCCCAGCTTGAGATCCGGAACTGAATGCCTCGGGCTCTGGTATAGGTCAGGAACCTCCCTACAGTTTGGGCCCTCTCCAGATTTTCAGGAGCTTTGTCCTGAAAACATAAATATCTCGAGACTTGAGCTCTTCCGTAACTTCGGTGCGAAGTGTCGATGGGCCCGTACACAAAAGTGAGTGGGACGAATTATATTGCGTCCAACCAACTTTGAAAAGTGAGTGGATCATACCCCTGTGGCGTGACCAAGGGTCACAACGACTAATTGGTCTTCATAGGTAGATTGTTCTTCGTCATAGTCCGGGTTCTCTCCCCGCCGGTCGAGTTGCAACGAAGTAAAATAACTCTGGGCTCGTGATGTCAGTCTTGCCGAGTGCACATTTGCAGAATCGACCGCGGCCGTGTTTGGTAAATGATTGATAGGTTGTTAGTGCTCTGTCGGTCGGCTCGGTAGAGCGGCGCATGAGTCGCCGCGGGTCAGTGTGATCGTCCAGGCTGGCCGGTTTTGAGGCCGGCCGACAATCGACTGGCGTTAGCTGACCGTTGGATGGTCGTGCCCCGCCCAGATCGGTTGGGTCGGCCTTCCGTCCGCCGGCGCTGCCGTGCCGTGCCGTGCCGTGTTGTACGGCATGCGGCTCTGCAGTGCCGTGTTGTGCGGCATGCGGCGCTGCCGTGCCGTGCCGTGTTGTGCGGCATGCGGCTCTGCCGTGCCGTGTTGTAAGTCATGCGGCGCTGTCGTGCCGTGCCGAGTTGTGCGGCATGCGGCTCTGCCGTGCCGTGTTGTGCGGCATGCGGCTCTGCCGTGCCGTGTTGTGCGGCATGCGGCGCTGCCGTGCCGTGTTGTACGGCATGCGGCTCTGCCGTGCCGTGTTGTGCGGCATGCGGCGCTGCCGTGCCGTGTTGTGCGGCATGCGGCTCTGCCGTGCCGTGCCGTGTTGTGCGCACGCTCTAGTCCGGTTGTGCGGCATGCGGCTCTGCTGCCGTGTTGTGCGCAGCGGCGCTGCCGTCCGTCCGTTGCGCATGCCGGCACATGCGGCCTGTCGTGCCGTGCCGATGTGCGGCATGCGGCTCTGTGTCGTGTGCCGGCGTGTTGTACGGCATGCCGAACTACCGTGCCGTGTTGTACGGCATGCGGCGCTGCCGTGTCGTGTTGTGCGGCATGCCGAGCTACCGTACTGTGATGTACGGCATGCGGCTCTGCCGTGCCGTGTTGTAAGTCATGCGGCGCTGTCGTGCCGTGCCGTGTTGTGCGGCATGCGGTGCGACGGCCGGCTCTGTTAGCGCATACTCAGTGTATGGACGCTAAGTGACCTTGTAGTCGGCGCGCCCTTAAGCCCAAATAACCAATCAATCAATCAATCAATCAATCGTCTTGAAATTGATTTCGTGTACAACGGAGGTCGGAGTGATGTGAACAATGTGTGCAAGTGCATGTGGATAATTCCTATGGAATGATTTAATGGCCTTTGTTCATTGTAGATGATGGTGATGCTGTCAGTCGTGTATCTGCTGCCTTTGCCCGTCGACAATGCTGCTGCGAGGAGCCATAAACTCTTTTAAAGACATATGTCACTCATAACCTGTTAGAAGAGAGAAAGCGTGACACTTAATGATGCCGAAAATGTGAAAAAGTGATGTTAAAGGAATTGCCATTAAGTATGAGTGTGCCCTAAAATGTCAGAATTTTCGGACACTGCGACTGAAGCGGCTGGGAGTCAGCCGTGGCGTTGTGTGCTCTGCTAGTTGTGTGTCGGCGTGCCACTTGTGGGGCAATAGTTGTGTGTGGTGGCTCAGGGTGGTGTGCCACACCGCGACGTTGGCACCCTGGTGAGGAACTCAGGCGCACGCCCAGCTGTCCCTCGCGTTACGGGCGCGAAATGGCCCAAGCAGTCGCTCGCGCCAGATCACCAATGTACCACTCCACACAGGTTAGGTATCGTCCACGTTAGTTATCGTCACTCCCGTACATATTTATGGCATTGCGGGCTTGGCACTTGGTGTCAGCGTCACCAATCATTACACCATCCTAACAGCCCCTGGTGATCTGGCGAACCGAGTGCTGGTGTCATGTATTGGTCGGCCGACTATCGCCGGACTGTTCGCACGGCCCGCCAGCCAAACGCCGCGATGTCTAGTCGGAGCTACCAGCACCACCATCAACACCATCACCACCATCACCACCATCAACACCATCAACACCATTCTTTATCGGATGTCGAACGTTTGCGCGCGGATAAAGCCTGTCACAGTTGTGACGACCCCTTAATAGTGTACCCCCAATGCAAGCTCTCGGCAAACGTTGGACGAAAAACGCGGCCCAGCAAACGTGCCCGAGCTAGCTGGTGACCAGAAACAACGAAGCTCATGAGCTCTCCCCCGTCCTTTCCGCCGACTCGGAGATGCTCCGCTCCCTCGCCCCTGCGGGAGGGGCAGATCACTTTATGTTTTCCTGTGGATAATTAAAGACTACGCCGCACTGATGCAGACGAAGAGTGCAGGAAGGAGGTACTGTTGGCCACATGACAAGCGTGTACGCCGCACTGGTACAGACGAAGAGTGCAGGAAGGAGGTACTGTTGGCCACATGACAAGCGTGTACGCCGCACTGGTACAGACGAAGAGTGCAGGAAGGAGGTGCTGTTGGCCACATGACAAGCGTGTACACCGCACTGGTACAGACGAAGAGTGCAGGAAGGAGGTGCTGTTGGCCACACGACAAGCGTGTACACCGCACTGGTACAGACGAAGAGTGCAGGAAGGAGATACTGTTTGCTGCACGACAGGCATGCACGCTGCACTGGTACAGACGAAGAGTGCAGGAAGGAGGTGCTGTTGGTCACTTGGCAGGCGTATTGCCGTTATTTTTGTTCGTGCAGCGCAGTCGTGTTAATTTTTGGATTAAGGCTGATGGAGTGGCCTTCACCCCCCCCCCCCACCCCCCTGTTCGGTTGGGCCGACCCGAGGGGGTTATGCAAACCAATGGATGGGCACATCTAGTACATTTCAGAAAAAACATGGAATGGAGATCTTAATTCCGATGTTCGAGGAAGAATCTGTTGTGTAGGTGGGAATGGGAGGAAGGAATGCGGTTTAGATGTTTCCGACTCAACTTTGGTCAGCACAATGGAGCATTTGGGAGGGGGAGGGGCTAATTCAACATGGAGGGCATGTGTCCCTCCAACAGCATGCAAAACGGTGCCCTTGCGTAAGTCCTTATACAGTAGTAAAATAAATATGATGCAGTTTCCATTCTAAGAATCCTGTTGTCTTCTTTGAGCAACACTTGGTGTGTTATATATGCACGGTTTACCCTGCAGCGAATACTATCTAACCATTGGCACCACATTTACCCGGATTTTTGTTTGCCTGTAGATGATTTATATATGAATGTTTCACTTTTCCAGGCCGCAAGTTCACTATAATTGCTTATTGGGTATGTTGTGCCTCAGCAGTACTTGCTGCAATTCTTCGGATGTTGTCTTCTGAGAAAAGCCACGAGTGATGTGTGTCCGAACTTCGGACTTCGATATTGTTCCATGTCACAGACAAGGCAGAGGCTAGTCATGTTGTTTTGCCACATGGTTACACAGACATACTGCATGTATTAGTGCAGTTGGTTACGAGACAGAGCGAACTAGAGTTGTGTCGTGCGTGTGAAAGCAGTTCGGATGAGCCGCCCCGTACAACCCGTCCAGCTACGGCCCGGCCAGACTGATCAGCTAAGCTACAACTATCGGATCTCTCAAATTTGGCCCCTCGACCTATCTTCACAAGCGAAAACAAACAAATTAGATTATTTTCATCCCCAAGGTTTTAACATCCCATCCTTGTGTACACTAAGAGCACTATGGCCGTATCAGCACGGAATTATGGTCCCTAATTGTATTATGTGCAGATGCAAATGAACCATCCACTAAGCGTCCCGGTTAAAGTTGGCTCTTTCTGGGCGCTTACTGGCAGACTGTTCCAGACCGGTGACATATCGACCTCGGGAGGCGTGAAGGAGAAGCGGACCCGCCTTGTCGGGGCGAGTGCGACCACATCGCCGAGCTTAGCGCTCTGCCAACTGAACTAACCCGGCGGCGAGGGTCACAGCTCCGCATGACATGCATTTTATCGTTGGCTATTTAGTGATTATCTGGGTTTAAGGGCGCGCCGACTACAGGGTCATTTGGCGCCCATTATGGTTGGCTAGTGATCATAAATATTACAATTTTCGTTGACTATGCACAGCCAGGAGAACTGTTCGCGCATGACGCGCGATGATTGTTAATTTCACGTATTTAAAGGCAGATGCATCGTGCGACGTATTTACCAATTGCGATAGGTGACATGAGCCAGGTGTTTTGCGACACTCTGATTTGAACCATTATGGCTAACGATGTAACTGAATGTAAGTATGTCAATTAGGAAAACATTATTTATGGGCCACATGCAGATGTGCATGTGGCCCTCTCGCATGCGCAGCTCAACTTGATCACCGCTGGTGAACAGTATTTTCGGACTCCGAATACTAGCAATTATGGAGATCCATTATCTTGGTCCGTTCTACTATATTGTTTGCAAAGCAAAGCACCGTCACGCACAACCTCCACATTGTTACGCAGAGTCGGTAATTGTGTGCGGAGCGTAATGCTATCAGATGCGTTAAACGTTCGTGTCTTGCTATCAGACACAGCTAGACAATCATGCTTTTTAGATTGGGTGCAATTGTCATCGATAAGGACTGTCGTAATGCCAGCAGATATGCCAGCCCACTAATGGTAGAACAACGTGTATAGGGACAATGATCAAGAGGGTCCAGCTGCATGTAAAATTGTACAGGGGACACATAAGCAGTGAACTAATGATTGTTTGTCCTTTCTGGATATGCTCGTAATGTGCACTGGTGTTCTAATGCTTACTATTTTCTTTTTCAAAACCATTGGGATGGCTGAAATCCTTATTCGGACCGCTGAAAAGAAATTTGGGGGTGGGTTGAGCCCTTCCAATCCAGCTCGAAAATCGGACAATATATAATAAAGCAGCCCACTGGTCAGTGCTAGTTTAACCATTGGTGACTTGTGCAAAAATGCATGAATAATAGCTATTTTAGTATCTCAACATTTGCCATAATTTCTCGAACACAAAAAGCTGCCACTTGTTAGCAGAGACGGACGACAGCAGGGCAGCATCATGTCAGTATGGCTGCTGGAATTTCAAAAGTGTACTTTGCCATTCCCAAATCGAAATGATCCATGTTATGCCACGGTGTTAAACCTCACTGAATAATCAACGATGGAAGATGAAATTTCCTCATCTCCTTGCACTTCCTTTTCTTCTTTTCCATTAATATTCTCGCAGACATACATGTGGTCTATTTCCCCGTCTCTTAGTGTTTTTGCGCTGAACTATCATGAGACGTTAGTTTCGCTCTCTGAGCTCGACTGAATCGACAAATGTTTGATACATCACGGTGCGTTTTTTGGTAAGGACCATGGCTGAAGTTCTCGGGTGGGTCGGGAATGTCCCGACTCACCTCCATTCGTATCTTGTTAATGTTATTTTGTCATTTTTCCTATTCAGTCTGATAAAATTGAAGTCATCATCAGATAAGTTATCACCCTGATGAAGTCGTGGAGCCCAAACGTTGGTGGTGTTTTTCGACGAAAGAACATTCTGTGCCATCACACTTTTAGTCCAATATGCACAACATTCACCTAAATCCGTTGAAATCAAATTCATTCGAATTTGGTTCACATTTATTTCAACGGATTTTCGGAATTTTGGGGACTATCGGCACTAACAGGTACTGGGTCACTATCTGACCTTGTCCCCTGGGAACTCTGAACGCATTACACCGCTGAAATTCGACCGAATTCAACTTCAAAGTTGCTTTGTGTGCTCATGTGAACTGGGTTAGTAGGAGGGGTGCGGACTGCTGGTTTCACAAATCCCCGTTAGAACGGGGATTTGTGAAACCAGCAGTCAGCAATGAACAGCAGCGAATCAGGTCAAGCTGACCGCTTCCTGCAGTCCGAGACGGTGAGATTGCTCTGCTCGGTGGCCGGCTGCACCAGGTCGTCCTTCGCCGGTAATGCGGGCGCGGCCTCCCAAGGTGACCGACATTTTCCGACGCACCGCGTCTTCGCCACGCTACCGGCAGCGGAGTTGGCTCGGCGGCGGCGGCCGTGCGCCGAGCCGCCGCCGAGCCGCCGCCGAGCCGCCGTCTTGGCAGCCGGTGCGGTGCGCGCGACCTTTCCGCGCCACGGTGTCGACCCAGAAATGGTCACACAATTGGGCGGTGGCCGCGTCTTCCTCTCCGTGCGGCCAGCCGACGCCGGTGTGGCGCGGCGAGCGGGTCCGCTCGGCCGCGCGCCGGCGCGCCTCCCAATCGGCGGCGGCGACGGCGACGACGATCGATGGTCGGCGCTGTGCGTGTCGGCCGTGCGTGCCGGCGTCATTCATTTGTGACGCGCACGGCGAACCCCATCTGCGGCCGGACAACTGCGCACTCGAACCGCGATCCGAGTCGGAACGGACCGCCGCACCCGGCGGCGGCAGCTAGCGTCCCTCGGGTCATTCATTGTCTGTGTGTGATTCCGGCGACGATCGCTGACCTTTGTGACCCGGGCGCGCGCGTGTCGCGTCGGCTCCTCTTTGTGCCGGGCTGGCGGGACACCTGTCGCCGACAGCTGCCGCGCGACCAACCCGACTGAGGATATTGCACCCGGGGGGGCAGAACACGACCGATTACGCCCCGGGGGCCTGTCGGGCCAGTCGACGCGACTGACCGGGAGCGCGGCTGGCGTTAAATAGCCGGACATGGCGGCAGGTACACACCGGCCGGGCAGTGGGCCCACAACGCCGGCATGTGAGACGCCGGCGAGGGCGTGGGCACAACGCCGGTCGAGGGCGGGGTCGGGTCGGGTCTGATCGGGTCAGATCGTGTTGTGCTGTGTCGGGTCGGGTCGGGTCGAGTTGGGTCTGGTCTGGTCGGTTTGGTTGGGTCGGGTCGGGTCGGGTGGGTGAATCCAGTCGGGTCGGATCGGGTCGTGTTTGGTCGGGTCTGGTCTGGTCTGGTTGGGTCGGGTCAGGTCGGACGGGATCGGGGCCTGGTCGGGTCGGGTCGGGTCGACCCGGCTCAGGTTTGGATTTGTATTTAGCAATTCTGGATGTGGAGAGGAATATTATTGAGCCATCAAATATGGAGAGGATGTACTATGTCCTATGTTCGATTTTGCACTTTCCAATGAATATTGAGCACTTTATTACGGAGCATATCATTGTGAAACAGAACCATTCATCCTCTAAATGAGAAAATTAGGGAATACTTTTCTTGAGAGGATAATGCGCTGGATGCCAAACATCCAGAAGTAGGCTTTTTACCAACCTTGTGTCGGGTCGGGTCGTGTCGGATCGGGTCAGGTCGGGTCGGGTCGGGTCGGGACGGGACGGGTCGCCCCGCTGTGACGCACCAGACACCGCTGGAGTGTGCACTGGTGGTGTCGACTGTGTGGGTATCGATTGGTGCGGTGTCGGGCGGGGCCCACCCACCGCCCGCCAGTCGATGGTGGACCCGTCCCGAAGACGCCGCCCAGCCGACATGTTCCGTGTGCCCGCCCGGCCGAGGATCCAGCGGCCGCCGGCCCGCTGCCACCCGGCACACAAAGGTACCGCGCCGTCACCTGAGACCTGCCGGCTGCCTGGCCATGCCCAGCGGCCCGGCCCGGCCGGCCTGTGCGCCACTGTGGCATGTGTGTCGGCCGCCGGCGCCTGTCTGCCGGGCCGCGCCGCGCCGTGTCGACGCCTGCTCTCGCGTGCTTGTGCGTGCGTGCCATTGCCAGAGTGCGCCGACCGTTCTCGACTGGCCTTTCATGTGGATCTCGGCCGGTCGGGTCGCCAGTGATCGATGTACCGTCGGTCTGTCGGGCACGGCCGGCCCAGAATTTGGCGCCGCCCGGCCGGGCTGGCTGACGCTGCGGCGACAGGGGTCACCTGTCACCGCCTGCAGGTGACCGGCGGCCGCCAGCTGCCCGGGGGCTCTGCCGGCAGCGTGTCCATGTGCAGTGTCGGCGGTACCCGGCTACACCCTGCCCGGCCCGGCCCACACGTGGCTCGGGCCATCCCCACGGCAGTGCGGTCTCTCGTGTTGGTTCGGTCGTGATTAGCTGTGGATGTTGCTGCTCTCCTGTTGTCGGACCATTACCCGCTTCGCCCCAGCTATGTACACAACTATGCAATCGGGGTCCCGGCCATGTTGTCCCACGCATCCCACGCCAGTTATTTACGCCGTCCCCACCCCACAACAGTCATTCACGCCGTCCCCATTCCACAACAGTCATTTACACCGTCCCCATCCCACAGCAGTCATTTGCGCGTCCCCATCCCACGCCAGTCATTTACGCCGTCCCCATCCCACAAGTCATTCACGCCGTCCCCATCCCACAACAGTCATTCACGCCGTCCCCATTCCACAACAGTCATTTACACCGTCCCCATTCCACAACAGTCATTTACACCGTCCCCATCCCACAGCAGTCATTTGCGCGTCCCCATCCCATGCCAGTCATTAACGCCGTCCCCATCCCACAACAGTCATTCACGCCGTCCCCATCCCACAACAGTCATTCACGCCGTCCCCATTCCACAACAGTCATTTACACCGTCCCCATCCCACAGCAGTCATTTACGCGTCCCCATCCCATGCCAGTCATTAACGCCGTCCTCATCTCGCCTCAGTCATTTGCGCCGTCCCCATCTCGCTCCGGCTTGGCTGTCCCTTTTCATCGTACCCCGGCTTCATGCCGGTGGGTGTATCCAATCTGCAACCATCCTCCCTCTCTCCGCTCTCGCTCTCTCTCTCTCGCTCTCTCTCTCTCGCTCTATCTCTCGCTCTTTCTCTCGCTCTTTCGCTTTCTCTCGCTCTCACTCTCACTCTCACTCTCTCACTCTCACTCTCACTCACACTCACACTCACACTCACTCACACTCACACACACACTCTCTCTCTCTCTCTCTCTCTCTCTCTCTCTCTCTCTCTCTCTCTCTCTCTCTCTCTCTCTCTCTCTCTCTCTCTCTCTCTCTCTCCCTCTCCCTCTCCCCTCCCACTCCCACTCCCACTCCCACTCCCACTCCCACTCCCCTCCCACTCCCACTCCCACTCCCACTCCCACTCCCACTCCCACTCCCACTCCCACTCCCACTCCCACTCCCACTCCCACTCCCACTCCCACTCCCACTCCCACTCCCACTCCCACTCCCACTCCCACTCCCACTCCCACTCCCACTCCCTCTCGGTCTCGATCTCTCCGTTTCTGTCTCTGTCTCTGTCTCTCGGTCTCGATCTCTCCGTTTCGATCTCGATCTCGGTCTCGATCTCTCCGTTTCTGTCTCGATCTCTCCGTCTCGATATCTCGGTCTCTATCACTCGGTCTCTATCGCTCGGTCTCTATCGCTCGGTCTCTATCGCTCGGTATCTATCTCGGTCTCTTTGTCTGTTTCTGTCTCTTTCTCTCTTTCTCTCCGTATCTCTGAACTTATTGGATTAGAGCTTGACATGGATCACGCTGAGCAGAACGAACGCGTTGATATTGATATGTACTTGCTAAATAGTTCTGGCTATGTGAGGCTCTCGTGCAAATACCTTGCTATTAGCGAATATTGCGTGATATCATGTGCTTTGGCGTTGTGTGCTGGCCATTCAATATCCGCTCCCCGTCGGATAGTATTTGTTGGTTCTTGGAGGCACCAAAGGCACACGATTATAGCGGGGGGGGGGGGGGTTGGATCTGGGACAAGCTGTCGTCGGACCAGAGCCGGGCCAGTGGACCAGGGGCTGGACCATGGCCATGCCAGCATATGGGACCAGGAGGCGGTTCGTCGTCGGACCAGGGTCTGGACCATCGTCGTATGAGGAGCCGGACCATAATTCGGTATGACCTATGCAATCGATGCGCCCCTGCGCTACAATAACCAGCAAACTAACTAAGCCGTCGTCCGATCAAGGACGACAGGGCTGGCCGGGCCTGAGGTCGGACTCGGAACCCAGCCCGGCTCATAGGAGCGGAGCGTGTCCACTTATGGCCGTGACTCGACGGTTGTCCTCCCAGTGTTCGGCCGCCACGGCCATAGGAGCGGAGCGTGTCCACTTATGGCCGTGGCTCGACGGTTGTCCTCCCAGTGTTCGGCCGCCACGGCCGCACACTCTTCCCGCTCCAGGGCGAAGCATGAATGTGCGATATTTATGACGTGCTTATACCAGGCTACATTATGCAGAGGCATGCATAATCATGAGAAGACACACCCTTTAGTGTCCAAGAATCGTGGCGTTGTGCGTCGCCTTCCTCAACGGGTAAACAGCCGCAAGGCAGCTGTCCTAAAATGACCTTGGCATCAAACGGTTTTCTCCTGAAATGGTTTTGTCTTAATTGCTTTGTCCTTTTTGTACCTTTGGTGGCAAAGTATGTACGCTCAGAATATAGCACTGCCTGGTAGTGACTGAGATGAACACACTAGGTTGTCAACCCGGAACACAGTCGTCATTTCTGCCATAGCGTCGTGCCCAGAACCCCCCTACACAGACACCCAGGTCCCATCACACCCAGATCCGCCCTGCTGAGTAAGTAGAAACACAGTGGCGGCGATCTTCGAGCATCCTATTGTACAGAGCACAATCGCCGCCGCAACGACCGGTGTCATTGCTCGTACTGAGCGCGGTCCAGCCGTCACACGGTCCAGTTGTGACGCGGTCCAGCCGTCACACGGTCCAGCCGTCACACGGTCCAGCCGTCACACGGTCCAGCCGTTACACGGTCCAGCCGTCACACGGTACAGCCGTCACACGGTACAGCCGTCACACGGTCCAGCCGTCACACTCCGGTGGGGCTGAGGTTGGTTGTTCGGTACAGTGAAACCAAGTTATCTTTAGCTGGACGTCAGATGGAAATGAAAACCTTCCATTGTTGGAACAAATGGGGAAAAGTATGATATACAGCTGTATTGCACACGATTTTATGATATATATATATCTATATATATATATATATATATATATACACATACATACAGCTGTATTGCACAATTTTAGCTCCATGTAGCAGTACTAACAGCACGACGCCGACCTGAACGGAAGGGAAATGATCTTTACTACATTTGGTACAGCATGAGCTCTAATATGCAATGGCTATGATGCAGTGAAAGATGGTTAATACGAAGAAAAGTTTTATATGTAAATATGCATGCATATTTAGGTTTGCTGCATGTATGCATGTTTGCGTGTCGTTTTCCAACCAAATATCCAACTTTGGACACATTGTGATGTCGGTGCTCCGACCGGCCCCTGACCTGACGCTCCGCCGGTGGAAGTGCCCATTCACCGGCGGCTCACGTGCTCCCATCAAGCGTCCATCAGTCGTCGACGGCGGCGATTGTTTGCCCTGCGGCGAACACTTCTGGCGCTGGTCCACGCGACGTGCCAGCGGCCCCGCCTGAGGCACGTGACCGGGAGCTGGCCGCCGTCGGTCGCCTGTCACACCGTGACGTGTCCCGTGACAGCCCGGTGTGATGGTACCCGGCCCGACACGTGCCGACCGAGCGGCGGCCGGTCTAGCGGTCTAGCGACCGCTGCCCCCCCACTGATCTCGGTGTGGGAGACGGTGCACGCCTGTCTCCCACTGACCCTGCTGTGTGTACATCAGGCTCGTTATCGAGTCGGCTGACACCGCTGCCACTCGCCATAGACATAGAGACATAGACATTTATTAGAACCTTCCACAACACATTCGTGGCTATTACGATTCCTCGTCTTGTAGATAAAACGATAAGAGTAGGATACAATTTTGTTAAAACACTGAGATGACAACCATTCCAAATTCACATTCTCACCAGTCTCACATATGACTCACACTGACACCAGTCTCACATAACACCAGGCAATAACTAACTCATGCCAAACATATCCATCAAGATGGCCTAATATGCCGTTTCAGCGCCGCACCAAACCGTGACACTGGCAGTTCTCTCAGGTCCTGAGGTAATACGTTATAAAGAGCAGCTGCTCTCACTTGGAACCGCCTTTTTCCCATTTCCGTTCTAGATCTGGGCAGGTAGAGATCGCTAGCATGTCTAGATACTGACTGCCTCTGGCTGACCTGGCCTACAGTATGAAAGGTCAGAGCGAGCTGTTCCGGCTCTCCAAAGCGACGAAGCTTGTGCAGGACAGTTAGACAGTGATAGTTAGCCAACTCACTCGCTGTCAGCCACCCCAGTCTCACCAACAGGTCTGAAACGTGGTCAAATTTCCTGCGTCCGAAGATTACTTTAGCCGCAAAATTTAGAATTTTTTGGATTCGGGAAATGTTTTGGAGAGTACCGCTGCCATATATGGAAATACAGTAGCGAACCTGGGAAATCACCAGGGCAGTGACCAGCGTTGTAATGACGCCCGTCGGGAGGTTGTGCTTCAGATGTGATAGACCGCCGGAGCCCCGTGCCGGCCCTACCAACACCGCTGACCCTGCAGCACACAGGATCGTCTGACCTGTTCGGCACGGCCCCCGCTGACCCTGCTAACTCGGCCGGCTCATGCATATCACGTCGGTAGTGACCTCGCCGACCTGCACATCGGGTGGGTCCCCATCGAACCTGCTGGACATCGGGCCCCCATTGACGTCAACTTGACGTCACTGTGACTGAGTAGGCGTCGCATGCTGTGCAGTGAGATGGTCACAACCGTACGCCAGGCATCAGCAAAGGAATCTCGATGGGGCTCAATTGGAATAATAGAATAACTGATGGCAATTGAATAGGCGATCATCGCTTCGATACGCTGCCTGGAAAAGTAGCTTGCCGTTGTATGCTGGTATTTTAGAAGGGGGGGGGGGGGTCTGGTGATCTTACGTTCTTCAGGACGTCAGATATTCAGTGGTGTGCGTCATTTGCTTCGATGACTCCATATATAGCATCTGCTCTGATCCAGTATAGTATATTTGTATATGCCTTGCTGCGGTGTGTTTATATAAGTGTCTGATGAGTGTGCACTGCATGGCCACACGTGGCGGATCATTAGCCGGCATAAGCCGAGTGCGTGGCCACCTGGACTTTGATGTTAATCAAATAGTGGACATGCTGCGGAACTGGTACGCCCAGCACAGCCACCCACGGACGGAAGTCGGGTGTTGATGGTGGTGGGACGAACGGTGTGGGCCAGGACGGCACTGAGATGCGCGAGAGGCGCGGACAACCAATCAACCGGCGGAGGCGCTTCGTCGCTGAAGCCGCAGCTGGGCCTGTCGGGGTCGTGTGAGTCTGTCTCGCTGTCTTTCCCGGTACTAGGTGCCGGGGACGATACAACAGTTCAGAGCCAGCTCAGTCAAGCTGGGTGCTCGCTACCGTGGCAATGACCGGAATCTCTTGACATGTTTTCGTTTCCACCTGGTGTACAATGTTGCATTCACGTATGTTCAATTCGATGCATCTCGCCTTATTCAAGCTTTCGTTGTGACTATGACATTGGTGTAGATCTGCCTGCAAGCTGTGGACGGAGGTCTCACTGAATTTCCAAAACTCTCCTTCCTTCCACAGCTCGTTCAGCACGATGTGCACTGTGCGGCAGTATTCGGAGACTTCTCGAAATTGGGAGCGACGTTTCGGTGTTGGGCGTGCGTGCCTCAGTATTTGACGCGACTGACGCTGACATTAGGCGGTTTCACGCGTACACTAGCGGGAAGTAATCGTCATGACATCCCAATGGCGGGGTCAGGGCATAATTACGTTGATCTGAAAGCTTTTAGTATGTAGATTGGACCAGTTTATGATATCAATAAACAAACAGAGTATGTTCAGTTTCCTAATACAAGTTTTTGGACTAGTAACAGCTTGTTTATGCACAAACCCTGAAAATGTGCACCCACATCCGCGCCTGGGACGTCATCTAGTCGGAAATCTGGAAGTCAGACCAAGCGAGCCTGACTTCGGAAGTAAACTCGATGACAACAGCTGTTTGTCGAATTCAGCGGTCTTCAAATGCCAAATTGTCCGAGCACTCGACCGCTCTGATCAATATCGCCAGTCAACTTCAACTGTAGTAAGTGATTGGCCCTTTATGATAGCTGGGACGAATCATAATCCATGTTTCAAAATATGACGTCATTATTTGTGCTCTGATTGCATCATTTACGGCTGAAATATGTCAGGCGAGCCAATAAACAACTTTGTCTCAGATGCGCATATTTTGGACGTATTGCGGTTTTTTGGGTGCTGTAAACAATTCATGCTTTGTTCTTTCTTGCGTGCATGATATTCAAAGACAAGGATCAATTGTCCTCCCCCCACAGTAGGGGTTATTCAGGTAGGAGTACAGCAACATTTAAAAACTGAGCCACGTATGGTGCGGTACAGCGGATGCCATGACAACTGTACAGAACCCGCTTGTAAAGTGGAGACAATTTAATATTTTCGGGAGCGTCAAGAGGGAATCGTAGCATCTGGAAATGATGTATTTCAATATTTATTCATAATACAGGTACTTCACAGGCATAAAATGAAACGTAAAAGGAAAAATATTCATCCGCAGGATATATACTACCACTTTCTCCCTAATATTGTATATTAGGTATTTGCTGGTAATCCAACGGCAAATTTATTTGATATCCGACAATTCCTACCTCCCGACCATGGTGCCAAGTGCGGCCAGATTGGCTAGTTGCTTCCGTGAATTGAGCGTTTTTTTTTTCAAACAGTGCCACAATTTGAATATGTTGGTTGAGTTTAATATTGAATTTATTACTTCATAGTTAAAACTTCTTGAACATTCCATATATACAGATAAAGTACATATATTTCAATGATATGCCCTTCATACTAGACGAAGTCATCGACATTGCATCCCGGTGCTTTTGGCCGTCGTGAAAAGGGCTATTCACGCCCGTGGTGCGCTCCTTACATTAACCGGAGCTGCCGTAACTGTTGAAAACTGTGACCATTAAACTCGCGCAGTCACTTCGCTCTGATTTCCCAACTTCGATAGCACGGCCGGCAGAGGTTCAGTTGAGGAGGGGGGGAGAGGACGAAGGCTCAGCCATAAAATCGAGGAATCAGATTTAGATTTCGAAATAATTGGATTTCTAGGAGGCATTAATTAAGTGGACGCCTTTCGTCAGCTGTCCTCCCCCAGCTTCATAATACAAATTGGATATATAAGTGCGTGTGGCCCCGAGGTCAGATTGGCGCCGGCCGCCCTGAGCGGGGCCTTGTCGTCCTGTTAGTCTGACCGGCAGCCTGACCCCGTCACCGTGCTGCCGCCCGGTACTGGCAGGTACTGGGTACTGACGGTGCCAACCAGCTACCGCTCGACACTGGCAGGTACTGGGTACTGACGGTGCCAACCAGCTACCGCTCGACACTGGCAGGTACTGGGTACTGACGGTGCCAACCAGCTACCGCTCGACACTGGCAGGTACTGGGTACTGACGGTGCCAGCCAGCTACCGCTCGACACTGGCAGGTACTGGGTACTGACGGTGCCAACCAGCTACCGCTCGACACTGGCAGGTACTGGGTACTGACGGTGCCAACCAGCTACCGCTCGGCACTGGCAAGTACTGGGTACTGACGGTGCCAACCAGCTACCGCTCGACACTGGCAGGTACTGGGTACTGACGGTGCCAACCAGCTACCGCTCGACACTGGCAGGTACTGGGTACTGACGGTGCCAACCAGCTACCGCTCGACACTGGCAGGTACTGGGTACTGACGGTGCCAGCCAGCTACCGCTCGACACTGGCAGGTACTGGGTACTGACGGTGCCAACCAGCTACCGCTCGACACTGGCAGGTACTGGGTACTGACGGTGCCAACCAGCTACCGCTCGACACTGGCAGGTACTGGGTACTGACGGTGCCAACCAGCTACCGCTCGACACTGGCAGGTACTGGGTACTGACGGTGCCAACCAGCTACCGCTCGACACTGGCAGGTACTGGGTACTGACGGGCCAACCAGCTACCGCTCGACACTGGCAGGTACTGGGTACTGACGGTGCCAACCAGCTACCGCTCGACACTGGCAGGTACTGGGTACTGACGGTGCCAGCCAGCTACCGCTCGACACTGGCAGGTACTGGGTACTGACGGTGCCAGCCAGCTACCGCTCGACACTGGCAGGTACTGGGTACTGACGGTGCCAACCAGCTACCGCTCGGCACTGGCAAGTACTGGGTACTGACGGTGCCAACCAGCTACCGCTCGACACTGGCAGGTACTGGGTACTGACGGTGCCAGCCAGCTACCGCTCGACACTGGCAGGTACTGGGTACTGACGGTGCCAACCAGCTACCGCTCGACACTGGCAGGTACTGGTATGCCAGCCAGCTACCGCTCGACACTGGCAGGTACTGGGTACTGACGGTGCCAACCAGCTGGCGCCGCACTAACCGGGCCAGTGATCACGGAGTTTGATCGCTGGCTCTGACCGTCAGCCGCCTGCGGCCACCTGCGCGGTAGCTGGCGCTGACGGTCCCCCCCCGGCTCCTCCTCTCCCGGCCACCGGAGCTGGTGACCGCAGGATCAGCTGGTGACCGCAGGATCAGCAGGTGACCGCAGGATCAGCTGGTGACCGCAGGATCAGCAGGTGACCGCAGGATCAGCAGGGGACCGCAGGATCAGCTGGTGACCGCAGGATCAGCAGGTGACCGCAGGATCAGCTGGTGACCGCAGGATCAGCAGGTGACCGCAGGATCAGCAGGTGACCGCAGGATCAGCAGGGGACCGCAGATGACGTCAGCCGTCACTGCCCTCACCAACAACTGTCGCTAGTTGCTGTCGTTAGCAGTTGCCCGCGCGCCATGCCTGTTGACCAGCTGCGGGTGGGAGGGAGGGGGGGGGCTAGAGGCGGAGCAGCCGCCGATGTCGATGTCGGCCGTCTGTGGCCGTGACGACACTGATCCGGTTAGCGTGGCAGGGGTGGGCGCCAGGCGCGCGCCAGCTGACCGGCCACGCTCCTGGTCACGCTGGTCACATCACTCCGGCCAATACACCGCACCACGGTGACGACGGACACCGGTGCGGTCAGGCCGCGTGTGTCGCGCGACACTGCCGGCGGGGCTGGGCCGGTCAGCTGTGTGGGGCGGACCGGCTGCCGGGTGGTCACCTGACGTGGGCTGGGCCGGTCAGCTGTGTGGGCGGACCGGCTGCCTGGTGGTCACCTGACGTGGGCTGGGCCGGTCAGCTGTGTGGGGCGGACCGGCTGCCGGGTGGTCACCTGACGTGGGCTGGGCCGGTCAGCTGTGTGGGGCGGACCGGCTGCCGGGTGGTCACCTGACGCAGGCTGGGCCGGTCAGCTGTGAGGGGCGGACCGGCTGCCGGGTGGTCACCTGACGTGGGCTGGGCCGGTCAGCTGTGTGGGGCGGACCGGCTGCCGGGTGGTCACCTGACGTGGGCTGGGCCGGTCAGCTGTGTGGGGCGGACCGGCTGCCGGGTGGTCACCTGACGCGGGCTGGGCCGGTCAGCTGTGTGGGGCGGACCGGCTGCCGGGTGGTCACCTGACGTGGGCTGGGCCGGTCAGCTGTGTGGGGCGGACCGGCTGCCGGGTGGTCACCTGACGTGGGCTGGGCCGGTCAGCTGTGTGGGGCGGACCGGCTGCCGGGTGGTCACCTGACGTGGGCTGGGCCGGTCAGCTGTGTGGGGCGGACCGGCTGCCGGGTGGTCACCTGACGTGGGCTGGGCCGGTCAGCTGTGTGGGGCGGACCGGCTGCCGGGTGGTCACCTGACGTGGGCTGGGCCGGTCAGCTGTGTGGGGCGGACCGGCTGCCGGGTGGTCACCTGACGTGGCACCTAGGGGCTGGGCCGGTCAGCTGTGTGGGGCGGACCGGCTGCCGGGTGGTCACCTGACGTGGGCTGGGCCGGTGCTGTGGGGGGCGGACCGGCTGCCGGGTGGTCACCTGACGTGGGCTGGGCCGGTCAGCTGTGTGGGGCGGACCGGCTGCCGGGTGGTCACCTGACGTGGGCTGGGCCGGTCAGCTGTGTGGGGCGGACCGGCTGCCGGGTGGTCACCTGACGCGGGCTGGGCCGGTCAGCTGTGTGGGGCGGACCGGCTGCCGGGTGGTCACCTGACGTGGGCTGGGCCGGTCAGCTGTGTGGGGCGGACCGGCTGCCGGGTGGTCACCTGACGTGGGCTGGGCCGGTCAGCTGTGTGGGGCGGACCGGCTGCCGGGTGGTCACCTGACGTGGGCTGGGCCGGTCAGCTGTGTGGGGCGGACCGGCTGCCGGGTGGTCACCTGACGTGGGCTGGGCCGGTCAGCTGTGTGGGGCGGACCGGCTGCCGGGTGGTCACCTGACGTGGGCTGGGCCGGTCAGCTGTGTTGGGCGGACCGGCTGCCGGGTGGTCACCTGACGCGGTGGGCTGGGCCGGTCAGCTGTTTGGGGCGGACCGGCTGCCGGGTGGTCACCTGACGTGGGCTGGGCCGGTCAGCTGTGTGGGGCGGACCGGCTGCCGGGTGGTCACCTGACGTGGGCTGGGCCGGTCAGCTGTGTGGGGCGGACCGGCTGCCGGGTGGTCACCTGACGCGGGCTGGGCCGGTCAGCTGTGTGGGGCGGACCGGCTGCCGGGTGGTCACCTGACGTGGGCTGGGCCGGTCAGCTGTGTGGGGCGGACCGGCTGCCGGGTGGTCACCTGACGTGGGCTGGGCCGGTCAGCTGTGTGGGGCGGACCGGCTGCCGGGTGGTCACCTGACGTGGGCTGGGCCGGTCAGCTGTGTGGGGCGGACCGGCTGCCGGGTGGTCACCTGACGTGGGCTGGGCCGGTCAGCTGTGTGGGGCGGACCGGCTGCCGGGTGGTCACCTGACGTGGGCTGGGCCGGTCAGCTGTGTGGGGCGGACCGGCTGCCGGGTGGTCACCTGACGTGGGCTGGGCCGGTCAGCTGTGTGGGGCGGACCGGCTGCCGGGTGGTCACCTGACGTGGGCTGGGCCGGTCAGCTGTGTGGGGCGGACCGGCTGCCGGGTGGTCACCTGACGCGGGCTGGGCCGGTCAGCTGTGTGGGGCGGACCGGCTGCCGGGTGGTCACCTGACGCGGGCTGGGCCGGTCAGCTGTGTGGGGCGGACCGGCTGCCGGGTGGTCACCTGACGTGGGCTGGGCCGGTCAGCTGTGTGGGGCGGACCGGCTGCCGGGTGGTCACCTGACGTGGGCTGGGCCGGTCAGCTGTGTGGGGCGGACCGGCTGCCGGGTGGTCACCTGACGTGGGCTGGGCCGGTCAGCTGTGTGGGGCGGACCGGCTGCCGGGTGGTCACCTGACGCGGGCTGGGCCGGTCAGCTGTGTGGGGCGGACCGGCTGCCGGGTGGTCACCTGACGGGGCTGGGCCGGTCAGCTGTGTGGGGCGGACCGGCTGCCGGGTGGTCACCTGACGGCTGGGCCGGTCAGCTGTGTGGGGCGGACCGGCTGCCGGGTGGTCACCTGACGCGGGCTGGGCCGGTCAGCTGTGTGGGGCGGACCGGCTGCCGGGTGGTCACCTGACGTGGGCTGGGCCGGTCAGCTGTGTGGGGCGGACCGGCTGCCGGGTGGTCACCTGACGTGGGCTGGGCCGGTCAGCTGTGTGGGGCGGACCGGCTGCCGGGTGGTCACCTGACGTGGGCTGGGCCGGTCAGCTGTGTGGGGCGGACCGGCTGCCGGGTGGTCACCTGACGCGGGCTGGGCCGGTCAGCTGTGTGGGGCGGACCGGCTGCCGGGTGGTCACCTGACGCGGGCTGGGCCGGTCAGCTGTGTGGGGCGGACCGGCTGCCGGGTGGTCACCTGACGTGGGCTGGGCCGGTCAGCTGTGTGGGGCGGACCGGCTGCCGGGTGGTCACCTGACGTGGGCTGGGCCGGTCAGCTGTGTGGGGCGGACCGGCTGCCGGGTGGTCACCTGACGTGGGCTGGGCCGGTCAGCTGTGTGGGGCGGACCGGCTGCCGGGTGGTCACCTGACGTGGGCTGGGCCGGTCAGCTGTGTGGGGCGGACCGGCTGCCGGGTGGTCACCTGACGTGGGCCTGGGCCGGTCAGCTGGTGGGGCGGACCGGCTGCCGGGTGGTCACCTGACGTGGGCTGGGCCGGTCAGCTGTGTGGGGCGGACCGGCTGCCGGGTGGTCACCTGACGCAGGCTGGGCCGGTCAGCTGTGTGGGCGGACCGGCTGCCGGGTGGTCACCTGACGTGGGCTGGGCCGGTCAGCTGTGTGGGGCGGACCGGCTGCCGGGTGGTCACCTGACGAAGGCTGGGCCGGTGTGGGGCGGACCGGCTGCCGGGTGGTCACCTGACGCTGGGCCGGTCAGCTGTGTGGGGCGGACCGGCTGCCGGGTGGTCACCTGACGTGGGCTGGGCCGGTCAGCTGTGTGGGGCGGACCGGCTGCCGGGTGGTCACCTGACGTGGGCTGGGCCGGTCAGCTGTGTGGGGCGGACCGGCTGCCGGGTGGTCACCTGACGCGGGCTGGGCCGGTCAGCTGTGTGGGGCGGACCGGCTGCCGGGTGGTCACCTGACGCAGGCTGGGCCGGTCAGCTGTGTGGGGCGGACCGGCTGCCGGGTGGTCACCTGACGTGGGCTGGGCCGGTCAGCTGTGTGGGGCGGACCGGCTGCCGGGTGGTCACCTGACGTGGGCTGGGCCGGTCAGCTGTGTGGGGCGGACCGGCTGCCGGGTGGTCACCTGACGTGGGCTGGGCCGGTCAGCTGTGTGGGGCGGACCGGCTGCCGGGTGGTCACCTGACGCGGGCTGGGCCGGTCAGCCGTGTGGGGACCGGCTGCCGGGTGGCCCTACGCAGGCTGGGCCGGTCAGCTGTGGGGCGGACCGGCTGCCGGGTGGTCACCTGACGCGGGCTGGGCCGGTCAGCTGTGTGGGGCGGACCGGCTGCCGGGTGGTCACCTGACGGCGGGCTGGGGGCCCCGGTCAGCTGTGGGGGGGGCGGACCGGCTGCCGGGTGGTCACCTGACGCGGGCTGGGCCGGTCAGCTGTGTGGGGCGGACCGGCTGCCGGGTGGTCACCTGACGCGGGCTGGGCCGGTCAGCTGTGTGGGGCGGACCGGCTGCCGGGTGGTCACCTGACGTGGGCTGGGCCGGTCAGCTGTGCGGGGCGGACCGGCTGCCGGGTGGTCACCTGACGCAGGCTGGGCGGGTGGGGTGTGGGGGGCGGACCGGCTGCCGGGTGGTCACCTGACGCGGGCTGGGCCGGTCAGCTGTGTGGGGCGGACCGGCTGCCGGGTGGTCACCTGACGCAGGCTGGGCCGGTCAGCTGTGTGGGGCGGACCGGCTGCCGGGTGGTCACCTGACGCAGGCTGGGCCGGTCAGCTGTGTGGGCGGACCGGCTGCCGGGTGGTCACCTGACGTGGGCTGGGCCGGTCAGCTGTGTAGGGCGGACCGGCTGCCTGGTGGTCCCCTGACGTGGGCTGGGCCGGTAAGCTGTGTGGGGCGGACCGGCTGCCGGGTGGTCACCTGACGCGGGCTGGGCCGGTCAGCTGTGTAGGGCGGACCGGCTGCCGGGTGGTCACCTGACGCGGGCTGGGCCGGTCAGCTGTGTAGGGCGGACCGGCTGCCGGGTGGTCACCTGACGTGGGCTGGGCCGGTCAGCTGTGTGGGGCGGACCGGCTGCCGGGTGGTCACCTGACGCGGGCTGGGCCGGTCAGCTGTGTGGGGCGGACCGGCTGCCGGGTAGTCACCTGACGCGGGCTGGCGGTGGGACTGTGAGGGGCGGACCGGCTGCCGGGTGGTCACCTGACGCGGGCTGGGCCGGTCAGCTGTGTGGGGCGGACCGGCTGCCGGGTGGTCACCTGACGCGGGCTGGGCCGGTCAGCTGTGTGGGGCGGACCGGCTGCCGGGTGGTCACCTGACGCGGGCTGGGCCGGTCAGCTGTGTGGGGCGGACCGGCTGCCGGGTGGTCACCTGACGTGGGCTGGGCCGGTCAGCTGTGTGGGGCGGACCGGCTGCCGGGTGGTCACCTGACGTGGGCTGGGCCGGTCAGCTGTGTGGGGCGGACCGCCGGCCTGGTGGTCACCTGACGCGGGCTGGGCCGGTCAGCTGTGGGGCGGACCGGCTGCCGGGTGGTCACCTGACGCGGGCTGGCGGTGGGACTGTGAGGGGCGGACCGGCTGCCGGGTGGTCACCTGACGTGGGCTGGGCCGGTCAGCTGTGTGGGGCGGACCGGCTGCCGGGTGGTCACCTGACGCGGGCTGGCGGTGGGACTGTGAGGGGCGGACCGGCCTCACACAACCTTGATACATACACACAGCATTCCTCGTATATTGGGATACTGCCAATGTGTCATACGTAACATTTCGACCCACTGATCAAGGGCAAGGTAAGGTCGAAGTGTTGACGCTTTGGAAACTTCCGATATGGTGCCAGAATGCACGATTTCCTTGCAGCCAGCAATGAAAATGGACGCCAGACCCAGTTTCAACGTCCAAATTAACTCAAGGATAACTTAGAAACTGAAAAGGGTTCAGATCGAGTTCAGGCAGTGACTTGGAATGAACTTGGAAGGATTAATTACCTATGTGCACACGTTAAGTTACATCTACATCACGCTACTATATCCAGCATTGGTCATTGGGGGTATGCCAAATGTTTGTAAAATTCCTCAACTTCATCAAAATGCATGTTGTGTATGTCTCACCGGCGGGTCGTAGCATGGGCATAGTTTAGGCTTCACCCCTCCCGCCGGTGTATTACTGTGAGCCATGCCTCCAATGCCCTTTTGAACACAACTGACTGTTTAGGCCGATTGACTCTTTTCATCTATCACAGATTATCTCCATGGCTCACTATTGTCCTGACTGGTTCATAATTTTACTCGCATTCCCTGTCATTGCTTTTGTGCGCATTCCTTTTTATCTCCTGAAGTACTTCTAATATATTAGTTATGGGCGTAATATAGCCGAAGAAGCTGATGCGTCCAATAATATCAACTATTTACACCACCTACACAAAGCGGGGCGGCACGCTAATGCGCCGTTTTCCCATGGTCGCGCAACAACGTTAGTGGAGGGGTTGTATTACCCCCTTGCCCACCATGCACTGGCGAGGGTTAAAGCCAGCTGTTCGAAGAAAATTTTTGACACATATTGTGGCCAATAAAAACATTCAACTTTGGAAGTGTTATCCTTGCCGCGAATTCCATTAGGCATCCAATCAAATGGGGTATAACAAAGAGATATTAGCTTATTAGAAAGAGTGACCCTGAAACTGTATTAGCTTTCACATATATATAGCATGCAAGCACACCGTGAATTAACCTGATACCCACCAATATTTTGAACGTCTGAGGTCACTGACTGGTATATGTCTAATTTACTTAGGTTTATTTTTATTAAAAAAAATGATGTGATGCTTTTTACTCTTCGATGCAACCAACTAACCTGCAACTTTTATAGAAAGAAAGTTTGTGGCGAGTGGTTTTAGCCATTTGCAACAAGTTTCAGGTAACGTTATGGCCAAGCCGAGTCTAAGTAAAGTACCGACGCTGCTGCGAAGTCATCTCAGCCATTTTTAGAAGCAATCGTGATAAATGCGGTCAGTTGCGACAGATGCCACTTCTGTCGAGGAGCCAGTTTTAAATGCGCGGAAGGTTCGTAACGCTGTAGACAGCACAATATTTCAGTGATACATTGCTGTCAGAAACGGCTTATCTTGAACGTGCTTCTATGTTGAAGAGTGTCCACTCAGCTTGAGGTAGCGTGGCCAAACACAACGCGTCATCATTTTGATGCACACACAACTTATATTCCAACGCTTTGCGACTCGTCACGTCCTGACGAAATTCGTTGTCGGGTGAAAACAGACAGGATTGAAGACGATGAGCAGTGAGTGTTGGGCCGGAGAACGGAATGTAAATTCCGCGACTCGACTGTAGACAGCTGGATATACCACGACTGTATCCGTGGTATATCCAGCTAGATATCCGTGGACTATAGACAGCTGGATATACCACGACTGTATCCGTGGTTTATCTAGCTAGATATCCGTGGACTACAGACAGCTGGATATACCACGACTGTATCCGTGGTATATCTAGCTAGATATCCGTGGACTATAGACCATGAGAACACATCAAATGCAGCCGTTTAGATAACAGAGTTCTCCAGTCGGCTGGCTTCCAGACTACCACTGTGAAAATACCATCGGGATCCAGACGACTGGAACATGTGTCCGTTGATCGATGAATAGTTTTGTTTAATGAAGTTAAGCGATTCATTTAATGAAGTGGAGCGATACTTTTGCCGTGTTCTCAACATAGACACGCCCTCTCACAGTGGGCTCAGGACTCGTTTTTTTAATGGAAATCGCGGGTCTCAAGATCGCCGAACACACAGTCGAGCAAACATATGTAGACAGTCCGTATGTGAATATTTGGTGTTTGATAAGAAGTGGTGGCTTAGGTACAGGGGGCGAGACAGGGGTCATCTGCTCCCTCCAACTGTAAACTAGCTAAAATTAATCGCATGGGCTTTGCATAGTAGAAAATGACTTCAAAATGAGCTTTGCTCCCCTTCCCGCCCCCCGAGCACACCCGAGATAGTCTGTATACCCCGGGCAATTAGTTTGTCATGTGATTTTGTAGCGCACTAAGTCGTGTTCCCCATATCCCCTTTATTGGGAGCCGTCTACATGTGCATGTGTGTATTTAGGTAAGCCGAGTGTTCGGACATTAGTCCACCAGGAACTGCAACGATCGGTCGTACAACGCACTAAGTCCCGAGGAGCGGCGGCCTGAATATCAGGCATTTTACAGTCCCAACGAAGATTGTGCTTTTGCTGGTGAATGCTGGCCCCAGACGCATATCTGGTTGCCAAAAATGGTCCAAGGCCCAAATCCAAGGTCAGGCCGCTGTTGATGTCTTTCACCTCCAACTTACAAATCAGTTGAAGACATGTAAAATACATTCGCCGTCGGTAATGATATACGGAGTAAAGCCAGATGCGCAGGGCGAGCCACTTGCGGAGCGAAACACTGGACTCGTGCACGAGACTGGGGTGGCCACATCACGGGCCGATGAGTTTGTTTGTTTACTGGGTGGTTCTCGACACTCTTTGTGCACGATCACGGCTAATGGCGCCGCCCACGCTGTTTCGCCGGTGGGCCGCTGGATTGGGCAATGTCCCGAGTGGTGCGAGTGTTGAATCCGGGACCTTGAACCCTGAGTAGGTACCCAGAGCTCAACACTTTAACCACTCGGCCATCCCCGCCCCACGGCCTGATGTGTGGGAACAGTTCGCTTAATGTGTGAGGACAGTCCGTCACGTCACCGGACCTAGTTTGACCTGGTCGTCGGGCCCGGACCGACTCTCACGCACCGTGCTCCCACTGGCACAATCACGTATGATTGACATCCCCCAAAGAAGTCCGTGGCCTCTCTCCACGTGCCTCGTGCTTGTGGTTTGCTCTGGGAGCCGATCGTCAAGTGGTTGGCCTCGTGCTTGTGGTCAGCTCTGGGAGCCGATCGTCAAATGGTTGGCCTCTCTCCACGTGCCTCGCACTAGTGATCGGCTCTGCGAGCCGATCGTCAAGTGGTTATCCTCTCTCCACGTGCCTCGCACTTGTGGTCTGCTCTGGGAGCCGATCGTCAAGTGGTTAATCTCTCTACACGTGCCTCCTGCTTTGTCGTGCACGTGCCGATCGTGAAGTGATTGGCCGGTCTCTCCTGTCCGTTTTAGACCCACGTTCAAGCCGCACAATGTTTAAAATGTCTACTTAGGCGCCCGTCTTTTATTATCCGCAATTATTTAGTATGGAAAAAGTAAACCTCCACGGTATTCGCAGTCGAGTCGAGTACAGATGGGTAGGAGCGCGCAGAAAAATGTCCAGCCTCCAGCAGCTTTTGTCATGTAGCATTGGGTTGTTCTTTTCGCACCAACATATAGCTCGAGCATTTGTCTACCTCCAACCAATGCACCAGATGTTTAGCCTCGTTAGGCTTTGACCGGTGAAGTTATCCCGCGGAAGGTCAAATACACACTTACAAGCGACGTCGGGTAAGAGTGCTCCTGAGCTGCTTGCAAAAGTGCACACATTTTTATTCCATGATGGAATGGGAGGGGATAAATGGGTGACTATGGAATGTCATAGTTGTCAGTTGGGAAAGCGTTGAGGAGCGTACCTGAGCCTGGCTGTAACATTGCTATGGATTTTCTTTAAGAAACCGTGCCTAGGAAACAGGCATAAAATAACCTTATGCTCATATTAAGGTAAAGAAATAGATCCAAAATCACACTGTATATATTTCGGCCACGGGCCTTCCTCAACAGTGAACACTTTGGTACAAAAGCCACAAAAACACACGCCAAGTTCACCTCGTGACACCGAACCATTAATCGCTTTCATTTCACATATCACAATATCTGCATATTCGTGAAATACATATACATATTTACATAAACCAAAATCAATGTGTACGATCCGTGTGTGTACATGTGTCAACTTGCGACCCAGGTGTGTGTGCATGTCTGTGTGTGGATGCGGTCACCTCGTGACACCGAACCATTAATCGCTTTCATTTCACATATCACAATATCTGCATATTCGTGAAATACATATACATATTAACATAAACCAAAATCAATGTGTACGATCCGTGTGTGTACATGTGTCAACTTGCGACACATGAGGCAAGCACATATGCAACACATAACCGCATCCACACACAGACATGCACACACACCTGGGTCGCAAGTTGACACATGTACACACACGGATCGTACACATTGATTTTGGTTTATGTTAATATGTACATGTATTTCACAAATATGCAGATATTGTGATATGTGAAATGAAAGCGATTAATGGTTCGGTGTCACGAGGTGAACTTGGCGTGTGTTTTTGTGGCTTTTGTACCAAAGTGTTCACTGTTGAGGAAGGCCCGTGGCCGAAATATATACAGTGTGATTTTGGATCTATTTCTTTACCTTAATATGAGCATAAGGTTATTTTATGCCTGTTTCTCACTCATAATCATGCTCAGTGCAGCACTGCACCTAATCAAACCGTGCCTACACTAATTTGTCAAGGAAGGCATTTTTTTTGGTATAAATATACCATTTGCTCATGAACTTGTGTGTGTAGCTCAATAATCACTCAGCCGAATTGAATCATTGCGACAACAATCGAACATTCTGAATACATATGACCATTACTGCGGATGAATGAACCATAAGAATGATGACCATTACTGCGGGAGGATGATGACCATTACTGCGGAAGGATGATGACCATTACTGCGGGAGGATGATGACCATTACTGCGGAAGGATGATGACCATTACTGCGGGAGGATGATGACCATTACTGCGGGAGGACGGTGACCATTACTGCGGGAGGACGGTGACTGTGACTGCGGGAGGACGGTGACCGTGACTGCGGGAGGATGATGACCATTACTGCGGGAGGATGATGACCATTACTGCGGGAGGACGGTGACCGTGACTGCAGGAGGACGGTGACCATTACTGCGGGAGGATGATGACCGTGGCTGTGGGAGGACGGTGACCGTGACTGCGGGAGGACGATGACCATTTCTGCGGGAGGCCGGTGACCGTGACTGTGATGATGATGACCATTACTGCGGGAGGACGGTGACCGTGACTGTGGGAGGATGATGCCCATGACTGCGGGAGGACGGTGACCGTGACTGTGGGAGGATGATGACCATGACTGCGGGAGGACGGTGACCGTAACTGCGGGAGGACGGTACCATTACTGCGGGAGGATGATGACCGTGACTGCGGGAGGATGATGACCATTACTGCGGGAGGACGGTGACCGTGACTGCGGGAGGACGGTGACCATTACTACGGGAGGACGGTGACCGTGACTGCCGGAGGACGGTGACCGTGACTGTGGGAGGATGATGACCATTACTGCGGGAGGACGGTGACCGTGACTGTGGGAGGATGATGCCCATGACTGCGGGAGGACGGTGACCGTGACTGTGGGAGGATGATGACCATGACTGCGGGAGGACGGTGACCGTGACTGTGGGAGGATGATGACCATGACTGCGGGAGGACGGTGACCGTAACTGCGGGAGGACGGTACCATTACTGCGGGAGGATGATGACCGTGACTGCGGGAGGATGATGACCATTACTGCGGGAGGACGGTGACCGTGACTGCGGGAGGACGGTGACCATTACTACGGGAGGACGGTGACCGTGACTGCCGGAGGACGGTGACCGTGAATACGGGAGGACGGTGACCATGACTGTGGGAGGATGATGACCTGCAATGATTGCTCGGCTGGGAGCGCCGCGTCGACTCTACAGGCGGCCGCTGCGACACAGCCGGGCGCGGTTTGATTGGCCGAGCGGGTCGATGGTGCCGGCGATTGTCCTCCCACGTGGTGGCGTGTTCACTGCACAATGTCGGCCCCGACGACCCTCTGTTGTAGCCGCTGGTGAAATCAGTGCCGCGGCGCCAGGTCCCGGCGGTGCCGCTGCGTCAGGCCTGGGCATGTCTGTTCCTGCAGCGTCAGGTCCGGGCAGGTCAGATGCCACAGCGGTCTGTTCCTGCAGCGTCAGGTCTGGGCAGGTCTGGAATTGTGGTAAGAGATCAAGACATGTCTGGGCAGGTCTGGCGCTGTGACAAAGGATCGTTCAGGTCTGATCGTCTGTGCGGACCAATACTGGTATTGTGTGGCGACACGAGGTCTACGCAGGTCTGGTGAGGTGTAAGACCTGGGCAGGTCTGATGATGCGGCATGAGGTCCGGGCAGGTCTGGTGAGGTGTAAAACTTGGACTGGTCTGATGATGTGGTATCAGGTCCGGTCAAGTCTGGTGCCGCAGTGTAAGGTCCGAGCATGCCCGACATCGCTGCACAAGTGTGGCGCGAGACCCTACCCACACGCCCGCCGACCGCTCTGGCCGGTATGCCTTACCTTCTGTGGCGTTCTGGCCGGTGCCCACGTGTTTCTGATCTCCAGCGGATAGTGTAGGGACCGGCTGCCGCCGCTGCTGGCTGGCCTGACCTGGTCTGGTCTGGTCTGGCCTGGCCTGGCCTGGCCTGGCCTGGCCTGGCCTGGCCTGGCCTGGCCTGCTCTGGCCTGGCTGCCGCAGCCGCTGACTGGACTGGCCTGGCTGCTGCTCTGCTGGCTGGGCTGGCCTGGCCTGGCTGGCCTGGCCTGGCTGCAGCCGCTGCTGGCTACCTGCAGCCGCCTGACCGTTGCCGCTGAGGTGTCGGGTTGTCAGAGTGACACTTCCCTCCGTATGGTGTACGGGCGGCTCAATTGTCCACTATGGCGTCCTCCGCCGGCTGTGGTCCGAGGAACCGTCCTCCGCCGGCTGTGGTCCGAGGAACCGTCCTCCGCCGGCTGTGGTCCGAGGAACCGTCCTCCGTCGGCTGCGGTCCGAGGAACCGTCCTCCGCCGGCTGCGGTCCGAGATGCGAGAGCCGTCCTGCCGTGGCTGCGACTCGGAGGCCAGTGGTCTGCTGAAGATTGCAGGAGTATGCGCGTCGGCGGCATTAGTGCCGGCGCCTGCGGCGGGCGGGGTGTGCCGCCTTTGCACTGATGACTGGGGACGGTGGCCGGTCGCCGCTGCACCGTGCACTGCCATTTGTGTACAGTGGCGCGCCGGCACGTGACGCGTGTGCACGAGCTGCTCGTCACGATACGGCCACTGCTGCGGGTCCGAGCCCGGGAGCTGCCGCCCGGTTCCCGGTCTCTCCTCGTCAGTCGGCCTGACCTGACCTGACCGACTGACCGACCCGCGGCCCGAGGCAGGTCCGCAGCAAGCCGTGGTGCCGACCAGCCCCCAGCCCCGAGGCAGGTCCGCGGCGAGCCTCGCCCACAGTGCAGCGGTGCAGCGAGTCTGAACCGGCACAGTCAGCCCAAAACCGGACCGGCCGGCCGGCAGCCTGATCTACCGGCTCCAGGAACACGGCGCGCTGCTTGACGGGCTTGATATCAGCAGCGGGTCAGTGGCCGTCCGTGCTGCAGACGTGTCCGGCCGCCGCTGCTGTGCGTGTGCCACGAGCCGGTGACGTGGCACGTGACGGGTCGAAGCCGTGACGGCGGGAGGTGTGACACGTGTGGCGGGCGTCGCCGCGCTCGGCGCCGTGTTGCCTGCCAGCCAGCTGAGGTCGGCTGTGGTGTGTCGCCGCACCGAGGATGCGCAACGTCAGGCACGGCGTTCACCAGACACGGAGACCAGGTAAGAGGCGGGCGGCGGTCACAAGACCACTGCCGCCAGTAGCGCGTCTCCCGCCGCCGGTGACCGGTATCCTGCTGTCGGTGGTGCGTCTCCCGCTGCCGGTGACAGATCTCTTGCCGTTGGTGCCGTTGGTAGCGTTGGTAACAAGTCTCCTGCCGTTGGTAGCTCGTCTTCCGCCACCGGTGAATACGCTGGTCTTCGCTGGTCTTCGCTGTCGATGACGTGTCTCCTGCTGTTTGATTGGTCTCCTGCCGTCGGCAGCGCGTCTCCTGCTGTCGGTGACTGGTCTCGTGCTGCCGGTGACGGGTCGCCTGCCGCGGGTGGCTCGGCTGGCTTGCTCCATTGACGTTGATGCAGACCACCTGTCCCTCAGCCACACGGATGCGGGTGGCGGCCGTGGGTAGGCCGCCACCGACCCGCCTGGCCCGTACCCAGCGGCGAGGCACCAGCCAATTGGTCGTGTTCTGGGATCGCTCAGTGGCCCGGTAGGCATCCCGATTTACCACTTCTCCCTTCCCTGCTCAGTTTGTATCCACGTCGTCCAGTACACCCATGGCCAGGACGCGCTCGCACTGGTCCGCTGGTCGGCGACACACATTTGCGTCACATACGGTCCGACATCGTCGCGTGACGACACCAGGCGGCACCGCTGGCCGGCGACACACATTTGCGTCACATACGGTCCGACATCGTCGCGTGACGACACCAGGCGGCACCGCTGGCCGGCGACACACATTTGCGTCACATACGGTCCGACATCGTCGCGTGACGACACCAGGCGGCACCGCTGGCCGGCGACACACATTTGCGTCACATACGGTCCGACATCGTCGCGTGACGACACCAGGCGGCACCGCTGGCCGGCGACACACATTTGCGTCACATACGGTCCGACATCGTCGCGTGACGACACCAGGCGGCACCGCTGGCCGGCGACACACATTTGCGTCACATACGGTCCGACATCGTCGCGTGACGACACCAGGCGGCACCGCGGGCCGGCCTGTTTTGGCTCGCCAGGCACGTTGCTGTGATCCATACACGTCGGTGCCGTTTTCCGCGGCTGTTTACCCGGAGCGCGTCGGCACACGCTGCAGAGCCGACAGTCCAGGCTACGTCCATTAGCCGGCGTTGATAGCCCCCGGCGTACACCACAGCACGGTGACCAGCGGCTACCATCCGCCCGAGGAGAGCCGACAGCCCAGGCTTCGTACATTAGCGGGCGCTGGAGAGACGGGGACCGAGACAGAGATAGAGACAGATATAGATAGAGATAGAGATAGAGACAGAGGCAGAGACCGATACAGAGACGGAGATCGAGACAGAGAAAAGAGAGTTGAGAGGGACATTCAGGGGAGGGCTCGCTACGGGTACTGAGCCACGCAGTCAGCATGTTGTATGAGACCCAGTGGCTCATCTAACAGTATGCGAAAGGGCTCATGGGCTCAAGATGCAGTCTCATGAGCTTCTTTATTGTCATAGTGGGTCATTGCAGTGACAGAGCTCCTAGCATAGGCATAGGGATACCATAGCGCATACCTTGCCCGTTATAGGTGATCCACGTCAGTCATAGCGGTCTCTTTTGGGCGTCAGTAGCTCAGTGGTTAAGTTGATCGTCTGGCATGTCAGAAATACGTGGTTGGATCCCCCGTGGTGCCCGCCCTTCCTGCCAGAGTGAGAGGCAGGCGACACCATATGGCCCCAGGTGCTGAGTGCGTCGTAAAGCCACAACCAACCAATCAGAGCGGCCCTTTTCAGCTTTCCTGTCGCTCATCGGTCGACCTGATGATTTCGCTGCCCTCTCAGCGTATATGATTTCCTCGCCTTGAGACATTCTGTCGCGTTGTCGGGTCCTTCCTATTGTCTCGGGTATCGGCTTTGAGACGCTGTGAAGTCTAGGAGTGGTCGCCATGCCAGGGTCTTCATGGAAGCACTCACCACCGCCAGCCCCGCGGAACTTGTGACGTTCTTTTTGTCGAGCCTTGTTCCGGCTGATGCCCCAGAGTGCACGCGGCGCGGTGACAGCATTTTCCGGGTATATTTGATGAGATGAACGAGTGCTCTTCAAGCCGGGACCAGTGTATAGCTGACGTCGCATGACGCCCGGTACTGTGAGGAGACACCGGACCCCGCCGCTCGTCTACGCAGCAGCGGCCTGGCCGGGGTCCGTGTGCGGTGCTCGAATGCGGTAATTGGATTCCAACGACCCGCAAAATGCTGTCCATCAAGCTATACAATTCACCAAAGAAGAGGAGCATAACGGAACGCTCCCTTCCCTGGGCGTAATGCTCCCGCTGTCCGAACAAGGGCTACGATTTTCGGTTCACAGGAAGCCAACACACAATCACTTCTTGATGCATTTCTATTCAGCACACAGTACCAGAACAAAGCCGAGCGTGGTCATGTGTTTCTTACTTACGGACCCTACGGATCTGCTCACGTGAGTTTCTTCAAGAAGAGCTGAGCTGTGCAAGCTACATTCCAGAAAACTAAAAATCACCCTGGCAGTGCTAGTCGCCCTAGATAGAAAGGCAGGTCCAAAAATGAAATAGTTGGCGAAATCCAGAGAGAGCCACAGGAGGAATACAGACAGCGCACAGTCCACCGAAGGAAAAACTGGCCAGAAATGTATTTATCCATCTTTTTTTTGACGCGATATTTGTGGCGCCGTTGCATCAGCAGATGCCTGAAGCACACCAGGGCACAGTTTTTATGACAATTTGCACAAGATTTGACATAGTAAGAAGTCGACGAAAATGGTCAACATTCCGTGTGGAATAAAAACGATACAAATGTCTACAACTGAAATCAGCGATCCTTTGTCTATATGTACTGCACGTTTCAGCCACACCTATGTGCCCCAACACGGACAGTGATCAACTGTACCCCGGCAGGTCGCGGTGCGGTACGGTGGCCGGCACGGGCGGCACGGGGAAGCCCGAGCCGGACGCCGCGACGCGCCGGCTGACTGGGCAACCTGATCCAGCGGGCGATATGCAAAACAAACTCCCCCAACTGACGAGGTGATTGAGTCGAGATCGATCACATATTGAGCCTTTCCCATGGCAAGGGAGCTGTCCTTGTCTGAAAGGGCCGGGTCAGTGTGGTTGGATTTTGAGTACAGCGAACAAGGAGATGCGCGTCAGCAGAGAGGATTTAGTGGGCTTGTTGACCAGTGCAAAAGCGTTTGGGCTTGACAACTATTACGATCGTCTGTTTAATTATAGTTTGCAGTTGGCTTAGGAGAACATCCCTCAGGGCTATCTCCAGAATGACTCGTCGTTTGTGGACATGCAAAAGGCGACCGACTTGATCGCCAAGAACTTAAAAGGAAAGTGGGTTAGGTGCAAGCGAACGCAGGACAAATTCAGAAGTCAGTGGCGACTTATCTTTCGGGAGACGGGGTATTCTCCGTGTCCCTGAAGCGTGGTGACCATGTGTGATGGGTCCGTTGACCGTCGCGAGTGATGCTAAAGCCGAGACCGGCCGTGACGACGAAGCCCTGGAGAGAGCGCGAGAACGACCGGCTGGAATTTACGATCAGCTCAGCGCCGATTCTCAGCGTCGGACAACCTCAAGCGTTGCTAAAGAGCACAGGGGTAAGGCTCATAAGATCTACTTTCAGAAGATCTATGTTCACAAGATCTACTCGAAGACGAAAGTATTCACAAGATCTACTCCCAGGCCTGAATCGTTCAGAAGATCTACCCGAAGACGAAAGAAGATCTACTAATACTTGGAGATGTTCACAAGATCTACTCCCAGGTCTGAATGTTCAGAAGATCTACAAATTGGCCTCAAGTGTTCAGAAAATCTACTCCCCAATGCAAATGTTCAGGAGATCTACTGATAGCTCGAAATGTTCACAAGATCTACTCCCAGGCCTGAATTGTTCAGAAGATCTACTCGAAGACGAAAGTGTTCACAATATCTACTCCCAGGTTGGAATGTTCAGAAGATCTACAAATAAGCCTCAAGTGTTCAGAAGATCTACTACTGGAAATGTTCAGAAGATCTACTGCTGGAAATGTTCAGAAGATCTACTCGGAGGATGGAAGTGTTCACAAGATCTACTCTCGGGACTAAATGTTCAGAAGATCTACTCTTGGCCCGGAATGTCCTAACCTAACCTAACCAAACCAAACCAAACCAAATCAAACCAAACCAAACCAAACCTAACCTAACCTAACCTAACCTAACCTAGAGAGTAGATCTTCTGAACATTCCTGGCCAAGAGTAGATCTTCTGAACATTCAGACCCGAGAGTAGATCTTGTGAAAATAGATCTTCTGAAAGTAGATCTTGTGAAAAAAAAGATCTTCTGAAAGTAGATCTTATGAGCTTCCCCCGAGCACAGTTCTCTACAGCGTATGGAGTCTGTCAGGAAAAGTGCTTGTTCAGCCCAGCTAGGCTAAGTTGACATAGAGCAACGTTATCCAGTGTGCTCCACCCATTAAAAGAATAAAAATGCAATACAATTAAAAACCCCAAATTTTGACAATTTCGAGAACTTAAAATGTTGGGTGCGCAAGCATTTTTTGACCATGGTCGAATTCGCCTTACTTTTATGATACCAAATACATTTTGTTTTTAAATCCTCCAAAATGAACTCCCCATAACCAAAAACATGACGTCAGTCGTGATCCAATAGACCTAGTGACGTCACTTTTTGAGGGAGAACATTTTGGGTGATTTAAGACCATACTCAACGAGCGTTTTCCGATGACATTACTTTCGATTTCATGCAACGCTTAGGAGCTAGGGGCATAAAGGACCTCCCCCTCCCTCCGAGACGGGATGTGAGGATCTGACAGGAGAGACGGCGCGGGTTAATGGTTAATGGCCCCGGACCATATGTGCGGTTTGCTATGCCCTGCTGATGAACAGGCCTGACTATTCCACTTCAAGCCATCCGCTGCAGATGACCACACTGCCGTGCATGGCCGCCTAGCAACAACGTAATGTTCAATTGTCTGTCGTATTGTTACATCAGTTGTATTATGTTGGGTTAGCTGATCGGCGGGCAGACGGTTTATATCCCTGTGCGTAATATTTGACAATCGAACGTGCGCGCATGCAGACCATGCATGCAACGCAAAGAAGTGTGTGTAGCTTCTGAATTTCCAAGAGTTCTTCGCAGCGCCTGTTAGAGACGATCTGTGGCGTGTACTGCAGCGAGCGGTTTACAGTGAGTTAATTAAGCATCTTCGGATATCACCCAATGCATATCATTAGATTATGCAGGTTTCCGGCCAGTGGCTTGAATGATCCAAAGGATCTGCTGAAATACCACTTCAATCTCAGCAGATTGCGCCGATTAACCTCGTCATAAATACACAACGCAGCCGCTCGTGACTGACGGCTACACGTGATACAACATGCCAGGTCCGCTTGAAGTCGTTCCAGAACCCTGACGTCATATCGTTACTAATCGGCTGTCATGGTGAAAATAGTGCCTGTCGTACGTGCAACACGTGTGCAATGGAAACACGCAGGCTAATCTGTTTGAGAGGAACTCGTTCTCGGCGTTCAGTTTGATATCTCTGACTACTTCATAGGTTGAGCGGGCTCTGGAGTCTTCTCGGCGTGTAGAAGTACTGGGTTCCTCAGTTGGCCTTGTTCGCAGTCGTGTCGTCACGGTGTCCGGGATAACCGCAGCCGAGTTTCTGCCGAGCCTGTCGTGTTCCATCGCGGTCATCGTGGGCCGTGTGTTGGCCCACACTGGCCGAGCCGGGACATGCCGACGGCTCGACGCGTCGACGCTCGACGTCGCCATCGCCGATGCCGGTGACCGACGCTCTATGAAGCCGGCGACGCCGAGCCGCAGTCGTCTGATTCACTCCGAGACACTCGCCAGGCCGGCGCCGGCCGCCGCGTGCCTGCCGCATCCGAGTGACGTGACGGGCGCGGTACGGCCGCCGGTCTGCCCCCGCCGCCGGAGCGACGATGGCCACTCAGACGCCGAGGGCCGCGCGTGCCAACTGCATCGCCCCCCCCCACCACCCCCACCCACTCTCGCCCTCCGTGCCGGATGCGTGCCGGCCTGCCAGGCGCGAGAGCAAAGCCGGCCACTCGGCTGACTTGGGGATCCGCCCGAAGTCCTATCCCACTCGTCAGCCGCCCGCCTCCCACTCTTGAGACGACGTGGCAGGATCATGCGGCTTATGGGTGCCCAGGCGAGTCTGGCGTCTGTATGTCAGCTGACTGGTGCCGGCTGATTGGTGTAGTCTAGCCAAGGGTCCAGTGCTCCGAATCGACAGGAACTTTGGATGGCGACTGGGTAGTATAGAGCCATCTAAGCAACTATGATGGTGCCCCCGACAACTTCGTAGTTGTGCTCTAGGAACTTGGAGAGACTTAGCAGGAGATCAGAGAAGCCTCCAGATCATCGCTTCTTGCGCATCGCATTGCCCCGATATCAGATAGTTGCCCTGGTGCCTTTGGAATGTGCTAGTTCGAAACGAATATTACACCTATATTCGCTACTTGGGATCACCTTCATTAGGCGCAGGTTTCTTCCCTTTTTCGATGCCTTATATTATTCGCTCCACAAGATGATCTCTGCAACATGAAATGGCGCCGAAATGGCAGGACGGGCGGGCCCGAGCCCACTTCTCCCTGGAGCCGACGCACGCGATTGAATCAGACGATGTCCCCTTCTATTGGGATTCCATGTTTATGCATGAAGAGTTAATCCAGAAAATATAAAGGTGAAGGCTCGGCAGGAAATTGTTCCAGTTGCCTTTCCTGCCAGTCACCTTTAGAGTGAGCCCGAAACGCCACTGTCTTCCTTCGGCGCTGTATCACATTAGAATCAGGGAGCAGCAGGTCACTTGCGACTGCTGCACTAGGTCAGCTTCCCCGGGCCTGTCCCTCCCCTCCCCACCTCGGTCCTGCCGACCGTCGGTCGTGTCAGCCAGGCAGACTGCGGCAAAACGGGTGCTCTTTGACAGAGTTCTATGCAGGGTTGGAAGAACTGGCTGTTCCTGGATTCTTAGCATCCAGAACATTATCCTCTCCAGAAAATTATCTTCTCATTTTTCTCATTTGGAGGCTGAATGGTGCTGTTTGACAATTATCTGCTCTGTGATCAAGCGCTCAAGCTTCACTGAAAAGTGCAAACTGAGATTCTAATGTCACAGGTTTGAAAAAAAATATCCTCTCCGTATTCGATGATGCAAACATTTTCCTCTCCGCACCCAGGATTGCAAAGTGCAAATCCAACCCTGGACATATGTGATAGATATGCCCTCGCTCTGTACCACACTGCAGCGTCAGGAATGGATTTATCGGTGGCCAGCGGATCACATCAGAGACAATGTTTTTATTATGAAGTGCGTAAATGGAACTGAACCAGAAGCGTATGCAGAAATTGGCCAACGGAGGGCTCGTACGTTGAGCTCTAACCTACCAAAAAAAATGTTAAACGTACTTGGGATTCCTCCACTTTAAAATAAGCCTGTCTTGTTGTTTTAATCAAGTACTTCCAGAAGGGACTTCCAGCTACAATGGGCCTATCCAGCTCACAAGGCCGGATGCTCACTATTCAAGCCGGATCTCGAAAACACCCGGGTCTTTCTCATGGAGCTCAAATGGGGCCAGTGCAAGAGCTACTTGGGGCCCTCCGACTTAGTCTTCCGGCTTCAAGGGATCTTCCGGCTTCAAGAGGCCTCTCCAGCTTAACGTGGTCAATGCAGCTCCAAGGGACACTGGACATACGATGGGACTCAGAAGGCTGAAAGGGGTCTATGTATGTTTAAGAGACTCCGAGACATCAGGACCCCGTCGAATCTGCCAGGCCTCATGCTGTCTGAAGTACCCAGTGTCAACCTGAAATTGTCTGTCTCAAGAAAATTGGCCCAGCCGACGTTCAGACGAGGGGGGCCGTAACTCATCCCTTGGCTACGCCACTGGACGAAATCAATTGAGCTGCTGTTCCCGGCGTGGAAGTATTTTAGTCGCCATTACACGAAAGTAAATTCCAACCTTTGGAAAGGAATTCGCGCTTGCAAGCGGTGCGACATACTCGGTTCAACAAAACATTAATGAGTTTATTAAAATATCTCGAACTGACGAAAATAAACACCCACATTGATGCGTTTGGCAGTCCTGACCAGCTCGAGTCAGGGAAGAGCTCAGCATCTACCTTTAATCCACAATTTTCACGGACTGTCCATCGCTTCACAAAACTGCTAAGCGACGGGCAGTCCACGGAAGCGTTCTAGATTCAGAACGAAATAATTTAGCGTGAGAACTCTGTCTGGACTACGGCATTTAGAGGAATTCTTTTGTGTCATTATTCTTGAAGCAGCGTTTGTTCATTTTCTTGCCTTATTCTTGTGTGTTTATATGAAAATAATGCACAAGCTAGTATATGCATGGTGTGCGTACCATGCACACTATGTCGTGCCCAAATTGCGAGAAATGAAATCACTGTACAGGGCATACTTGACCTCTCGATAGCAGCAGGCGGCTATGCCCAACAACAAGGGCAATTACTTGATCGTCTCTGTTACACCGGCGATGCCCGCTCCCACTGCCACTTGACACTCGAGGGGTGGTCGTTGGACCAGCCCTCGAGTGTCAAGTGGCAGTCAGTGCAGTGAATAGTCGGCTCTGGCGCCGCGTCAATGGCGGTGTGCCACTCTGACCAGTAGGCTTGTTCTGATTTGTGGGTGAGGCGGACGTTCCGTCCGCCGTCCGCGATGGATTTCACGCGGCCGGCCGGGAATAGCCGCGATCCGGCTGGGGTGGGTCCGACTGAGATGGGTTCGGCCTGGATGGTCCGACTGGGCAGGATCCGGCTGTAGTGGGTCCAGCTGAGATGGGTCCGGCTGGGATGAGTTCCGTTATGATGGGCCCTGTTGGAGTGGGTCCGGCTGGGATGAGTTCCGTTATGATGGGCCCGGTTGGAGTGGGTCCGGCCGGGAGGGTCCGGCTGAGATGGATCCGGCTGTAGTGGATTCAGCTGGAGTGGGTCCGGTTAGGATAGGTCCGGCCGGGATAGGTCCGGCTGATGTGGGTCCAGCTGGGTGGGTCCCGAGTGGATGAACCCCGACTTGACTGGTGCCAGCTGCAGTGGATCCTGGCTCGGTGGACCGTGTCCGGGCTGGCGACCGCCGCCGGGGCCGGCTCTCCAGCCTCGGCAACGCCACCTGATCCTATTGACCGCGCCGGTGTCCTCGGACGCCAATACCGTGTCGGCTGCAGCAAGTCGGCTGCAGCAAGTCGGCTGCGACCCACTTCACAAATCAAACAAGTGATCCGTTTTCACGGGCGGGCGGCATGGCGCGGTGTCGGTGAGCGTGACTGGCCCGTCACGCCACCGGTGCGGCCGCACCGGCGAACGCTCGTGACGGCTGTCATCCGCTCGTGACGGCTGTCACACGCTCGTGACGACAGTCACCCGCTCGTGACGGCAGTCACCCGCTCGTGACGGCCGTCACCAGCTCGTGACGGCTGCCACCCGCGGGTGACGGCTGTCCCCGCTGCTCAGACCGCGGTCAGACCGGCACGCCCCCAGTGGACCGCTGCCGAACGGCTCGCGGCCGACGGTAACCGGCGGCGCCGTGCCGACGGCTGGTCCGACGTCGTGGCTGAGAACCAGACGCTGCTCGCCCGTCTGTGCGGCATGTGCGAAGGTTGGAATTGACGCTGGAGGAAGGTGGGAGCATGTGCGCCAGGTCGGGTAGCCGGGTAGGTTGGCTTCAGGTTCCGTGGATTGTGGGCTGCCGTCACGGTGCCGGTGTCCTCTATGTGACGATGCTTGTTTGATCTGCTCCTGATCTTTGAAGTCGGTGGTGTGTACAGCTCCTTCAACTGAGCGCCATTGGAGTACTTCATTAGAGGTCTGATCTGACACGAATGGTGACGTGTCCGGGCCGGTCGGTGGTGACGTGTCCGGGCCGGTCGGCGGCGGCGTCTGCACGGTGCCCACAGTGCCCGTTTGCCGGTGGAGATGTGGCGTTGACAAATGCGCCGCCGGCCTGCACCGCCCAGATTAATCTGCGCCGCTGTTGCTGCTGGCGCCCGACGGGCCGCGAGCCGCCGGCGGCGGCGAATGGACGGCAGCTGGCACTGGGCGGCGGGTGGGGAGCTGGAGCTGGGTGTCGGGCTGGGACCGGGAGGTGGGTGTGGAGCTGGAGCTGGGTGTCGGGCTGGGACCGGGAGGTGGGTGGGGAGCTGGAGCTGGGTGTCGGGCTGGGACCGGGAGGTGGGTGTGGAGCTGGAGCTGGGTGTCGGGCTGGGACCGGGAGGTGGGTGTGGAGCTGGAGCTGGGTGTCGGGCTGGGACCGGGAGGTGGGTGGGGAGCTGGAGCTGGGTGTCGGGCTGGGACCGGGAGGTGGGTGGGGAGCTGGAGCTGGGTGTCGGGCTGGGACCGGGAGGTGGGTGTGGAGCTGGAGCTGGGTGTCGGGCTGGGACCGGGAGGTGGGTGTGGAGCTGGAGCTGGGTGTCGGGCTGGGACCGGGAGGTGGGTGTGGAGCTGGAGCTGGGTGTCGGGCTGGGACCGGGAGGTGGGTGTGGAGCTGGCACTGGGCGGCGAGTGAGGAGCTGGAGCTGGGTGTCGGGCTGGGACCGGGAGGTGGGTGGGGAGCTGGCACTGGGCGGCGGGTGGGGAGCTGGAGCTGGGTGTCGGGCTGGGACCGGGAGGTGGGTGTGGAGCTGGAGCTGGGTGTCGGGCTGGGACCGGGAGGTGGGTGTGGAGCTGGAGCTGGGTGTCGGGCTGGGACCGGGAGGTGGGTGGGGAGCTGGAGCTGGGTGTCGGGCTGGGACCGGGAGGTGGGTGTGGAGCTGGAGCTGGGTGTCGGGCTGGGACCGGGAGGTGGGTGTGGAGCTGGAGCTGGGTGTCGGGCTGGGACCGGGAGGTGGGTGTGGAGCTGGAGCTGGGTGTCGGGCTGGGACCGGGAGGTGGGTGGGGAGCTGGCACTGGGCGGCGGGTGGGGAGCTGGAGCTGGGTGTCGGGCTGGGACTGGGAGGTGGGTGGGGAGCTGGAGCTGGGAGGTGGGTGTGGAGCTGGAGCTGGGTGCCGGGCTGGGACTGGGAGGTGGGTTGGGAGTTGGAGCCGGGTGCAGGAATGGAAGGTGGGTGGGGAGTTGGAGCCGGGTGCAGGACTGGGAGGTGGGTGGGGATCTGGAGCTGGGAGGTGGGTGTGGAGCTGGAGCCGGCACGGGAGCTGGTTGGCGGGTCGAGAGCTCAAGGCGGGCGGTAGGTGGAGAGCTGGGGTTGAGTGTCCGGCTGGGAGCTCGAATTGGACCGTTCGGTAGGAGCCTGGGCTGGACGCCGCGGTCCGGGAGATGGGAGTGGACAGCGGACGACTGTTGTAGCTGTGGACGACTGTTGTAGCTGCGGACGAATTGCTCAGACGGGCCCTGGCGCCCGGCCCGGCAGTTGAATCGCTTGATGCCATCTACAGCAAGCCTTCGCTTGACGCCCGCTGTCTGCTGGACTGGCCAGCTGGCTTACTGAGCGGTTAGCAGTGTTTGGTTACTAATATGGCAGGGAACAACTTCTGGAGGCTTTGCGACGATTTTGAGGTCATGAAGACGCGCGTTTTGGCAGTTTAAAGAAAACAAGGTGCTCTTTGACCGAGTATTTTCTTCGTCCGTATATTTACTCGTACAGCTATCTTGAAACCCCATCAGCTGTCTCCTTCCAAATATAATGCTGACATTGCAACATTCTGCCTTCCTCCAAATTGCCAGCGTAACAAGCGGTCCATCCGGCTCTGATTTACAGCCGGATGAATGACACACGATAGAATCATCTTGGATAGAAATAGCCACCGCGTGCTGGTCTTCAATGGACCTAGCACAGGCATCATGATGGTGTGATACGCCGTCAGCCCATTCCCCAGCTCTGACTATGCTTACTGGCGTGTGTCAGCTGTACCTCTATTTGGTATCAGTTGTGTCTGGCTGTACCGGAACCACCACCCACCCCGTTCTTCAGTGCCGACTAGATACGTCTGACCGACTGTACTTCCTCCCGGTCGGCGGGACCGATTATGTTTATCTGTACCAGATGTGCCTCCCTTGGTCTGCGATACCTACTATTTTTGTCTGTACCAGCCGTGATTCCCCTGTTCTGTGGTACCGACTGTGTTTGTCTGTACCAGCCGTACCTCCCCTATTCTGCGGTACTTACTATGCTAGTCTGTACCAGCCGTACCTTCCCTATTCTGCGGTACCTACTATGCTAGTCTGTACCAGCCGTACCTTCCCTGTTCTGCGGTACCAGCTATGTTTGTCTGTACCAGCCGTACCTCCCCTATTCTGCGGTACCTACTATGCTAGTCTGTACCAGCCGTACCTTCCCTGTTCTGCGGTACCAGCTATGTTTGTCTGTACCAGCCGTACCTCCCCTGTTCTGCGGTACCTACTATGCTAGTCTGTACCAGCCGTACCTCCCCCATTCTGCGGTACTTACTATGCTAGTCTGTACCAGCCGTACCTTCCCTGTTCTGCGGTACCAGCTATGTTTGTCTGTACCCCCCCCTGTTCTGCGGTACCTACTATGCTAGTCTGTACCAGCCGTACCTCCCCGTTCTGCGGTACTTACTATGCTAGTCTGTACCAGCCGTACCTTCCCTGTTCTGCGGTACCAGCTATGTTTGTCTGTACCAGCCGTACCTCCCCTGTTCTGCGGTACCTACTATGCTAGTCTGTACCTCGCCGTCGGCGGCACTGGCCGAGCCTGTCCGTACCCTTGCAGACATGGCAGTGCCGCTGGCTACTTGTCACGCGTGACACAGCCGGAGCTCCTCAGGACTGACACAGCACCTCCAAGTTGGCGGAGAATGCGACGTCGCTGTGCAGACCGCAGCAAGTCCAGTTCTGTTTGATATTCCGGGTACAAACGTGGTTTCATATACTTACTTGGATGGGTCGTCGGGTGACCCGACACATGTCTTCAAAGATCAACAGCTGTTGTAAATGCTTAGTTTAGCAAAGTACCGAGTCGGTTGGCCCCAGGGCACGTCGGGACATTCGAAGGAGATGGATGCGTAGCATGTATGGCGGGTGACTTTTATTCATGTTTATCGTCTGTGTTATTATGTGATATGGGAGATATCGGCCGGAACAGCCCCCAGTGACAGAAGACAGTCCGGTATAGCTGTGCGATTTGGGCCTGCCGGACTGCATTATCTTGGCACACTCACCAGAACGTAATCTGCGTAGGATGTGATCTTATAACTGGGAACACACTAGCTGCACATAGGCATTTGTTGTGTGGCGACGAAGGACCAAAATTCGTGGGGTGCCCCGCTGACAGTGCATCATGCGTTGGTATTGTGTCCATAATATGCAGAAGAGCGCAGGCGTCGTTTCGGACACAACTCGAACACTCCTACGCCAGTAAACTCACTTGGTAACTATCGATGTGTTCACACTATAGCGGTGTTTTGCTTCCATGCAGAAATGGATTTCAGACAATATATGCACCTGCGTAACTGATTTATTGCTTCTCCAGGCAGCTACTTTCGTACGCGATAATGTGGCGTGTTTGGAAGGTGATTACGGGTTCAATACGCCGCAATTCGGGTTGGAGCGCCGAAAAACGCTAATAATCAATCGATCTAGCCCACACTGCTCTGCGCCGGTCGCAGGGTCGTGGGACCGTCGGGTCAACCGTCTGACCCGGCCAGTCGGTCGCCACCCTCGGTGCGCAAAACATTGCCTTCATTGGTGGTGATGGACCCAACCAAGTCGGGGTGGGTCTACTCTGTTGCCCTGGGTTGTTGCCGTGCCCATGCTCCGAAACTACCGAATCGAATTTCATGAAACCTTCACCAATCGATGCAATGGGATCGATTTACTTTGGACTTTTGAATATGGTGACTCTCACCGTTACGTAAAGCTAGTAAATTACCCATTGAATTGGGAGCGGCCATTTTGGAAATGTTGCGGTGCCCATGCTCCTAAACGGCTGCACTGAATTCCATGAAACCTTCACCATTCGATGCATCATTGTCGGTTTACTTGGGACTTTACAATACGGTGACCTTGACCTTGACCTAAGGTCGCAAAATACGTATTTATTTTCAATTGTTGCCCATGCTCCTAAACTACTGAACCGAATGTCATGAAACCTTCGCCAATCGACGTGACATGGTCGATATGCTTGAGACTTATGAATATGGTGACCTTGGCTTCAGTTCAAGGTCACCAAAAAAGCACAAAACCATTTTTAAGACTTCAATTAACCGTGATCGCATTTTTAAGACTTTTCCCACGCCCATACTCCGAAACTATGGAATACAATTTCATGAAACCTTTGCCAATCGACGTTACGTGGACGATATACCTGGGAATTTTTAATATGGTGACTTTGGCTTTAGGTTAAGGTACCAAAATACACAAAATCGTTTTAAGGCTATTTGCCACGCCCATACTTCGAAAGTACTTAACCGAATTTCATGAAACTTTCAGCAATCGACGTGGAATGGCCGATGCACTCTGGACTTTAAATATGGTGGCCTTGGCTTTAGGTCAGTCATCAAAAATGTAGAAAACTCTTTTTCAGTGTTGTTGCGCCGCCCATGCTCCGAAAGTACTGAACCGAATTTCATGAAACCTTCACCAATCGACGTGACCTTTTGGCGTGACATTTTTGATGACCTTGACGTGAGGCCAAGGTCACCATATTTAAAAGTCCCAAGTATATCGACCACGTCACGTCGATTGGTGAAGGTTTCATGAAATTTGGTGATGACGTTGACCTGAAGCCAAGGTCACCATATTCAAAAGTCCCGAGTATATCGACCACGGCACGTCGATTGGCGAAGGTTTCATGAAATCGTATTCAGTAGTTTCGGAGCATGGGTGTGGAAAATAGTCTTTAAAATGGTTTTGTGCTTTTTTTGGTGACTGACCTAAAGCCAAGGTCGCTATATTTGAAAGCCCTAGTATATCGGCCATTCCACGTCGATTGCTAAATGTTTCATGAAATTCGGTTCAGTACTTTCGGAGTATGGGCGTGGCAAATAGCCTTAAAACGATTTTGTGTATTTCGGTGACTTTGACCTAAAGCCAAGGTCACCACATTCAAAAGTTCCACGTATATCGACCACGTCACGTCGATTGGCGAAGGTTTCATGAAATTGTATTTATTAGTTTCGGAGCATGGGCTTACAAATGGATTTGTGCTTTTTGGTGACTAGCCTAAAGCCATGGTCACCATATTCAAAAGTCCCAAGTATATCGACCATGTCACGTAGATTTGTGAAGGTTTGATGAAATTCGGTGCAATAGTTTAGGAGCATGGGCACCGCAACCATTGAAATTGAAGATGCACTTATTTTACGACCTTAGGTCAAGGCCAAGGTCACAGTATTGTAAAATCTCAAGTAAATCGACTGTGCTGCATCGATTAGTGAAGGTTTCATACAATTCAGTGCAGCCGTTTAGGAGCATGGGCACCGCAACATTTTCAAAATGGTCGCTCACAATTCAATGGGTAATTGACTAGCTTTACGTAACGGTGAGAGTCACCATATTCAACAGTCCAAAGTAAATCGATCCCATTGCATCGATTGGTGAAGGTTTCATGAAATTCGATTCGGTAGTTTCGGGGCATGGGAACGGCAACAACCCAGGGCAACAGAGTAGACCCACCCACCAGGTCGTTGGGTGGAAGGGGGATGGATGGCACATTTTGCACAACTGATGGTGCGACCTATGGGCCGAATTGTTTGTTTGTGCCACCAGGCGGACTTGCCTTATCGAGCTCTGGTTGGTCTGCTGGACGGAAAAACAGCCGGGCCCAGCACGCTCTCTGGGCCAATCGGAAAATGTATTGCAGGAGATGTCCGCAAGCTAGATGTCGTTGCGTTTGCCACAGCAACGTTTGAGGATTTTCCAGAGCTGCCATCACGTGTTGAGCAGGGCCAAAACGCTGATATGAGGCTGCTGTATCAATGTGCTAAGCCGGCGACCAATGGTACCAGTGATGTGGTGCGAGATCGTGTGCATGAACAAAAATGTGCATGGCGAGATGGGACACGGCCCAGAGCCGCATTCTACACTATTATCTATCTGTATCGGAGCCCAGTGTACCACTATGCAGCCTTGTGAAACATGTTGTGTGTGTGTGTGTGTGTGTGTGTGCACGTGCGCGTGCGCGTGCGCGTGCGCGTGCGCGTGCGTGCGTGTGCGTGTGTGTATGTACCGGCTGTGATGGCAATACATGAGAAGTGTGATGCGGCGCATGGACCCGGCCGTATATGCGAGCAGATGCGACGACAGAAATAGTATTTTCACGGCATCCAAATGGAAGCCACTAAAAAAACCATGACGAGAAACGTGTATATGGCGTACCCCGAAATCGTCATTGTGGTCATGCTGGATGACAATGACCAGCAGGATGGAGGATGGAGATGGAGGCCACGAATGGAGACGAATGGTCTGGATGGAGGCCACGAACATGATGAAACCCGTGCGCCAAAAGGAAAACCTTTCCACGGAATGCGGCACACTTCGGCCATTCCAGTATCCGCGCGTGCACTGGCGTGCTGAGTCATGCACCGAACTGGTTGGCGTTCAGCATTGAATGGTTGGTTGGTTATTGGTTTTACGACACGTCGACCGTTGAGTCATATAGCGTCGCCAATCTCTCACGCCGATTGGTCGCGGGCGAAGAGTAGCGACAGGTGAGATTCGAACCCACAATCTTTCGATTGCGAGACGAGCATCTTACCCCTAGACCACTCGTCCCCTCAGCATTGAATGCAAGACGGACAGGATATAGAACCGCCTTTGACAGGAGAAATGAATGAGGAAAACATGCTAAAGTTCATCGAAGAACCACTTCAGACAGGAGTTCCTTGGCACTCAGTCAACTGAGAGGTCGGTAAAACTGACAACTGAACCATCGGCAGTGGTGGTCGGTGCCGGCAGACTGGATGCGCACGCCCTACACGAAATATAATTTAACCAAATGCGCTCCGGTCAGGTCAAACTGTAATGTGTGTGCAATGAAGGCATGTCATGTCTAAATGCCAAGCGCAATGCGATACGTCTGTTATGGATGAAGTGCTTCTGATGAGCTAGTCTATCAGAATCTGACGGAGGCCGCTTCCAATATGCTTATATATTTTCATAACAAGAGATGTAAGCAGTGCTTATCCACAATGCTTGATTTTGGTATGTCAGAAGGACAATGATTGCATCAGTGGCTTGTGGGCCCCGTCGACACCTCATTGATCTTAATACTTAGGATCTATTAGATTCTAAGTATTCGTCGCGGTACAAAATATTTAGGAGCTGAAAGCTCATCACGTATTCTGCTAATATCTGCCAATTCGCGATTCAAATGCTTACACTTGAACACTGATGGCCACCAGATCGCACCCAATGCTTGAAAAGAACTGTGAACATATCTAGTTTGCAATCCAATAATTACTCTAAAACTAACCAGGTTAAGCTTCATTTTGTTTCTATTGGTAACCACAGCCCAAAATATGTCATAAGTCCACATTTCGAAAAACGATCCATGGGGGCAAAACAAACAAAAAAATATCGAAAGAAGTTGATATTCGGAATTGCCATCAAAAACTGTATCAGAATAACGGGAACTAGCAAAACATTTCGAAAAAATAGTTTAAAGCAGGTTACCATACTGCCCATGCACACTGCACACGGCGATGCGTCACCGCTGAGCCGTCCTGCGGCCAACCGGCTACTATGCGTATCAGTTAGTTAGTTGCTCGTACGTACTGAAGACAACACACACTCGCCAGCTGTCTTCTATCGTCTGCAACATCTGTCAGATTCGGTCTTGACTAGCTGCCTGGGCCAACTGTAAGTTGTCTAAGACAGCTGTTGACCATGCAGCGAGGTTAGCTGTTGGTCAGCTGCTCGGACCAGCTGTTGGCCAGCTGCCCGGACCAGCTGTTGACCAGCCGCCTGTATCAGTCGTTGGCAGCTGCCCGGACCAGCTGTTGAGCAGCTGTCGGCTGCAGCGGCGGCCTGTTGCACGGCCGCATGGCGTCGAGTCATCGATCGGCGCGGCAATCGGGCGGCGGCTGTGGCGCCGCCTGCCCGGATATCGCCGCCGTCGACGCCACGCAGTGCCGCGGCCCGGCTGAGTCGGGTGTCGGCCCGGGGTCACTGGTGTTACCACACCGCTCTGACACGGAACAGCGGCCGGACCGGCTGAGTCGGGTGTCGGCCCGGGGTCACTGGTGTTACCACACCGCTCTGACACGGAACAGCGGCCGGACCGGCTGCGTCGGGTGTCGGCCCGGGGTCACTGGTGTTACCACACCGCTCTGACACGGAACAGCGGCCCGGCCGGCTGCGTCGGGTGTCGGCCCGGGGTCACTGGTGTTACCACACCGCTCTGACACGGAACAGCGGCCCGGCCGGCTGCGTCGGGTGTCGGCCCGGGGTCACTGGTGTTACCACACCGCTCTGACACGGAACAGCGGCCCGGCCGGCTGCGTCGGGTGTCGGCCCGGGGTCACTGATGTTACCACACCGCTCTGACACGGAACAGCGGCCGGACCGGCTGCGTCGGGTGTCGGCCCGGGGTCACTGGTGTTACCACACCGCTCTGACACGGAACAGCGGCCGGACCGGCTGCGTCGGGTGTCGGCCCGGGGTCACTGGTGTTACCACACCGCTCTGACACGGAACAGCGGCCCGGCCGGCTGAGTCGGGTGTCGGCCCGGGGTCACTGGTGTTACCACACCGCTCTGACACGGAGCAGCGGCCGGACCGGCTGAGTCGGGTGTCGGCCCGGGGTCACTGGTGTTACCACACCGCTCTGACACGGAACAGCGGCCGGACCGGCTGCGTCGGGTGTCGGCCCGGGGTCACTGGTGTTACCACACCGCTCTGACACGGAACAGCGGCCGGACCGGCTGAGTCGGGTGTCGGCCCGGGGTCACTGGTGTTACCACACCGCTCTGACACGGAACAGCGGCCCGGCCGGCTGCGTCGGGTGTCGGCCCGGGGTCACTGGTGTTACCACACCGCTCTGACACGGAACAGCGGCCCGGGGCGGGGGTCGGCCCGGGGTCTCTGGTGTTCCACCGCTCTGACACGGAGCAGCGGTCCGTGTGGCCCCGGGACACTGGTGTCGGTGTCGGGACACCACTCCGCTCTGACACGGGGTCGCCCCGGGACCTGGTGTCGGTGACCACACCGCTCTGACACGGAGCAGCGGTCCGTGTGGCCCCGGGACACTGGTGTCGGGTGTCGGGACACGGCACCGAGTTACCACACCGCTCTGACACGGAACAGCGGTCCGTGTGGCCCCGGGACACTGGTGTCGGGTGTCGGGACACCACCGTGTTACCACACCGCTCTGACACGGAGCAGCGGTCCGTGTGGCCCCGGGACACTGGTGTCGGTGTCGGGACACCACCGTCACCACACCGCTCTGACACGGAGCAGCGGTCCGTGTGGCCCCGGGACACTGGTGTCGGTGTCGGGACACCACCGTCACCACTCCGCTCTGACACGGAGCAGCGGTCCGTGTGGCCCCGGGACACTGGTGTCGGTGTCGGGACACCACCGTCACCACACCGCTCTGACACGACGAGGCAGCGGTCCGTGTGGCCCCGGGACACTGGTGTCGGTGTCGGGACACCACCGTCACCACACCGCTCTGACACGGAGCAGCGGTCCGTGTGGCCCCGGGACACTGGTGTCGGTGTCGGGACACCACCGTCACCACACCGCTCTGACACGGAGCAGCGGTCCGTGTGGCCCCGGGACACTGGTGTCGGTGTCGGGACACCACCGTCACCACACCGCTCTGACACGGAGCAGCGGTCCTTGGCCCCGGGGCACTGGTGTCGGTGTCGGGACACCACCGTCACCACACCGCTCTGACACGGAGCAGCGGTCCGTGTGGCCCCGGGACACTGGTGTCGGTGTCGGGACACCACCGTCACCACACCGCTCTGACACGGAGCAGCGGTCCGTGGGCCCCGGGACACTGGTGTCGGTGTCGGGACACCACCGTCACCACCGCTCTGACACGAGCAGCGGTCCGTGTGGCCCCGGGACACTGGTGTCGTTCGGCACCACTCACCACACCGCTCTGACACGGAGCAGCGGTCCTGTGGCCCCGGGTCACTGGTGTCGTGTCGGGACACACCTCACCACACCGCTCTGACACGGAGCAGCGGTCCGTGTGGCCCCGGGACACTGGTGTCGGGTGTCGGGACACCACCGTCACCACTCCGCTCTAACGGAGCAGCGGTCCGTGTGGCCCCGGGATGGTGTCACTGGTGTTACCACACCGCTCTGACACGGAGCAGCGGTCCGTGGCCGGGACACTGCGTGTCGGGTGTCGGGACACCACCGTCACCACACCGCTCTGACACGGAGCAGCGGTCCGTGTGGCCCCGGGACACTGGTGTCGGTGTCGGGACACCACCGTCACCACACCGCTCTGACACGGAACAGCGGCCGACCGTGTGGCCCCGGGACACTGGTGTCGGTGTCGGGGCACCACCGTCACCACACCGCTCTGACACGGAGCAGCGGTCCGTGTGGCCCCGGGACACTGGTGTCGGTGTCGGGACACCACTCCGCTCTGACACGGAGCAGCGGTCCGTGTGGCCCCGGGACACTGGTGTCGGTGTCGGGACACCACTCCGCTCTGACACGGAGCAGCGGTCCGTGTGGCCCCGGGACACTGGTGTCGGTGTCGGGACACCACCGTCACCACTCCGCTCCGATACGGAGCAGCGGCCCGGCCGGCTGCTCACATGCCGCCGACACTGGTAGCACCACTGCGCTGTCCCGTCGATACGGTGGCGACGCTCCGGCCGAGCCCGAACTGGCGCTGATTGTGTCACCAGACCGACCGGCAGATTCCGGGCACACCACCGATACATGTCCGGATTGTGCGGTCAGTGTGCCAGTTGGCATGCGCCACATGCCGGCCGCATGCCAACTGCGCGGCATGCGCCACATGCCGGCCACAGCGCGTGTGCGCCACATGCGCGTCAACCATGGCCAGGCCGCTGTGTGGAGGAGGTAGGGCCATTGAAGTCGGTGCTGCGTCGCTTTACCGAATTTATGGGCGCTGCATGACCGACGCAGTCGATGCGCCCCAAAGCCCGAATAACCAGCCCTGCCAAATGTGCGGTACCATACCGACTTACCGTTTGTCACATTTCGCCGATTATATATTGTGTGGTACGAGAGCTGAGCAAGTTTAACCTTGGTCCTGGAGGTTCCTTGAATCGGCCAAGTGCATGGAGAAGTGAATTGTGCTGGCTGAATGAAAGCCGGTCAATGTATTCTGATAGTTTGCCATTGGCGGAGCCACGACATGATATTACGCAGCGATTCTGTACGGAATAAGCTAATCGGGAGAGGTCGATAACGGATCCGGACACAAGTGATGCCACAGAACATGCCCAAACAACACCCCAAACGGGGAGTGCGTACACGCCAGTTCTGATGATGTGTTGCATGCCCTTCTTGGTTTTCTATAATGGTGCGAGTAGATGAATTCGGCGTGGAGAGGGATGAGATATCGTGCTCTGCCTGCATCTTAGTTCCGTCACCAATGTTGTGCGTATATCTTTCTAACCGTGTTTTAGTGGACGTGAACGGACCGGTGATGTCCGTGCCTTATAGCGTATAATATAATCCGTATAATGTACGCAATCGCTTGACCATCCGCCAGTTCATTTAAGCAAGTCCTTAAAATAGGCGGATGCGTGATCCGAACAGAGCTGACCAGACGTGGTCTGGCGGCCAGCGGGGGCACACCAGTGGACGCATCTTCAACTATGTTAAGTATCCATTATAAATCATTAAGACATTAAGCATTGAGCAACAAGCATTGAGCAACAAGCATTGGCATGTGGCCGGGCGACGAAGTGATATGGCCCGCACTCGTGTGTGGGTGATGTCGGAGTCACGTCTCTCCGGACCATTCATCGCAGGCAGAAACATACCGCCGGCAGGACTCGACAGCCATTGTTTTGGCACTCTACGCCGGTGCCAGTGCCGTGCCGACCACAGTTTGCATACCGCACGGGAGCGGAATGTGTCGACCGGCGGCCGTGCTTAACAGGACCTGTCTCGCCCGCCGAGCAGGTGCCGCCGCGTCGGCGCCGCTTTCGGTGTTTGTCGTCGTCGCCGACGAGCTCGGGCTCGCGGCGTGATCCGACGTCCGACGCGCCGATTGTTGGGCGCCAAGCAGGCGCCGGCCGTCGGCGCCGGCCTCGGCGCGGCCGACGGCCGCTGTTGCCGTGCGGGCGCGGCGTGATCGACCTACGGCCGGCTCACTGGGTGCGTCTCTTGGCCCGCCTCCGGAGGTGCCGATCGGCATCGCCGGAGGTGCGCGATAGCACCACACAGGCCGCACCAGTGTTAAAATAATGTTTTTTCGTTAGGTGTGAAATGTCCAAACGAGTGCAGAAGGATATCGAATTCACCGTGGAAATATATCGCTTAAAATATCGTTTAAATCGTTCGAACTCAATTTTGGCCCAGCAGCATACTCATGCAACTCAACATAAAAGTATGATTTTTGTTTATTTTGTGCGACAACTAATATAGGGACACCTATATCGACGGAAACGAGAACAATACCATACTATCAACATATGGTATTGTGTAACGGACCACATCATAGGTAATCCGTTTACCTTTACGTTATAGTTATACATATATAGTTATATATAGATATAGCTATGGTTATTAGTTATATAGTTATATTACGAGATGTTTGTGTATCGCAATCCGTAATGGTAAGCATAAGGATGATACTTATACACCATATACTGTTGGAAGCAACGCGTGGAGGCTTCAAAACGCCACATCAAGAACCACGATATCGACGATGTCGATACTTCTCTTGGAGTGATGTCTATTGAATGTCCAGTAAGTGGCATATTCCACCCTATTTCACAAATAATTTACCATTGGGCCGTACCGACGGTCGGCGCATGTGGAGGTGGAACTTGGCACGTCGGCCGGCCCGACGGGAACGGCGACGGAGCAGGGGAACGGAGGAGATGGATGGATGGTGGGGGATGAAAGTTAGAGAGAAAAAAAGAAAGAGAGAGAGAGAGAGAGAGAGAGAGATCAGAAAGAAAACAGGACTGGAAACATAAATCTAGATGGAGTAAGGTGCGTGGAGACAGATGGAATATACAAAGGAAATAAGTAGATGGGCGGCATAGATAAAGGGGGAGACAGGCGGACGGACAGAGGCGGACAGACGGACGTACAGACGGACGGACGGACGGACAGACGGACAGACGGGCAGACGGGCAGACGGACAGACGGAGAGACAGCGGTAGGTCTGGATTTGTGGTGTTTTTTTTCAGGAAGCTCATGGTAAATACCCTCATGGCAGGGTAATAATCTTGTGATGTACCGATGTGGTCCATATAACAGTATATTTGTATTTGGAACCTAGGAACACCACAGTTGCTTAGAGCTATTAGATCCCTTTTTGAGGCATATAAAGGTATTTTGTCCATGAACTTGATATTTCTGTGTTGCATCTCTGCTCACGATGACATTTTTCTCAAATCTGCTATCTTCCGTCTGGTGCTAGCGATTCTGAAGTGAGCAAGATGGAGCTATATTACGTCGGAATATTTTATACATTATATTCGGATTGGGACATCTCTCTTCCAACCCCAACCACTTGTTGGAGCAAAATCCAGCCTTCAGCCCACCCATCGTTTTGCAGAAATATTTTCTTGCAGACATTTTGCGAAATTTTGCAGAAATTATTTTGCAGATTTTTTTGCAGAAAGATTTTCTGAGGCTCATTAATCTTAGAATTGTTCCAGAATTCGTACCTTGCGTTGTGCCCTCGTGCCCGGTTGTTTCTGCTCCACTCCTGAGCTTAATGGCTAGGCTGATGCGCCATTTGTGGCACTCAGCTATTAATTCGCAATGCTTGGACAGCTGTTTGTAATATGTGCGAGTAGTCTAGGGGTAAGGTGCCCGTCTCCCGAACGAGAGATTGTGGGTTCGAATCTCACTTGTCGCTACTCTCCACCCGCGACAAACAGTGTGAAAGATTAACGACGATAGATGACCCAACAGCCGACTCGTAAAGCCAACCACCATAGTTATTGGCAGTAGTCAAACGACACCGAGGTCAGACAAACCGACACTGCTGCCTGTGCTGAAATGTGTGGACGGCAGCGCCGTCCACCTCTCACCGGCGGCAGCTGACCGGCGGCAGCTGAACACTGGCACCGTCTGACCGGTGGCAGCTAAACACTCGCACCGTCTGACCGGCGGCAGCTGAACACTGGCACCGTCTGACCGGCGGCAGCTGAACACTGGCACCGTCTGACCGGCGGCAGCTGAACACTCGCACCGTCTGACCGGCGGCAGCTGAACACTGGCACCGTCTGACCGGCGGCAGCTGAACACTGGCATCGTCTGACCGGCGGCAGCTGAACACTGGCACCGTCTGACCGGCGGCAGCTGAACACTGGCACCGTCTGACCGGCGGCAGCTGAACACTGGCACCGTCTGACCGGCGGCAGCTGAACACTGGCACCGTCTGACCGGCGGCAGCTGAACACTGGCACCGTCTGACCGGCGGCAGCTGAACACTGGCACCGTCTGACCGGCGGCAGCTGAACACTGGCACCGTCACGGCCAGCTGAACATGCACCGTCTGACCGGCGGCAGCTGAACACTGGCATCGTCTGACCGGCGGCAGCTGAACACTGGCACCGTCTGACCGGCGGCAGCTGAACACTGGCATCGTCTGACCGGCGGCAGCTGAACACTGGCACCGTCTGACCGGTGGCAGCTGAACACTCGCACCGTCTGACGGCGGCAGCTGAACACTGCACCGTCTGACCGGCGGCAGCTGAACACTGGCACCGTCTGACCGGCGGCAGCTGAACACTGGCATCGTCTGACCGGCGGCAGCTGAACACTGGCACCGTCTGACCGGTGGCAGCTGAACACTCGCACCGTCTGACCGGCGGCCATCTGTTACACACAGAGCTGTGGGTAAGAGCCATGCAGCTCTGTTTGGCTGATGCGATACTACTGGCGACGGCAGTTGGGTCACTGGTCAGTGACGTCGGTGGTGTCACTGGCCAGTGACGGTGGTGGCGTTGTTGGCCAGTGACATTGGTGGCTTTACTTGTCAATGACGGTGGTAGCTTCACTGGCCAGTGACGGTGGTGGCGTTACTAACCAGTGACGGTGGTGGCGTTATTAATCAGTACCGATGGTGGCTTCACTGGCCAGTGACGGTGGTGGCGTCACTGGTCAGTGACGGTGGTGGTGTCGATTCCTCAAGATAACTATCTTGATTCGCCCTTCGGCGACGGTGGCAGACATGTCTGCATATCTCACTTGGAGTCCACGAGGTGATATTCTGACCTGGCGACATCCTCTGAGATGTCTCAACTCAACCTTCCCCGCGATCAAATATTGGATCTTCTGGAAAGGCTCGTCCGAACCAGACGCAAACTATAAACAAACACGGGCGCGCATGCTTGGATCACGAGCTGCAGCATGCGATTAATTACGGGACGGCATTATCATAGTCAAGCCTCGCCCGACTGCACAGTAGCGGGAGAGGGAAGTGCGGCACTCGGTGTTTCCATTAGTTGTCTCGACATTTGCTGAACCTTTCACTGTGTCTTCAACGAAGATCAGGCGGGATGCCAGCACATTGGGATGTGTCGAAGTGTAGGACCGCGGGCCGCTGAGCCTCCGCCGCCGACATCTACGGCGTGCGGGAGTCCCGCAAGCCGGTTGTGACCCCCCCCCCACCCCATCCCCCACCCCCACGTGCCATCACCCGAGAGCCAGATGGCAGCGGTCGATGCCAGCTGCCCAGCCTCCACCGCCCGCTCGCGGGGCCTGTGCTTCCGGTCCCGGGTGGCTGCCGGGAGCGTGCGAGATAAAGGAACACAGGCGAACGGACTGGAATGGCAAAAGATGAAGCGGCAGATTCAAAGACACAGGGGGACAGTCGGCTGACAAGGGGCATGAATATCATGGTCGAAAGGTCGGCGTCGACTCGTCGAACGCCCTCAAGCCAACGGCGTCTGGAGCGGATCGTCGCACCGCCACGCCGGCGTGGTGACGTGTCCTGTGCTGCTGCTGCGTCAGCGGTGCCCGTGCACTGAGGCCAGTGGACAGTTGCCGGATCTCTCTCGTCCACGGCGCCTGTCCCGGTCGTGCGACCCGTCTCAGTCGCGGTGCCTGGCCGATTCCAGGACAAATCGCCGAGATAGACCCCCAAATTGTTCACCACAACCACTCCGATTTTGATGAAGCTGTTTGTTTGTTGGTTTATTGGGTGGTTCTCGACGCACTTTATGCACGATCACGGCCAATGGCGCTACCCACACTGTTTCGCCGGTGGGCCGCGGGATCGGGAAATATCCCGATTGGTGTGAGTGTTCAACCGGGGACCTTTCACACTCAGAGCTCAACACCTTGACCACTGGGCCATCCCCGCCCCTCGATGAAGCTGGTGCACTGGGTTACCTACGGCCCAGAATGTAATTATGATATTTGTTTTGTTTTCTAGGTCAACGAGATCACGATATACAGGCTGGGAACTTTTTGAGGTCACCGAGGAAGTTCAATTATGAACTAATTTTTAAATTTTGAGTGATATTAGCTTACCAGTTCTGTATATCATTTGAAAGCGGAAGATATACCCAATGCAGTGACAACAAGTGTGGTCTTGTGAAGTCAACATTTCACCTCGTAACCTCGTGACATTTCATTGATCTCGTGACTTCTAGAAAAGGTATGTTACGTGACTAGGATCATAGCTGATATGAATGCCATTTAAGAGCTACTCTGCGGTAGATTACTGTGGTCATAGTGTCAAGAGAGTTAAGCAAATCAAAATAGGACTAAGGGGTCACAAGGTCAATAAAAGGTCGCGAGTTAACGTAGATTAACGTTGACCTCGGCAAATCACAGCTATTTGTATTTAGATAGGTCTTCCCCTTTCAAATGATGTATGAATTTTGATATGCTAATTGCTACCATTAAACAGATAAAAATATTATATATATGCACTCTCTCCGTGATCTCAAAATGTCTATCACCTGTAACTCATGACTTCGAGATCTAGAAAACTGAAAATCTCGGAATCGTAATCTGGGCCATCGATAACTACATAAACCCATTCTAGCCAAAATTGTAGGGTGTGTGGTGAACATGCCTTGGCGATTTGTCCTGGAATCGCCCACCTACTCCCTAGCCGTTACTCATTCGAGTCACAATACCTTCCCCAGTCACGGCATCTTCCTCCGTCGCGGTACCCACATCCCCACCTAGGATACGTTCTCCCAAGATTCTTACAGATAAGGTTGGTCTATCTGTCTCTGTAGTAGAGGTGCCCCATTCAAAATCGCGGTGGGTCGAAAAAGCAGGCGACGGAAAATACCTCCATTGACTAAATATGGGAAAATTCTTAGGGCACGTTTTGCGGCTCCGATTGGTAGGAAAGTCATATTGCTATGTAGAAAATGCAAGGAGATAATTTCTGGAGTTAAAACATTGTCTAACTGGGAGCATGTTTTCTTTTTTAAATCTAAAAATACGTGACCAAAGCTGACCTTCATTAGCAGACGAAGCCCGCTCATAATGTACAAGAAAGTGATAATAAATGAATATACGGTTGAGGATTGGTGAGATATCTGTCCGCTTCCTGACCATATTATATGTTGCGCAGGGTTTCACGGATAGGTAAGCAAACCCAGATCCAAGAACCTTGAATTGGGAGGGTTATTTAGATGCTCGTATTTATGAGGGGGAGGGTGGGTGGGCAGCTGTGGCATGGACACCATCTCAAGATTTACTTTTGGAGGAGCGAACAAATGCTATTTTGAAGGCTATTCTTTCCATGCAACACACATAGGATCAATGCTAAGCTCGTAGAAAAGTCGGGGGGGGGGGGGGCTGCCTCCCCTGACCTCCCCTCACCTCTCCTCACCTCCCCAGGGGAAAATAATACTTGGGCCGGGCACGAATTCTTACATGTGGGCTTTGAGGCCATCATGGATTTTCCGCTGTGCACCATACTGGAAAACTTACGCAACCTAAGAAAACCCTGGAATTTTACGCGATTTCGTAAATATCAAGTAAATACACTCTACTCGTACATCTCTTTTGCTATTTATTCCTTGACATTGCAGTTACATCGATTTGTCCAGCTGAAATATAGAATTCACACCCAGAAGTCCAGGGGAAACTTGGAGGACTTCATCTGGTTCTTCCTGAAGGTCCTGATAGCGGCTCCGACGTCACGGTCCACCAGCCTCATGCCGCTTCTCTCCGTCACCAACCTCCCCTCGCCGTCTCTATTGTAGATGAACTCCTTCTGTCTGATGTTGTAGACTTGCTCACACAGACCCTCGAGCATGTGCTGGAACATACAGGGTGATTCTTTTATCTGGCCACCCATGAATTTGGCTATGTGTCAGTTTACTCTTGGACTTTGTCATTTTTTCGATTGTCGAGATCGAATAAATCAATGTTATTTCAAATTATATGGAATTAAACAGGTGTCGAGATCGAATAAATCAATGTTATTTCAAATTCTATGGAATTAAACAGGTTGTCTAGCTCACCTGGGGGCCTAGATTGTACTCTAAGCACATCTCCTTGCTGAAGTTGTGGGGGTTGAGGTAGCGGCCCTTCCCCACGTGGTTGGACATGATGGAGCCGACAGTCTCGGCTATGGCCTCGCTGGAAATCCTGACCTGCAGGTTCTCGAACAGCTCGGAGAACTTGGTGTTGCACTCCTTGGAATTCTCTGGCTTCACGAACTTTCTGTACCAGGCGGAGTAGTTGTCATTTTCGGGGACACCTTGGAGATCTCTAGTGAACTGCTTGTAGCTGAGGAGACCAGGAAGAATCTCCACTGGGTCGAACTTGTCCTTCTGGTACTGCGGCAGTTCATCGATCAACTTGGTTAACGTTGTCATCATCTCAGTGTTGGAGTCATCATCATCTTCGAGGTTGTCATCAGATGGTTCCTGACCCAGAACCTCAGAAGCAGCTTCTTCAAGCTTTGACTGCCTCTGTCTCCTTTTCCAGTCCTTTGAAATCGTTTCTGCCAGCTTCGAGAGCTCCTTTTCCACAGACTTGATCTCGACATCATCTATCTCCTTCATGTAAGCTTCACCGGCCAGGGCTTTGACCTGTTCATCATCCTCAAAGAGACTTGACACTTTCTCGTCTTCTTCCAGCAAACCCGCCTCTCTCAGTTCCTGGCCTTTCCTTGTCACATTCTTCTCCAGAAGCTTCGGCTCGAACCTCGAACCAAGCAGAGTCTCCACAATCGTCCTGGGTTCCTCCATCACACTGAACTTCATCTTGTCGCTGCTCCAGATCCACTCCTTGGACAGACTCTCCACTTTCTCTTGCGCCTTCTTGATTGAGGACCAGACCTGTGTAGGGAAGAACTTCATGTGTTGGGCGTCCAGGGAGACTTCTGCATAGACCTCAAGGAGCTGCAGCAGGCCGAGGATGAAGAGGACGTTCTTGGAGCTCCTCAGATCCTCCATCTTCTTCTTGTACTCCTTAGCTTTGTCGTTCCTCCCCTCCAGAGCAGCTTCCTGATATTCCTCTGCAAATATGGCGATCATGGTGGGAAGGTTCTGCATCGCCGAGCGAAGCTCCCTGACTAGGCTCCGCACGAACCTTGTCGTCTGCTGCTTTTTAGTAGTGAGGACTAGGTTACCCAGCTCTCTGGCCCTGTTCATGAAGACAGTGGAGGCCTTGCCGAGGCTGAAGTCCCCCATGGCGTCGAAGTAGAGCTTGATCATGTTCTCAATCTTGGGGTGACTCTTGATGGACTTGTTCCAGATCAACTGCAGTTGGTGAGCTACATCCCACGTCCCTGTGATGTCCCCCTCCTCCAGTCCCAGCTCCGCCGCCACGAACTTGGTCAGGTTTAAGGAGCCGCCGCCCGCCACCCTCTCCTCCTTGTTGGCGTAAACGCCGTCGTAGCTGAAATGCCGCAGTAAGTCAGCGAGTCTCGACTTGGAGATGCCAAGTGTCTCCGTCAGCCTCTCCACCACGGCCCTCGCCGACCCCTCCAAGTCGTAGTCGTCCTCGCCCATGGTCATCAACTTGTTCAGCATGCAGTAGATGACGCCGTCATAGAAGTAGTAGGTAAGGAGGCAGGTGTACGAAACTCGCTGAATAGTCACTTTATCTAGGGTCACGGCGATGTCCTTGATATTCCCGGGGCCCTCCACGCTGAACCACCTCTTCTCCCTGCCCCCACCACCTCATAGACGATGTCCCTGATCTGGAAGAAGGCGGCCCTGCTGTTGTTCTTGGTGGCCACGCAGCGGTTCTTTCCTTCACCATCCAGATGGAAGAGGTTGTTGTCTGCCAGGAAGTCCACCGACGACTGGCCGTGCTTCAAAGCTTTAACTACGTTCCTGATTACAGTCAGACCAGCCTCTTTGTTTTCTTTCTCAAAATCAAGCTTCTTTTCCTTCTCGGACTCTTCCTTCAAGCAACACCAGATGTGAAGATCGTTTGTAGAATGACTCTTCATGGCTGACTTCATCCTCCAAAATTTCCTGTTCTCCAGATTTTCTTTCCTTCTCCACCATCCCGAAATTCGCCTTCCTGAACTTGCGTGTGAAGAAAGCATACGACCTTCAATATACCAGGAGGTGCTGAGTTGACATCAAAAGTAACGTTAAGGATTATACTTTATTAGGTACTCAACGTTTCGGCCAGGTGCCATCGTCAGGAGTGATATAAAAATGTCAAGTTTAGCAATTGAAAAAAAAATTTAAAAAAAAGCACGCGAGAAAGAAAGCGTGCAAAAGACACGTGGAATGCAGAAAAGCCTCCTCAGTGGTGCAGACACTTAAAGAAACTCCAAACCAGAAACAAACTATGTCAAGATAGAATCCTCTGAGGAAGCCCGAGCCGATGGTCCACATACATATCGATACATACACTCACGCACATATATAGACATAGATCCAATATAACGCGTAATACATAGAATATAATTTATGTTTATGTAATTTAGTGATATACCAAGACGTCGTTGCGTGTTTAGTTGCGGCCGTAGATTACGTATGTGTAGAGATTCGAGGACCTTTAGATCAGCGTTGTCCCTGGCTGTTGCTAGAATTTCTACTTTGAAGTTTGTGTTAGTGTCGCTGTGTTCCATGTTATAATGTTTGTCGATCATGTGTTCGCCTAAAGGTGTATGCTCTTCGAAGTCTGGCATCTCCCAAGTGCTCATTGACCTATCCCTGATACTACGTTTGGTTTCCCGACATAAAATATTCCAAGACAGCGGTTGCACGTTATTTTATAAACTACGTTTTTCGCGTGCATCTACCTTTGAGCCCGTTGATACAGGTGTGGCACGTTCTTCACCAGCAGGGCATGGCGGAATTTCCAGGGCTGAGCGGACCAGGTAAGATTTCAGCGTAGGTCCTCTAGTCCAGGCTACCCTAACATGGTTTAGATGAGACGAACGGATGGCTGCGTTTACCTGTCGACATAGTTGGTCATCGACAAATGGAAGTCTCATGTAAACATAGTTGGGATTACTACCCGCTCGATGCCGACGTTGCCCACTTATCCTACTCCTGTTGTGAGGGTGAACAGCACGAGCGGCGGAGTGTACCCGATGTGCTGGGTATCCGTTTTCCAGGAAAAGAGTTACCGATGGAGTTACCGAAACGTATGAGGTTATTGCTGAAAATATGTGTTAGTAATTTCACACAGTCCTGTACCCCAATCCCGAAAAGACAAATGTCATCCAGATTGTCCTCGATTAGATGAATCACAGCATCTATTCCCTCCTTTATCGGAATGCTGCCATATAGATTTTCACGTCCATGGTGAAAACAATACTGCCTTCCGGAAGTTTGGTAGGGAACGTTTCTTTCACCCTCTGTAGGTACGACTCCGTGTTTGTCAGATGGGCGGGAACCAACGCTAGTATCTGGACCAGAATCTTGCTCAGAACCAAGATAACTTGTCTAGGGGGTCACCACTCGCCGACACTATAGGGCGCAGTGGAACCTCTAGTTTGTGGTTTTTGGGGAGCCCATGTACAAGCAAACAAAAGGAGTGGCTATGGGTAACCGATGTGCACCTCCTTTAGCGATTGCTTTTATGCACCGCCTTGAGTCGATCTTCTTAGCTTCGTATGATTTGAAACCAGCTCTCTACATGGGTATATAGACGATATTTTTGGTGTTTGGACACATGGCTTGGCCTCTCTGCTCGACTTCTTTGCAGAAATTAACCAACAACACTCCAGCATCAAGTTCACCTTAGAACACACTGGTCATAGCAGTTCGATTCCTTTCCTTGATACGTTGTTTGTAGTTCAGGCGGATGGGAGCTACACCACCGAACTGTACTTCAAACCTATGGCAGCCCCCATCATCTTGCACTATGATTCGGCCCACCCGATGGCTACTAAAAAGGCCGTTTTAACATCCCAAATGAGGAGAGCAGCACGAGTCTCCTCCGATACTATTTCATGCGAGCGGAGCCTTGCGAAGATGACAACTCTTTTCCTGGAAAACGGATACCCAGCACATCGGGTACACTCCGCTGCTCGTGCTGTTCACCCTCACAACAGGAGTAGGATAAGTGGGCAACGTCGGCATCGAGCGGGTAGTAATCCCAACTATGTTTACATGAGACTTCCATTTGTCGATGACCAACTATGTCGACAGGTAAACGCAGCCATCCGTTCGTCTCATCTAAACCATGTTAGGGTAGCCTGGACTAGCGGACCTACGCTGAAATCTTACCTGGTCCGCTCAGCCCTGGAAATTCCGCCATGCCCTGCTGGTAGAAGAACGTGCCACACCTGTATCAACGGGCTCAAAGGTAGATGCACGCGAAAAAACGTAGTTTATAAAATAACGTGCAACCGCTGTCTTGGAATATTTTATGTCGGTGAAACCAAACGTAGTATCAGGGATAGATACAATGAGCACTTGGGAGATGCCAGACTTCGAAGAGCATACACACCTTTAGGCGAACACATGATCGACAAACATTATAACATGGAACACAGCGACACTAACACAAACTTCAAAGTAGAAATTCTAGCAACAGCCAGGGACAACGCTGATCTAAAGGTCCTCGAATCTCTACACATACGTAATCTACGGCGCAACTAAACACGCAAACGACGTCTTGGTATATCACTTAAATTACATAAACATAAATTATATTCTATGTATTACGCGTTATATTGGATCTATGTCTATATATGTGCGTGAGTGTATGTATCGATATGTATGTGGACCATCGGCTCGGGCTTCCTCAGAGGATTCTATCTTGACATTGTTTGTTTCTGGTTTGGAGTTTCTTTAAGTGTCTGCACCACTGAGGAGGCTTTTCTGCATTCCACGTGTCTTTTGCACGCTTCCTTTCTCGCGTGCTTTTTTTTATTTTTTTCAATTGCTAAACTTGACATTTTTATATCACTCCTGACGATGGCCCCTGGCCGAAACATTGAGTACCTAATAAAGTATAATCCTTAACGTTACTTTTGATGTCAACTCAGCACCTCCTGGTATATTGAAGGTCGTATGCTTTCTTTACACGCAATGTCTAAAACCCAGGAGCATCTAAGAGCCATTCTTCGTTGTATTTTCCTGAACTTGAACAGTTTATGCGGGACATCAGCTGATCGGCTGAACTTCAGGCATGGCCGGCACTGGAACATCGTGTCTCCTTCAATCCAGGATTCTGGAATCCTCTCCGTCTCGACCTCCTTTTTAGACTCCTCCTCCTTGAATTTTTGATACGTTTTCTCTGCGGTTTTCTCGGCGATTTTATCCACCAATGTGTCAACGTTGGCGAGAGTTTCCCGTGTGGTTTGCTCCTCTGTTTTGACGTTTTCTTCTTCGGTGTCACTTTCCTCGCCATCACTCCTCGACTCTGAAGATTCTCCACCTCCACCCCCCGTCACCTTAACTTTCTTCGCAGACCTCTCCCCCGTCGATTCATCCTCTTCAGAATTGTCCAGCGGCCTCTTTTCCATGACTTCTTCCTCCTCAGTAATTACTTCGTCCTCAACTGTGGTCTCTTCCTTCTCTGCCGTGTTTTCATTCTCATCAGTCTTTGCAGTGGGTTCTTTATCCTTGATTTTCGCCCACTCGGGAATGTCTTTCTTGGCTGGCTTGTGGGTGAAGTACTTGGTAGATTGGTTTCAGAGTGGCTGTTTCTGAACATGTAGACGGTGTGGCTGTCCATCGTCTTGGCCTTTTCCTCTGTTGCGTTAGACGTCATCATCTTCAGTTCACTTAGGTGCTGGAAGTTGGTCTTGTTCCTGTAGTGTCTGGGGAGGTCGCACCCCCTCATCTCGGCCTTGCAGCCCTCTGCCCCACAGACCCGCTTCACCAAGCTCGGAGCCGTGACATCAGGTTTTCCGGGAGGCATCCTGGCCGCTCTGCAATAGAACAATTATCTACAAATATACAGAAGCATAGGTTAATCACGATAAATATTTCTTTAGTTTGTACTAAGATGTTGTAGATACTTGCATGGAAGGAAAGTCTAAACCCAGAATCTTTCTATCTGAAACGACTGCAGACGGTCGCCCGACACAGCATGTGATCAAACGGCTGACACCGGCACTCTGGTGAAAGCTGCCGCGCTGTGCCTTGAGCGGCACCCGCGGGTGAAGACGATCCCGCCACTCTGCCCTGCCTGCCAGCTTACGCTTCTGTATATCCTGGGGCGGAAACTTACGCATTTACCTCAAATTTCTCAAATTTTACCACGTGGTTTCACGGCGCAAATCAAGTTTAATTTCCCCCTGCACCTCCCCTCTCCTCCCCTTCCCAGCTTCCCACTCCACAGGAGGTAGGGACGCTTGATTCTGGTGGTGTCCAGTCATCCACAAGAAAAAGTCATGAAGCGCTGCTCAGAGCCGATGGGAGGTCAATGGAGATTAAGTACTCCTAACTGATCAGGGTCTCGTCTAATGAATTTTGACTGATGGCCGAGCCCATTGGCAAATTCCCCTTCGGCGAAGGCTACTCTCCGAGGAAACCAGACTCCTCCCTCCTCCCCAGTAATGCTAAAGCAATGGGGACTGATGGCTGAGTGGGACTGGCCGCACGGCCATGACCACTGATGGCGGCCTCCCAGCTAACGTGTCAGAGGAGGCCCTCTCCGACCCATGGAAGCGGCCCAAACCCCTCCCACCCCGGCCGTTCAGCAGACCAGCATGGTGAAAAATCACGGCCAAGCTTCGTGGGCAGTGGACAGTGCTCATACACCTGCGGTGTATTGCAGTTTTATGTTTCGTCAGCTTCTCGGATTATATTGCGCTTCGTCTCGCGCCCAGGCATTTCCATTGCTTTAATATTTATAATCTATTAAGCTGATGATTGGCACCGCAGTGGTCAGTCTGGGCGCTATATGACCTATGCAGTCGATGCGCCCTAAGCCCAAATAACTAACTAACTAACAGTGGTCAGTCGCAGCAGGCTTGGTAGCGGGAAGCAGGTGCGCATGACAATGCCCCACCCCATCTTTCAGAATAGTTTAGTATTATATTATGATGTCCCATGGTAATAATCGACCTGGAACGAAGGGTTTCCTCTGAATAGTTTCCAAAGAATAACGACTGACAAGGGACGAAGCGTGTTGATATTAGGCTACCTATCCAGAAGTTCGGGAATTGATTTCATTGTGAAAATAAATAGACTACTTCCTTGCGTGCCATGATTGAAGGTAAAGTAGGATAAAACGTTTTGGCCCACCTTGGCAATGAATACTGTATTTTGGGCAAATATTACGTATATTACGAACCCAACTTCTTAATACAATTAATGTGTACGCAAAAAAAGTTATTAAAAGCTCAAGTCGAAAACATTATGGATATTTCGAAAATAAGGAGTGACAAAGAACATTAAAGCCCCAAGTGCTTACACCATTAATATTTACGCGCAAATACAGTAAAAATAATATGTACGCCTGCCAATATGGGCCAACACGTTTTATCTTATTTTACTTTCAATGTATCCAGTACCCAGGCAGGCATTGGGTCGGAGCATCAGCTCGGTAAAGCCGTCGTCTGTCGCCTGTCAACCGCCAGACGACACCTGACGTTAGACAGCCGGCAGACAGTCAACAGCTGCAGCCCGACGCAACTGGATACACACAGAACAGGCGTCGGCATGGCTGCCAACTGGTATGCTTTCGAGGAGAGCTTTGTCGCCTCCCCGGCACCAATGTCGGCTCGGTCCACAATGATTTCAATTTTGAGCATGGACCCTTATTGGTGACCCCCATCGATTCCGGCCCTCCAACTGTTTTCACTGATTCGGCCTCCCAGTTCTATTTATGCATTGACGACACTGAGAATCAGAGTCTTGCATTTATATTCGTGACACCAATGACAGTTATGCCAGCTGGGTAGATGATCTGATATGCTACATGTATCTGTTTTATGTTTATGTATAATGTTCCATATTGCATGATATAAAATCCTGCAGACAAAGTCAACATTAAGCAGAGATAATGGGGCTAGTGAAGTAACTTTTCCTGCAGGCTCATGCCGGTTTTCAGACACGTCGTCACCGAATTCCTTCGAATTATAATGCTAATTTGGTCGTGGTATTTGTATTCGGGGTTTTCCTTAATCTCATGTCACACGTTTCAGTCCCTAACCCCAGACCAAAACTCAAAACACTCACACGTCATCAACAAGCTGAACTGCTGACACTGCAGGGCGTCGTTAGCTCGGTGGTTAAAATGAGTGGCTGGTGAACTGCTAACACTGCAGGGCGTCGGTAGCTCAGTGGTTAAAATGAGCGTCTGCTGAACTGCTGACACTGCAGGGCGTCGGTAGCTCAGTGGTTAAAATGAGCGTCTGGCATGCCAGAGGTACGGGGTTAGATTCCCCGCGGTGCCGTCCCCTCCCGCCAGGGTGAAGGGCAGGCGACACCATATGACCTCAGCTGCTGAGTGCGTCATGCAAGCACACCCAACCACGTGCTTGCATTGCCATCACGCTGATACCAGCTGCCGACCAATCATCAAGGTCACTTGTTTTCAAGTTTTTTTTCAGGTTGAGTTCTCAAAAAGTAACCGCATAAGTCCACATGTTGCGGGCAACGTCAAAAAGTTGGTCAACATTTATAAAGATATATCTGCCTTTATATAAAACATGCTCTCCCACAATCCTCGTATTATTCTTGTGGAGTTATCTGAACAGACACATTTTTTGCTCCAAGACGACGGCACCTCCGCTACGGAGATAAATGGAGCCCCGCCCGTGCCTTCTCCAGCCGACCCAGCGCAAGTGGCGCCCGCACAGCCGGCCATCCAAGGTCCGTTATGTATTGCTGATCCTCAGATCGGCTCGGAGGTCTTGTTGTTGCCACTGATACCAAGACAGAATGTAACGGTGTGGTAACTTGTAGCCGGCTTGGCTCGTCGACACCGAATTGGGGCCCCGATTCTCGAGCTCGATTCGACGGCAGAAAATGTGATGACGTCTCGACAAAAATGTGGTGAGCGCGTGGTATTCTGTAATGCTATGGTGAGAGCTTCACGCTCCGCGGCTACATTTCAACATTTGCATTCGCGGAAGCTCGGAATTCTGCGCTGAAATTCGCGCTGACAAAAATTGCATCTCGCCTATCCGTGCCCATAGGGAGGATTCAGGGCTGGGCTTGTCAATACTGAATAGTAATGCATTGTAATTTATTCTAGTAATAGAAGCTCTTGCGATTCCACTGTTGACTCACATGAATACTGATTTGGCGAATTTTATAGAACGCACTTGTGGTCCGTTGCCGTGGTAGTTATGGAAGACCGCAATTCATGCTTTGATCTCTGATCACCACGACAGCTTTCTGATAAGTGGCATACCGAGGCTTTCTGATAAGTGGCCTTTTGTGTTGTTTTTAAAAAAAATCGGATTTGTTTTTCAGTTGACTTAACCTCTAGGTGTTCTCCACATACTGTGTACTAATGCTGTCGCCTATTTGCACTAATGCACTTAGCTGATGAAGGAGCATTTTGCCCTCGGGGTGTATACCCTGGACTGGAGGCAGGAATCAGCTTGCAACAACAATATTTTCTTCCCCTAAAATATCATGGCTCTCCCATCCTCTGTCCAGATCTCTTCCCTGGTGCCCTTACGCCTATTGTCACAACCTTGGCGGCTTGCGTTTTGCCTAAACCGTATGCTGCACTTACCATGCATGGACTCCGTCACTTGTGGATATGTAGGGGAATAAGCCCAATACATTTCTGAGATCTGGTATAGCAACATTTTCACGAACAAACAAGAATTGACCCAAAGCCCCTGATATAATCTTTCAACTATTGTGTTGTGGCGGAGCTCCTGTGGTTTTAGATGTAGCGTTGTATCTGAAATTATGGTCGCTGGTTCTCCCACTGGACACAAGGCCGGATCCAAGAATGTGTATGGGGTCACTTGTTCTGAAGTTCTGGAGGTACGCCATTTCTTCGGAGTTACGTCTTTTCTACTGTGAGGGTGCCATCGTCTGAAAACGCGTCGAGCGGGGATGCACTGGAGAGCGTCCTGGAGGGGCACCACATCTCCATCGGAGCTGGCAAGTGCCCCCCAGCTGCCGCCTCGATCCGCCACTGACTGCAGCACAGCAGCTGCACTGGCGTGGTGGTCCGGCTGGTCGGAGCGCGACACGCCGTGGCCAGCACGCGCCAGCCGGCCGCACGTCTGACACGGTCCGTCACCAGCACCTGCCGCATCGGTGCCAGCACACGGCCGGGTGGGGCTGCGCCGGCCCGTGACACGACGGTCAGGAGCGAGCGGCGCGACCGCGGCACAACACGGCACCGCCGGCCGGCCGCCGGGGAGCCGGATGCCGGGCACGGCTGGAGAGGGTGCTGCGCAGGACCGCGACACGCCGCGCAGTCACCTGTGCTGTGCGCAGGCTGCCGGCTCGTCGGCGCCGACGAGCCGGCTGCCGCCCCGCCCGGCGCGTCGGTCCGCGCGCACGCGTCGGCGCCGTCGCCGCCGCTACAGGTAGCGGCGGCAGTGACCGACGCGACCGCAGCACCGGTGCACGACGCGCGCGCGCGTGCGTGTCAGTGTGACGTGACGGCGGCATGGCGTCGGCGGCGCGGCCGTGACACGAGGCGTGACCAGCGGCGGCCACAGAGATGAGTGCGACACAGACACCGGCGGCGGACGCCAAGCCCACCGACCGCACGGGTAAATAGCCGGCGGCGCTGGCTGCCACAGCATTGTCGGCCGCTGCCACTGGGCGGGGCGGACAGCCAGGGGGCTGGGCACCACCGCCGGGGTCCCTGTGTGCGGACATCACCTGAGATAGGAAACGGCCACCGCCTTGCACCTCTGATATGGCAATCGTTGGTGTGCCCCTGAGGTTGGACCCCACCTGGGTGACGGCAGTGAAGTTCTGCGGGTGCCTGCAGACAGCCTACCTGTGTTATGCTCGTGCGCCCCTGAGGTTGACCCCGCCTGGGTGACGGCAGTGAAGTTCTGCGGGTGCCTGCAGACAGCCTACCTGTGTTGTGCTCGTGCGCCCCTGAGGTTGACCCCGCCTGGGTGACGGCAGTGACGTTCTGCGGGTGCCTGCAGACAGCCTACCTATGTTGTGCTCGTGCGCCCCTGAGGTTGACCCCGCCTGGGTGACGGCAGTGACGTTCTGCGGGTGCCTGCAGACAGCCTACCTATGTTGTGCTCGTGCGCCCCTGAGGTTGACCCCACCTGGATGAAGGCAGTGACGTTCTGCGGGTACCTGCAGACACCCTACCCGTGCTGTACTCGCGCGTCTGATGCTCAGATGGAGTACCATACCATCGTTTTGTTTATAATACACACTTGATACAAAACACTACCATCGCTGTGAAGCACTCATGTGTTTCGAACGTGCACATCTTAAGCGTAGCATAATACAGCTAATGACATACTGTATTACCATTAACATGCCTTAACACATGACATAAAATACGCAGTATACAAATGATTCGCTTCCGTCGGGGCGCAGTTGGTGTGCATCCATAAGCAAACGACGTGGACTTCGCGAGCGCTGTCTGGGTCGGTGGCGACCGAGTCGGACGGAAATGCTCTGTTATGATTATTTTGTCGATATGTAAACTACGACTACGTTTATTTGGTTTGGTGTCGCAAATGAACCAATAATGTTTTCGCATCAGACCACTGCCGTGTTCGGCTATGATTGATATGCTATGAATGGCTAATTTGACGATTTTCGTCATATTAAAAAGGGTGTTCTGTTGTGGTAAATGTGTCATTCGTGGTGTTGAAGCCATTTACTGACGAAGTGAAGCGCCAAATTGGCGGTCTATTTTGTGTCCACCGTTTTAGCGTGATCTGTATTTCACGCGTTGTTTCTCTACTACTCCACGCTGGTAGCGGATTGTGGAGCGAGCGGCTGTTCTCTGCTGCAATGGGCCGTAGCAGCGTAGTAGTAGCACAGCTGCAGCTCAGTTCTCCAGTATCTCGACTCGGTTGTTGCATGTTGTGCTGCCGATCCCGGTTATTTTGCGTCACTGCAACCGACTGAAACCCATCAAGATCTCAAAGGGAAGTTGTGTTTCTCAGCGGTATGCATGTAGGTGGTATTTGTTTCAACAGGCCGCCTTCATCTGTGTAAATTGGGTAAATGGGCCGGTGACGTAGCACGCTGTGTGGCCGCCAAGCCTCGCGTCGGCCGACGACATCTTGGCACAACGCGGTCCAGCCGCCTGCCAACACGCTCCGCCGGCTCGGCTCGATTACACCGCTGCTGAATAACCGCAAACGGCGTGTTGCTAGACCTGGAAGTCAACAGGAACGTACGTCACGAGATTAACGCCGATGATGGCAAATTTCAGGACTGACTTTAGCACCACGGGAATCTGAGTAAATTCAAGTCGAAATTCGGACTCGTGGCTGAAACAAAAGTTATTTCCGACAGGGACGTGCGCATTGGAGCTGACTTGCATCCTGTTTGATGTTCTGCGAAGTTGCGCTGCTGTTTGCCATCGATCTTATAGGCGTGCATTACCGAACTGAACATTTTCGATATGCTTGTGGCGTTGGTCCGATCGATTGACTTGGTGAGGTACTGGTATGTATGTAACTGTCGCTGGATTGCGCAGAATCAACCGATATATGTTAGCATAAATATATATATATATATATATATATATATATATATATATATATATATATATATATATATATATAGAGAGAGAGAGAAAGAGCTTATTAAAATGATCACGCTGTATAAGGCATAAGTTAGGTTACGATTGCGTTAGGTAGGATTTCATTATCCGAAGTAGGTCGGAACAAAATATTTTTGGAGAGCTAAGGAAACATATTGGTGAAGACTGATGCATCCTATTCATAGAGATATATCTATGTCATGTACTTTGATTTTTATACCACACATTTTACATATTGATGAATGAAATAATGATGCACTTTGATGTCCCCTGTCTGGTACTGAACCAGCTAATGCAAGTAGTTTAGGTTCACTGTCCAGCTATATATACAGCTATTGTTTACTTTCAGAGTCATTTTGAGCTCATCTTGATTTGGGAAGATATCAATTCCATTTTCTTGAGTCATTCTTTGAAATAACAAATATTATTGGGTCGGCTTCGGGATCAGGCCAATCTCCTGCGTTATGTCGATGCAGTCTTCCCCAAAGGCACGTATCGCTACCAGGGACATACGGCGTGGGTCAGCGCCTCACCGTGTGGTATGCCGGAGGAAGCTTTTGTCAGCCTTATCATGTAAATACACTATTTGATGATGAAATGTCAGGTCCCTCACCTATGACAAAGTAGGAGGTAGCATATCAGACGGTTGTCTTGCCAAGCCCGCGTATCATCGGCAGTTATTTTCACTTATTGCCCTAAAATGGCCAATGTTAGTTGTCGTAGGATAATGCACATTTCAGCTAACCGGTTCGCATAGGTTATTGACGTTTCCAAGGTCGTTTGAAGTCAGTGACATAGCTTGACCCCAGATTATTTTTTCGGCTCATAAATCACTGGGCTAATTTGAGCGATCAAACTGTATCTAGCGTCCATTGGTCCCTTTAGGTACGTGATGTCCATGGGTACCCACCCCTAGGCGCCATCCAGGAACTTCTCAAAAGAAGGTCAGCACTACAATCTCATCTGATCCTTGGCCTATTGGTCTAAATGTAGCAACTCACATAGTGTTAGTGCCCTAAGATACTGAGGAATGATATGCTGGATAGTTCACGTGAATGACAGTCACTGAATGCAAGCACAAACATCGGGGCCGGTAATTGCGATGGCAGCCGTGACCGGCTCGGTGAGCGCGTCGTGTCCGAGACGCGCCCACCGGGGCCGGTAATTGCGATGGTACCCGTGACCGGCTCGATGAGCGCGTCGTGTCCCAGACGCGCCCACCGGGGCTGGTAATTGCGATGGCAGCCGTGACCGGCTCGGTGAGCGCGTCGTGTCCGAGACGCGCCCACCGGTGCCGGTAATTGCGATGGTACCCGTGACCGGCTCGGTGAGCGCGTCGTGTCCGAGACGCGCCCACCGGGGCTGGTAATTGCGATGGCAGCCGTGACCGGCTCGGTGAGCGCGTCGTGTCCGAGACGCGCCCACCGGGGCTGGTAATTGCGCTGCTCAGGGTGCGGCCGGCCGGCTCGGAACACATGTCCGGCGCCGGTCCGGCCAACTGTGGCCGCCTGTCGGCTGTCGTCACACGTGTGCTCCAATTAGCCGGGGCGCGACGCATTATCGCACGTGGAGGCGCCTCTCTCGACACATTATCACGCATGGAGGCGCTTCTCGACGCACTGTCTGGCCGATCCGCCGTCCATGAGGGGTCGTGGCCCGGCGGACGTGGCGCTCGTGCCATGCTTCCGGTGGACGACGCGACACAAAACACGACACCACCGCCAACAATTACGGCCACACTGACCAGCTGTCACGTGGTCTGACTGTCGGAGCAGACATGGAATGGTGACATTGCGCCCGTCAGGCATGAGTAGTGATGCTAGGCTGCGAGGTGACCTCACCTTGCCTGGCTGTAGTAGACGGCCAGACCAGTCGGACGGCCGGGTGGCCGGGCCGCCGCCTCTGTCCGTTTGCGGTGGGTATGAGACGGCGAGATCGCCTCCTCACGCCCACCACGAGAGGTGCGTGTAGTGTCCGCTTGGTGGACGTGGTGCCATGTCACCAACGGGGGGAGGGGGGTGGGTGGGGGGATGGGGCGGGTCTGCTGTTCTGTGACTGTGACAATTGAAGATGGCGCTCGGACGGCCATTCCGCCGGCGATTGCGGCGTACTGTCCGCTGTCGCCTGTCTGCCTGTGTGGCACCTGTCGCGGCTTGTGTGGCACTTGTCGCGGCCTGTGTGGCACCTGTCGGCCTGTGTGGCACCTGTCGTGGCCTGTGTTGCACCTGTCGTGGCCTGTGTGGCACCTGTCGTGATCTGTGTCGCACCTGTCGGCCTGTGTGGCACCTGTCGTGGCCTGTGTGGCACCTGTCGCGGCCTGTGTGGCACCTGCCGCGGCCTGTGTGGCGCTTGTCGCGGCCTGTGTGGCACCTGTCGGCCAGTGAGGCACCTGTCGCGGCCTGTATGGCACCTGTCGGCCAGTGAGGTACCTGTCTGCCTGTGTGGCACCTGTCGCGGCCTGTGTGGCGCTTGTCGCGGCCTGTGTGGCACCTGTCGGCCGGTGAGGCACCTGTCGCGGCCTGTGTGGCACCTGTAGGCCAGTGAGGCACCTGTCGTGGCATGTGTGACACCTGTCGCGGCCTGTGTGGCACCTATCGCGGCCTGTGTGTCACCTGTCGGCCTGTGTGGCACCTGTCGTGGCATGTGTGGCACCTGTTGGCCTGTGTGGCACCTGTCGTGGCATGTGCGGCACCTGTCGGCCTGTGTGGCACCTGTCGTGGCATGTGTGGCACCTGTTGGCTTGTGTGGCACCTGTCGTGGCCTGTGTGGCACCTGTCGTGGCCTGTGTGGCACCTGTCGTGGCCTGTGTTGCACCTGTCGTGGCCTGTGTGGCACCTGTCGTGATCTGTGTCGCACCTGTCGGCCTGTGTGGCACCTGTCGTGGCCTGTGTGGCACCTGTCGTGGCCTGTGTGGCATCTGTTGGCCTGTGTGGCACCTGTCGTGGCATGTGCGGCACCTGTTGGCCTGTGTGACACCTGTCGGCCTGTGTGGCACCTGTCGTGGCATGTGCGGCACCTGTTGGCCTGTGTGACACCTGTCGGCCAGTGTGGCACCTGTCGCGGCCTGTGTGGCACCTGTCGTGGCCTGTGTTGCACCTGTCGTGGCCTGTGTGGCACCTGTCGTGATCTGTGTCGCACCTGTCGGCCTGTGTGGCACCTGTCGTGGCCTGTGTGGCACCTGTCGTGGCCTGTGTGGCACCTGTCGCGGCCTGTGTGTCACCTGTCGCGGCCTGTGTGGCACCTGTCGTGGCATGTGTGGCACCTGTTGGCCTGTGTGGCACCTGTCGTGGCATGTGCGGCACCTGTTGGCCTGTGTGACACCTGTCGGCCTGTGTGGCACCTGTCGCGGCCTGTGTGGCACCTGGCGCGGCCTGTGTGGCACCTGTCGTGGCATGTGTGGCACCTGTCGGCCTGTCTGTCACCGGATTACAGAGTCCACCCACGACCAATCGGCGTGAGAGGTTGGCGACGCTGTATGACAAGCAGTTGAAAGCGTTGAAAAAGGCACGTAGGACGCAGGAAGAAGAGCTCAAGGTTCTTCCTGCGTGCCACCTGTCGGCCTGTGTGGCACCCATCGCGGCCTGTGTGGCACCTGTCGGCCTATGTGGCGCCGTGGGTTTCAGTCGGCTTGAAACAGCGTCTGTTTTATACTTCAGAGAGACCAAGTTCTTTAATTACTTCCTTGGAGGCTGCAGTAGCTCAGCCGGTAGAGTGTCGGACTCTTGATCGCAAGATTTTGGGTTCGAATCTCACAACCGGCGGCATTACCGAGTCCACCCGCGGCTTGAGAGGTTGGCAACGCTATATGACCTAGCGGTTGAATGCGTCGTAAAGGAACCCAAGGTTCTTCCTTGCCCCACCTCTCCCCCAGTAATGTTAATTCCACGGCTTGCTTCCATCTTTCCGTCGCCACACTCCAGCCTAATCCATACCATTGAGATCATCCTGGGGAAGAAAAAAGCAGCGTCCCAAATAAAGTACCAGAGATCCTATATAGCTACAGATAGGGGATAGTAAAGGTTTTGTTTCCGTCACCTATGAAAATTCTTACTCGTTCATGTCTCCAACCCACTCCGTTCCGTTCTCCGTCCCGGTCATTGTCACATAATGCAGCGACTGTGTAACCACACGGTGGTAACGCAGTGTTATCACACGGATACCAGGCTGTGTCCACACGGTGGCAGCGCAGCCGCTGGCATCTCTGCGGCAGCCCGAACGACACTGCAGTCAGTTCCTGGCATCGAGCCCGGCTCTCCGCGTTAGCCGAGCCGCCCAGGCGCCGCGCGACATCGAACAGGCGAGCAGCTGTCGACGGGCCGGTGCCGGCGACGGCGGCCCGCTGTCCGGTCTGTACCAAGTTGGCGTTGTGTCGCGAGCGGTGCTTGGCGCTTTACGGTGGCTGGTGTGAGTTGACGCAGCGAAAAGAATGATGCTTTGCGCCGGTCTTCCATGGCGTGTTCATACGCCACCGGTAGCAGCTTTAGGTATGTCAAGACAGTGGATAACAGTGTAGAGTTCGCCAGAGTTCGCGCTCCGCTAAGCGGCGCCCGTGCTCTCGTCAGCCAAAGTTGGATGTGCCAGACGGTTCCAAGGCTTGGTAGTCGACTAGCGCAGCGGCGATAGATGGAGCTTCCTGAAGGGTCTTATCTCTTCGGAGCGACTTGAGCCTCTTTGATGTTCGGCGGAGCTCCTTCAATAATTACAGCTTTAATTAGGGAACAGTATGGACGAAGCCTGCCAATGCGTTTTGAATTAATCAGCTGCAGCATCGCTGGACCCTCCAAATAACTTGTGTGATGCTCCGCTCTCGCCACTGGTACCAATGTGGCACAAATCCAGCGAAACTCCACTGTGTTGCGGATCAGGCTTGGGGAGGCGCGCCCTGGTGGTCGTCTGTGCTGTGCTGTGCTGACTGCTGTGCTGTGCTGACTGCTGTGCTGTGCTGGCTGCTGTGCTGTGCTGACTGCTGTGCTGTGCCGTGCTGTGCTGTGCTGTGCTGTGTACACCGTACAGAGCACATCGTGGCGCACCGTTTGTCGACGATCGAGCGCCGCGCCGGCGGTCGCCGATCAATGCTGAAGTCACCACCGCAAACACTGCCTACCCGTGTAGGTGCCGCAAACACTGCCTACCCGTGCAGGGGCCGCAAACACTGCCTACCCATGTGGGTGTCGCAAACACTATCCACCCGTGTAGGTGCCGGTGACCCGTCGGAACTGGTGTCGGCGCAAACATTACCTACCCGTGTAGGTGCCGCAAACATTACCTGCCCGTGTAGGTGCCGGTGACCCGTCGGAACTGGTGACGGCGCAAACACTACCTATCCGTGTAGGTACCAGTGACCTGTCGGAACTGGTGTCGGCGCAAACATTACCTACCCGTGTAGGTGCCGCAAACACTACCTGCCCGTGTAGGTGCCGGTGACCCGTCGGAACTGGTGACGGCGCAAACATTACCTACCCGTGTAGGTGCCGCAAACACTACCTGCCCGTGTAGGTGCCGGTGACCCGTCGGAACTGGTGTCGGCGCAAACATTACCTACCCGTGTAGGTGCCGCAAACACTACCTGCCCGTGTAGGTGCCGGTGACCCGTCGGAACTGGTGTCGGCGCAAACATTACCTACCCGTGTAGGTGCCGCAAACATTACCTGCCCCTGTAGGTGCCGGTGACCCGTCGGAACTGGTGACGGCGCAAACACTACCTATCCGTGTAGGTACCAGTGACCTGTCGGAACTGGTGTCGGCGTCTAGAGACACCGGGTCTGATGTCGGCGTCCAGAAGCCTGTCGGAGCTTATGTCAGCGACATGTCGGGGCTGGTGTCGTCGACCTGTCGTGACTGGTGTCAGGGACCTGTCGAGCTAGTGTCAGCGTCCAGAGACCTGTCTGAGCTGGCGTCGGGATCCTGCCGGGGCTGGTGACGTCCAGAGACCTGCAAGATTGGTGTTGGAGACATTTCGAGCGGACGTCGAGCCAACTCCCACACCATCGGCAGCCGGAACCACGGAGCATCACGCGTTCCGCCGCTTGTAACCCGAACTGGTCACTGTTGGCAAGAGCTATAACAGCTAGAATTACCGACATTCACTTCCTGAATTGTCTGACTTCTATTGTCGTGCGTTACACGGACAGCAATCGCCGGCAGGCGAACGGACTACAATGGACAAGTTACGGTCGGGGTCGGGGCAGACCGTATTTTTTTTTCAAGTTTCACCAATTATTTTTAATTTTAAAGACGATGGTGGCATTCGTTTTTTTAATCCCAAAATTGCTTCAATAATTCAAAGAAGCGCCTCAGAATGCCTCGCTTTGTGATTGGTCAAAATATATGTGACGTCACATCTATAGAGTTCAGCGATGCTTGACTGCAGCCCATTATATCTTCCATTTGGGACGCCCCCAGTTCGTAATAATCGCGTCAGTTTTATCTTGGATCACATCCAATCGTCAGGGGCAAATGTATCGTAGAAAGCGGTGCTATTATTCCTGTTTGTGCCGAGGTATACAAATGCAACTGCAAGTAAACCAGAAGCATGAATGTTCATCGGCTTCCCGACGGCCGAGAAGATGAGGATGTTGTCGAGCGATTCTGCACGCCGAGAGTCCGCTGATCTCTGCCAGCTGATCTCTGCCTTGCTGCGACGAATATGACTATGCATATGCACCACTGGTAGACATAGGTACGCGTATTTTGATAGGCGTGGACATGCCTAAGGATGTGGGGGAGGCTGGAACCAGAGTACTTTCCTCAGAACTATCAACATTGAGGTTTTTCACATCAAGGTTTTAAACGCTTTAAGCTTTAAGCTTTAAGCTTTAAAACGGTGATTATATGTTCCATTTTTGTGAAAACTCCCGCAAAATTAAAGTATACTTTTTATAAAGATGGGAACTGTGACCTGTTAGTATCTATCTTGTTGGAAACATGGATGTCCACAACCCTTTCATATTAGCATTAAGTGAAGATAATTAACATTTTCTAGCTGTCTGCAACATGCTGAAGATGGCAAGCCATTTGGGAAATTTGTGCTTTAAGGTGATTTTTTATTTCTTGGAATTTCTTTTTCCAGCGCAACGTTCATGACTGTGGTCAGCATGATGTGGCCACTCGTTTTCTCTGCAAATGCATACTTTTCAGTTGGCTGGAAAAATAACACTAAAAATGGACTTGGAGATGGGTAATATAGCAGAAAAATAATGCAAAAAAGAAAAAGTGTAGCATAGCCTTACCTAACATAACCTTACCTCCCATGAAAAAATCATGAAAAAGAGCAAAAAAAATTCCAGCAATTTTTGCTCTAAAATATTTCACTAAAAAACCATACCCAATGTAAAATGGCCTAACCTTTCTTTCAGACATTTTTTTTTAATTCAAGGTAAAAAACCTACCAGACCTGACGTAGCCAAACCTAACCACGTTGCTCCATGTATGCACAATTTGTCTTGTGAATACCTTAAAGCACAATAATGCCAGACTGCCATTACATTTTGCACAGAAAAACTGCAGAAACCCCAGTAATAGTATACTTGTAATGCTTTTCTCAAGCTGAGTGAACTTCCACGATATGCCTGACATTCCATGTAAAAATTAAGCCAACAATCCTTGCCCTCCATCTAAAATCCATATCAGTTCTAACTAATGAATCACTTAAATTGATTATGTTGCTCTACACCTACCTACCTACATATTATTGATCACGTCAGCCTACACCTGCAGGTAGCTGATCATGTCTGCCTACACCTATTGATAATTTATGTCATGAACTGCTACACTTGCAGTGTATATCTTACTGCCAGGAAGCTAATTAAAATTCCACAACATGCCTGTCATTCCATGTAAAGATCAACCTGAAAACATGTGTACCTTGTCATATTTTCGTTAAAATTGGTAACATTTCAGTATCACAAGCCCTCGCCTTAATATCCATGAAATGAAATCGGTTGAAAAACCTTGCATGCAATAATCCAACGTATGGTTCCCTGTGCGTTTTGGGCTTGGCCGCTTCGAGGCCCCACATATGTGACGTCACTGCTACGAGAAGGTTTTTAAATTGATGGCAACCCCTAAGTGAAATTATTAAATTATGCTGCAAATGCTTCTCCTATGAGGAAAATATTTCAGTTTTGTCTACGAAGTATTATTACCGTTTTTTTTTCAACCAAAAACCCATTACGTGAAACTTGTCCATTGGAGCACAATTGAAGCAAAAACGGAACAAAATCGGGGAGGGAAGGATTAACTCCACAAGGTCGTAGTTTACCTGGCACGATGCTGCAATATGTTATACCAGGTGCAGTGCGAAGGGGAGGGGGGGGGGGTCAATTTCACACCTACTAACATGTGTTCTTGGTGAGATAGAGAAGAGCGACCAACGTCATTACGTAGCCGCTTTCGTAAGCTGAAACAATGACTTCGGTGCATGTTTTCCTCCCCTTCCTTATTTCCTTCACCCGTCCGTTCCGGTGTCGCCGGCCGCTTCTGCGTTCACCGCCGTAATACGTAGTAGGGTAGGTTTTTGGTCGTCCGAAGACGCCTGATAAGATATTACCTTAAAATGTGGTATGCATATAGATCATATTGCACTCTATCACATGTATACGGTGTTCTTAAGACTGTATTTTTTGGAACATTTTTTCGAAATCTCAAAAAATAAACGTCAAGTGTCAAAATGCCAAAATGATGCCAATATCCTCAAACACCTAACTTTGGGTTTGAACTTGTCACCTGACCGCGTCTCAGGTCATATGATGATGCAACTATGTGTATTTGTGTGCTCAATGACGTATGAGTTATGTGAGGTGTAATGCCGCGCTGACTGTGCACCATGTGCTGGTGGCGTGCCCAGCATATGCGGAAGAACGTAGGCGTCACTTCGGATATGATGCGAATACTCTGAAGTTGGACGACTTGTTAGGAAATGGTTCCCGATTTATACACAACAGAGCGGTTTTGTGCTTCCTTGCAGAGCTAGAATTTGAAGTAATATACACACCTTCCTAGCTGGTAATTTGCTTCCCCAGATATGCTCTAATAAGCGCTCTAATGCCCAAATAACGACCGATATTTTATATTCATGTGTGACAATCTGATGTGTGATTAAGCAAGCTTGTTATGGGTGCAATATAACCCACTGGGGTTGACGCACCCTAAAACCCCAATAATGAATCAAATCAACATATGGGCTATGCTACAATATAGCTATGGGCACGCCATCTCTCCAATTTAGTAGGATCCCTGCGGACTTCATAAGTCGGACGAACCGTCGCGGCCTTATTGCATACTCTGGCCGATTAAGCTACGGTTGAAGTTTAAGTCTACATTGTTTGTAGTTTTGTTTAACCTACTGACTGTTCGTTGGTTCAGGATTCATTGTTTCTTGAAGTCACTAGAGTTACAGAAAATACCCCTTGTTGTCACAACTACCAAGCATCGAGGACTTTTGCAGGAGGGCATGCTGGACCTCTGGCTCAATCCCAATTAAACTGGAAATTGTATGACCAACGTTTCACGTACTGGCAATGCTTCGACACGGCCGCCCGGCTAAAGGTGGCTCTTTCTAGCCGCTTACCAGCACTTTTCCAGACGGGTCACATATCGACCATGAGAGGCGTATAGGAGAAACAGACCCTCAGAAAACGAGCAGAAATATAAGCTGGATTGGTCGTCAAGTTACCATTTTTTTAGTTTTTTTTTGTCACACATTGTTGCGTCTGTCGAGCAGCGTTCGATGGCGAATGTTTATTCGTTAAAAGTAAACGAGAAAAACGATAACTTGTCGACCACTCCGGCTTGGATTTCTGCTACATCGCTGATTGCATCCGGTATAAGCGCTGTTATGCACGTATGCCACGGGCCTGCGATGGTGTGGGGAATACAGGTGCTCATCATTACTTGGGTAGATGCAGGGGCGGCGGATTCAAATTGTGTGAGGCTAGTGCGAACTGCGAAGTAGGAAACATTAGACCAGATTCACACCGCCAATCAGGAAAATGTTCTGTGGCCGAACCGGCATTTTTACCTTGTGTGGTAAAATGTTCTGTGGCCGAACCGGCATTTTTACCTTGTGTGGTAGAAGCTCCGATCCGACCGCCGTAAATTTGTCCGGCCGCGGTGTAAACCTGACACGGCGCGCATGTTATGATATGGCTCAGTGTCCAGTGTCAGGCTACCGCCGGAGTCCGCCGGTCCGGGCGCCTGGCCGTCAGTCCGTCCGAGTTGAGCGGCGCTGTACAGTTTGGTCTGGCCGCGTGCGTCGGCCGGCAGCTGGGCAGCTCGGCAGCTGGGCAGCTGGGCAGCTCAGGCAGCTTCTGAGCATGCGCGCGCTGTGACGCAACCATTCGTCCGTTGTGTCTCGTGTGCACCATTGGAATCAGGGAGGTCTCGTCGCGCCGCGAAGTGTCCACCCTAAACCAGTCGTAAGAACATGCTGCTGGTCTGAAGATGTGTCGACATCTTTAATTGAACATGGAGTTTGAATTTGCAGTTGTGCATTTTGTAGTTGCAGTTTGAATTTGTAGCATTTCCATTATTTGAAGTTGAGTTTGCATGGCTTCTTATCGTGCTCAGGTGATAGGTGCCCCCGCCTACTCTTGCTCACCGATATCTTCGTGTTCAACGTCCAGCATCGTTAAACTTTTTGCAGATGAGAATTTGCCTGCCAAATTCAGCTTGTTGGATGCATTTAGTTTCCTAACTGGTACAGATAGAAGCAAAATAGCCATCTTGTAATCCTCCCACCATTCCGGTCAGATCCTCACACCCCGTCTCGGGTGCCATTATAAACCGTCCTCTAATCTCGGAACTAAGCGTCGCACCAAAACGAAAGAGGTGTCATCGGAAAGCGCTCGACTAACAAGGCCAGAAATCACATCCCAGATAATTTCAATCCCCTCAAAAAGTGACGTCACTAGTGGGCTTATGTGTTCAGGACTGACGTCATGTTTTTGGATCTGGCGAGTGCATTTTGGAGAAGAATGTTAAAGCGAAACTTGTTTGGAATCAGGAAAAGAAGGCCCAAAGAGTTCGATTTTTTAAATAAGAATTTTTCGTTTTCTAATGGATGGAAAGCACGTCGAGACACACTATTTCAAGTAAGCTTAGCCTCATACAAAGTGCTTACCTTAGCCAGAATTTTCGATTTTAGCCATAACAGGCAAATATGCAAAACAAATAAGTCATAAAAACGCGAAAGTCAAAAATTCCTCTAGTGCGTTTTGTTGCGTCTCTAAAGATAAGTAAACGCTGGAAATTTCATTCAAATCCTTACCCTTTCAAGCGTGATGACTTGTTGAACTTTTTTTTTGGAGGTGACCTCACTTGACCTTGATTAACTCGGTGACCGTGGATGACCTAACCTCCAAATTTTCACACATGTCAAATTGGTGCTGGAGAAGGTATGTAAAATTGCGGCGCGCTGTTGGGCGCTGTTTTCTTACTCCGCGTAAAACCATAGGGGAGGGTGTGTGTGTGTGTGTAAAAATACCCCGTGAGACGACGCGGGTTAAAGCGCGAATCCAGATAAAACGGGAACAAGCTCGCTATCCATGCCCGGATGACGTCACGGCAGGGTCGGCCCAGGAGGGGGAGGGGGGGGGCGGCGTGGAAGCCGACAGACGCCTGGTGAAGAATGTACGGTGCGGCGGACGGAGCGGACTTGTTCCGGTCCGGCAATGGTGAGCCCGACCGCACGGTTACGACCGCTTCTTCTGAACAGCTCCCACGGTTACGCGAGCTGTTCAGGTGCGCTGCTTGTTGCCGACAATGCTACCATTCTCCCCTGGAGGAAGCTCCGTCCCGGACGGAACGCCTGGTCGCTGCCGTGGTGGTCATCCGGGCGGGCTTCCTCCGGAGCATGGCCTGGTGGTGTTCAGTCGGGGGTGGCTCGCTGGGCTTTCGTTGTGGGATGATCCGGTGGGCTTCAGTCGGAGGATGACCCGCTAGGCTTTCGTTGTGGGATGATCCGGTGGGCCTCAGACGGAGGATGACCCGCTGGCCTTTCGTTGTGGGATGATCCGGTGGGCCTCAGACGGAGGATGACCCGCTGGCCTTTCGTTGTGGGATGATCCGGTGGGCCTCAGTCGGAGGATGACCCGCTGGGCTTCAGTCGGAGGGTGGCTCGTTGGGCTTTCGTTGCAAGACGCCCGCCCCGGTGGGCTTCAGTTGGAGGATGACCCGGTAGTCTGCAGCTAGAGGAGAGCCCTGTTAATTTGGGCCGGACGATAGCCTTCTGCGATTAACTTCGGGTTATCCCAGGTCATGATATACTGGATTGCACCATAGTTCCCATTAGCCACGCGGACCTCGGCCAAAGTGATCATCAGCATCGTATGTGTAACTGAACAGGAGCGTGTCCTGTCGTGATATCACCCTGGATTGCACCCTAGTTCCCATTAGCTACGCGCACCTCATCCATAGTGATCACCAGTATAGATATGTATAGCTGAACAGGAGCGTGTCCTGTCGTGATATCACCCTGTACCGCACCCTGGTTCCCATTAGCTACGCGGACCTTGGCCATAGTGATCACCAGTATATCTATATATATATATATATATATATATATATATATATATATATATATATATATATATATATATATATATATATATATATATATATATATCTATAGCTGCACAGGAGCGTGACCTGTCGTGATGTCATCCTGGATTTCGCAGTAGTTCCCGTTAGTCACGATGATCATCAGCATCGTACGTGTAGCTGAACAGTAGCGTGTCTTGTTCGCGGGCATTGCTGTTTTGGCCGGATCAGGGAGCGGTGGTATGTTCTGCTGTGTGTACGGTCAGCTCACAAGAAAAGAAGCTAATCCGACGATACAGTGAGCATTTTTTTCTTAATGCCATGGGCTGCAGCGCAGTAAACGGGTTTGTTTCGTTTGTTTCAAAACTTTCCACATATTTGTGCCTAGATATGGTAAACGATGAATGATCTGCTCCACATATTTGTGCCTAGATAAAGTAAACGATGAATGATATGCTACTGGACGAGGCGCTGCAATACGACCTATGTGGGGCGATGACATTGGACAGTGCCTCCCTCAAAGTACTTCGATGGTAGCATGTATCATGTCTATATTCAAGACACCAGTGGGTATCATAGACTGGTCTGCACTATGAAGACCGAAGCAAAGTTCTTGCAAGTGAGTGGTGGCTGGCCCTAAACTCTAAATTAGACCGAGGTTTAATAAACAATCGATTTGAGGCCATTATAACTGGCAGCTGTAACTTTAGTTGCATTAGCTAGCCTTCGCAGTTACCAGAGTTGTTTACAATGTGTGAAGTGATACGTAATATAGCATTTGACAGTGACCAGCGAGAATACTGGCCTCGCTGCATTTTGAAATGGAATTCGATGACAATAGGCTAAACAATACTTGCATTGAATAGTCATTACAGGATGTATTGAAGTGTGCTCTTTTTTCTCTTCATCTTTTTCTTTCCCTTTCTCTTTCTATTTCTTTTTCTCTTCATCTTTCTCTTTCTCTTTCTCCTTCTTATATTTATATTTCTTTCTCTTTCTCTTTCTATTTCTCCTTCTCCTTCTCGTTCTCTTTCTCTTTCTCTTTCTCTTTCTCTCTATCTTTCTCTTTCTTCCTCTTTTTCTGTCTCTTTCTCTTTCTCATTCTCTCTCTTTCTCCTTATCTTTCTCTTTCTCTTTCTATTCCTCTCTCTCTCTCTCTCTCTCTATTTCTCTTTCTATTTCTATTTCTCTTTCTCTCTTTATCTTTATCTTTCCCTCTCTCTTTCTCTTTCTCATTCTCTCTCTCTCTCTTTCTCCTTATCTTTCTCTTTCTCTTTCTATTCCTCTCTCTCTTTACCTCTTTCTATTTCTCTTTCACTTTCTCTCTCTCACTTTCTCTCTTTCTCTCTTTTTCTCCCTCTCTCTTTCTCTCTCCCTCCCCTCCCTCTCCCCTACCCTACCCTCCTTTCCCTTCCCCTCCCCTGCTCCTCCCATGACTATGCTGTTCCGAATTGCAAATGCAATCACATTCCTCCAACCCGGAGAATTGTTGAGATGAGAGCGTTGTCGAGCAATCGTGCTTTGATGCTGCGCGCTCTATGCTCAGTATATAGCTGGAAGCATCACGGACGTGGTCCCCGTGATTTTGCTGGCCCCCGGGGCGTCGTAGCCTATGTTTATTTCCAGTGGTCCAATTACTCAGCATATAAAACTGCAATGGATGGCATTGTTTTGAAACGTCACCACTTCTGTTATCGGTTGAGTTAGCAGCCCGGTCCGGGTCTGAGTGGCCCACGTGAGACCACGCGAGTCTGTGCTACAGGCCCACGCCAGCGCATCCAGCCGAGTCTGGGTGGTCCACGTGAGACCACGCACATCTGGGTCCACACCGACCAAGCGGGAATTCACTGCTTGTGATGGTTTCAGGAAAAACAGGTGGAAGCTGGAGGAAGTGCCGCCTCTAATGTTTGACATATGTTAGTTTAATCTTATCACATGCATATTCGACTTTGGGAGACTTCCTTTCGCCTGAAAACCTTCCACAACGCTTTATGCTGTGGAATATTTTTCCAATTCAAGGCGAAGGCAGATTCATCCAAACTGACGGCATGCCTTGCGCTACCTTTGCATGATCCGTGCATAGCGGTATGCATGTACCTGCACAGTCCTGTCGCGGGGTTTGGTTAGTCACGGGCGCCCCGATGCTACAGGTGGCACTTCCTGTCATCTGGTCACGCAGTGCATTCGAGGCCTCGAGATACCTGCCGGATCCCACAACAGCGCGACCACCGGCCCAGTTGGGTGTTGCGTGTCTGGTGCCGCGTGATGCGCAGCGCCTGGCTCCGGTGCGTGGTTAGCTGTCAGCCACGTGCGGCACGGGGCATTGATTTCACCGGTACTGAACCAGTACTGACCAGGGTGTGGCTGGTGTTAGTTAGCTGTCAGCTACGGCCAGTACCGGGTATTGATTCCACCGGTACCGAGCACTGACCAGGGTGTGGCTGGTGTTAGCTGTCAGCAACGGCCAGTACCCGGTATTGATTCCACCGGTACCGAGCACTGACCAGGGGGAGGCTGGTGTACAATGACTCCCGGGATGAAAAGCTTAAAGCAACACCAGCTATCCCCATCGTCTGACGTGCGCTGTTAAATGCTGTGACGCCGCTGTTAAATGTTGTGACGCGCGCTGCTAAATGTTGTGACTCGCGCCGCTATATGCTGTGACGCCGCTGTTAAATGCTGTGACGCCGCTGTTGTCCAGCTGACGTCAGCCGGTCTCGGGGCGAACCTTTGTCAGTCGCAGCTCCTTTGTCGGCCGCAGCTCCTTTGTCGGCCGGTCTCGGTGCGGACCTTTGTCGGCCGCAGCTCCTTTGTCGGCCCCAACTCCTTTGCCGGCTGCAGCTCCTTTGCCGGCCGCAGCTCCTTTGTCGGCCGCAGCTCCTTTGTCGGCCGCAGCTCCTTTGTCGGCCGCAGCTCCTTTGTCGACCGCAGCTCCTTTGTCGGCCGCAGCTCCTTTGTCGGCCACAACTGACTCGACTGTCGTCTATCACGGCTGCGCTGGAAGCTTTGAGGCGTCAGGGAAGTATACAAAACCACAGGCAGGCCAGTCGTCAACACCTTGTGTATTAGCATTATGCGGTGATATTCAGCCATTTCCGTAGCTCAGTTAACCATTTGAGCTCACCAATGTCATTTTATATGTGATCTAATTTTCGCCTTGCATTGATCATTCGGCGGAACAACGTATCATTTTTCATTCGCCTCGTCTCTGTTTCACCATGCAGGCCACACTTTTCCCAGACCACGATACAATAGTGCACCGTATGGGGATGATTGGAGCGTCGACAGTGGTTTTGGCGTAGATTTCGGGAGGCTATGTTTTGCTTGCATGGACACTATAAGACCGCCACATTTCACGATCATGACATTATCTTTGAAGGTGAAATGTCTGTCGACATGCACGCCAAGCTGTTTATGCAACTTTAGACTTGGTGGTGATTGATCCACAGAAGTTTATTATTAGCATTGGGCAAGTTCCGCAGCACGGCGGCAGTGCCACGACGGGCGCAGTTAGGACTTTTTAAGGGGGCCCAACTCGTCAAAAAGTATTATTATATCGACACCGCTGTCGATGCGCTTGGTACTCCGAACATTTCTGGTTTAGTCTGGTGCAAGTCTTAAGATGTCTTGTTTGACCCAGTGCATTTTTTTTTGCTGTCGAGGCAATAGTCAGGTTCACGATGTAATTTCGCCAGATTTTTGTGGAGAGTATCAAAACTATACATTTTTGGAAACTTTATTGTATAAGCATTCAGAAAAAAACAATGTTTCCATTTGCCCTGATACTTATATGGCCGCCATTTTGGATGTTACACAATGGCTGCCGTACAAAGGTTTTCGTCAATATCTCAGCTTCTAAAGTTGCCACTATTGTTGCTGTTGCCATTGTTGCCGTTGTTGTTGCCGTTGTTGCCGTTGTTGCCGTAGCCGTTGCCGTCGTCGTCGTTGTTGTTGCTGTTGCTGTTTATTGTATTGTTTTATATTAATAACAACCAGTTACAAGGGATTGAAACTGTTCAGCAGGGTGTACAGATATATCCTGAACCAACATAAGGAGTATATTTTACATAATAATAATGCTATAAACATTTTTGCATATGGGGTGTGTAAACACCCCAGGTGACTAACCATGTTTGGAAAGGTTAGGTGACTTACATGCTCCTCATGACAGAAATGGGTTTAATCTTTTAGGCAACCAAGGAGCCTTTACATATCGTCACCATCATCGTCAAATGTGATGATGGTCAATGATCATCAGTTTCATACTTGTTCTGTGTGTCCTCATCATTCTGACACTCACTGCCGCACTGGCAAAGATCGGTGCAGGATAAGTTCTTTGTTCAGCAAGAACATCTGGCAGAAGAACAGTCTGTTTTGCATTGACAGCTAACCATCTCAATGATGGCCTTTGGAGCTGGAAGGGCATCTGTCATGGTTGGTTTCAGCTGGCCATCGGACTCCTTGTGGTAGCCATTCTGCAGGGGATCCAACTGAGGATCCTGCAGAGCAATGCTGGCCTGTCCCTGCACACTCTGGCTTGGATATGGACTCGTAGGACATGTTGTCTCAGAGCTCCAAGGGTAGGAGGTAGCTTGTCACTTTCTGCCATATGCTTGCAGAAGAGATGCCATCACAGTTCGGAGATGGTCTTGATGTAGATGCCTTTGGGGGAGTAGGCTGCACAGACGAAGCTAGCCAGAGTGGCCAACATAGTTTCGGTCACTTCTGCCTCTGTTGAAAGCATCTGCAGAGAGCTGATTACATCTCTATCTGTCTTCATGTAGACTTGCAGCCAGGTTGCTTTGCCTATACGAGAGAACCATCCAGTGTTGTCAGCGCCAGTGAACGTATGGAAGGCTGGCAAAGCCTTTGCTCTTTCTGCCCCTATGGCTCTCCATATTGGCTCTATCCCCATAACCCCAGAGGCCATGGAAATGGACGTGTTCTTCAACATGAGGTCATAATTTGCTATGGCTAACACTAGGACATCTGCGTCTGGGGAGAAGAAAACTATCTGTGCATCCAGTGGGTTTCGCTGTGATGCCAGGACAGCCTGGTAGATCAACAGTGTGTCTGCTTCTTCGTGGTTGTTGTCTTGGAAAAGCAAGTCTTCGTTGCTCCTGGTATGCCCTGAAGAAGAGGTGATGACCAGTTTGTGTGATGTACTGTTGTACTCTAGAGTCCTTGCAACAAGATAGTTGGTCAGGTCAGCCTTCGTGTTGTCATGTGAAAGGAACCTGCTCATTGGGATGTGTTTTATGTTTTTGTCATCTCTGACCTGATACTGGATTGGTGCTCTTCCTTGCCTTCTTTTATCCCTGGTAGCACTCTTCAGAGAATCATCCCTGTATGTGTCAAACACAAGGATGATTTCATCATAATCTCGTGTGAGGGACATCAGCCTGTCGTTGAAGCATTCACTGAGATCTTTGACTGTCACTATGGTTGCTGGTTTCTTGGCCATCTTCTGCAGAAGAACCATTCCATCTACTAGGGCAATCTTGCGACTTGGAGCATCTGGTGTGGTGTCCATCCCATCATCTGGCTGCTGATCTTCCTGTGGAGTTTCTGCTGTTGCCAACTTGTTGAGGAGGTGGATCAACTTCGATTTGTCCAGGCATGGCAGGATTGTACCATCTGGAGCAAAAATGGCTCTCGGAGTCAGATTGAATTCGTGGTTCCCAATGGCCTCTTTCTGGTTGATGTCTCTGCTGGACATGGCCAGGACCATCAGTCTGCTATACAAGTCCTTGGTCTCCTTTAGATCAACAGTCTTGTCTCGGTGTTTTACTGTGGTTTTCTTGTTTGCAGACATGAACATTATGTTGTTCATCTTTACTGGTGTCCATAGGCTGACATCTCCATTGATTCGCTCTGACACGTAGTCTTCATACAGCTTTTGACCAGTCACATCGGCATTCAAGATCGTTGGTACATACTCATCAGGGATGTAGGCATGAGTGATCACATTGTGCAGCTTGTCACCTTCAGCAGCAAATGGGTTTCCATGTTTCAGTATGGCTGCCTTGATCTTGTCGATAACATCATGCTCCTTCTTGACAGCACTTGGCCCAAGGTCATGATGCTCTCTGGTTTTGTCCGGTTCCAAGTCAAACTGACTCTTGAACTCTTTTGCAACACGGGAGAGTTCTGGTGTGACCATGAAGAACCTCTGTCTAGCATTGGCATTGTTCGAGATGCCGACGAGTCCAGAATGAATTTTCATCAGCTTGTTCAGATGCTCGCATGCATGGTCCGCCCCGATGGATACAAAGGGAATGCCATTCTTCGTGACTGCAATGTTGCCTGCTTGCAGCTCTTCCCAGGTTTCAGGGTGATTGGTTCTCAGATCATGCATGTGTGTGATGTATCTGGGCCAGAGTCGCTTGTATTTGATCTGGTCAAAGGCGAAGAAGAGCTTGCTCAGCTGCTCTCCGGCTTGGAGATGAAGCTCCAGGTCAGCATTCCGGGTTTCAGCGACAAAGAACAGGATTGCTTCCACTCAATGTAGGTAGTTCATCATTGCCTTGAACATTGCATTCTTGGATCTCTGTTTCTCCCATTCTTGGAGAACTGTGATGACATCAGCAGTGGTCAAGGCCTCAAGTAGGGTGGTGTTTGCTTGTTTTACAGACTCAGCTTTTGTGTGCTTGCTCCCCTCAGAACAGGCAGCTTCAACTCCCTCTGTTGCTTTCAGACAGACCTCTTTCAGTTGTGGGTTGTCCTTGAAGAACTCCGGTGCCATTTCATAGAGAATTACATATGCATAGGTGTGGGCACGAAGAGCACGCTTGTAATGGGTACATTTCAGGATTTGCCTTGTTGTTGCAGACCCATAGACATCAGCTTCTATCCAGGCATCATCAATACCGGAGTTCTCCATGAAAAAAACACCACTATAATACAACCACCACCAACTTACATGTAGGGTACAGTAAACTGTTCAACATACATAATATAGGCCTACTACAATAATCAGACCACTAGATAAACATGTCCTTATGGTTGGTGCTTAGTATGGCCTAATGACCAATTTGTCTTATGAAATTAGTAAGTATTTGCAAGAACTGCTGTAACAAATGTTTCAACACATCTGCAACTAGGAGCATTGGATTCCTTGGCCCTGAAAATGGTAGTTTTGCTGTCAAAATAAAACCTCATTAGGTTATTTATAATTATAATTTTATAATTAGGTTATTTAGAAGCTGCGATATTGACGAAAACATTTTTCACGGCAGCCATTTTGTAAAATCCAAGATGGCGGCCATATAGGACTCTGGGCAAATGGAAACATTGTTTTTCTGATTGCTTATACTATAAGGTTTCCAAAAATGTATAGTTTTCATACTCTCCACAAAAAATCCAACGAAGGTTAAAATCCAAACGTAGTGAACCTGACTACAAGGGCGTTCGGATTCCCTTGGCTGCGCCTATAATTGCCACCCACGATCATTTCAGTATTTGCGGAGTTTACTGTCCGACCGTTGTCTCAGAGCAAGTCGAATAAACGTGACAACTCTTGCTTCATCGTCAATATCTTTTCACACGGCTGACTTTTGTTGCTCGTTATCAGTATCTGCATGTCGTTTTCGGGTCGGATTATTTCTGCATCGTGCAGGTATAGGCTGATATTACACAATAGACAGCTTAGGGAACATCCTGGGAATACGCAAGTGTTCCAAGGAAGACTGTCTGATGGCTCAGGCATGCTGTCTGAGCCCCGTACTTCCATTTGCTGTGTGCGTGCGTGCGTGCGTGCGTGCGTGCGTGCGTGCGTGCGTGCGTGCGTGCGTGCGTGCGTGCGTGCGTGCGTGCGTGCGTGCGTGCGTGCGTGCGTGCGTGCGTCGCCAATGACATGGCGGTCTTTGCGGGATGATATATTTTGAATGAGTATTCGCTTGCGGTGAAAAGGCGGTTGTCCGTTAAATATTTAACAAACCGCTGCTGCACAATGCGCTCGAACAGTTTGGTTGTGGCAGTGTGCATTGATATGGGCCGGTGGCCTGCTGCTGCCGGCCTAGTACAGTACATGTTGGCAGTGGTGTGTTCATGTGATCATGACCTGTCCCCACTCGAAGGAGGGTACTGCACCGCTGATCCAACTCCAGCTCGTACAGCGGAGCAGTGCCACCAAACAACTTTTGCATCGTTTGCACACTGTACCCGTCGCCGCCCGTAGATGCTGACGGCTGCATGCTTCGCACAATCGCACAATCATCCATGGAGCTCGATGTCAATCGTTCGAAAATGAAAACTAGTGCGTACTCGGGGAATCTGACAGACAGGGGCTGCGACGGCGGCGGTACACTGTTGGCTGTCGTGTGCTAAGCTAGTGGTTCGCACTCTGGGTGGGATTGTGGGGGGGGTCTGCCAGGCAAGGGCCGCGACGGCGGTGGTACACTTTTGGCTGTCGTGTGGCACATTTGCGAGAAATACACGTTCAGTACTTCAGGCCATGCATAGACAATGCCACGGTCGGCATTGTAGCCGGTAATGAGGTCACCACGTGCCACATGCCGGAAAGGCCGGCCTTCTGACACTCTCGCTGCAACTGTGCAGTCGTCTCTCACCTTGCCGCTTCTCGACCTCAGCGGTGTATTTTCCTGTGCCGCCGCCTGTGCACGGGCGCGCCCGTACAGAGGCGGCCGGCGAGCAGGCGACGCCGGGCGGCAGTGACTGGTGGCGAAGCCAGTACTCTACACAGTGACGCATCGAGGTCAAGTGCGGCGGCCGGCAACACACAGGGGCGGCCACGGCCGGCAACACACACAGGGGCGGCCACGGCCGGCAACACACACAGGAGCGGCCACGGCTGGCAACACACACAGGGGCGGCCACGGCCGGCAACACACACAGGAGCGGCCACGGCCGGCAACACACACAGGGGCGGCCACGGCCGGCAACACACACAGGGGCGGCCACGGCCGGCAACACACACAGGGGCGGCCACGGCCGGCAACACACACAGGGGCGGCCACGGCCAGCAACACACACAGGGGCGGCCACGGCCGGCAACATACACAGGGGCGGCCACGGCTGGCAACATACACAGGGGCGGCCACGGCCGGCAACACACACAGGGGCGGCCACGGCCGGCAACACACACAGGGGCGGCCACGGCCGGCAACACACACAGGGGCGGCCACGGCCGGCAACACACACAGGAGCGGCCACGGCCGGCAACACACACAGGGGCGGCCACGGCCGGCAACACACACAGGAGCGGCCACGGCCGGCAATACACACATAACGCGTTAAGCTGCTCTGCGTGCGTGCAACCGATTGCTGAGTTCGGTGTCGCGCTGGTACCGGCGCGTCGGTCGCGCTCGTGGTGTATAAACAGACGGGTGCAGTCGCAGGGCCCATCACATCGACAGCGTATGGCGCCGGCGCGTGCCACCCGATGTGGCCGGTGTGTCGTCACAACGTCACAGCTCACGTGCTGGCCGGCTGTTGTTGACAGTAACGCCGCTCCACAAAGTCGAACGGGTAACGGAAATTGCAGTAGCTGCGATGCAGTGATCGAACGACATTTCGATAGCGAAACATCGTTTCAGTCACGCGTAAAGAATGGTATTTGCATTGAACTGTTTCGAAGAAGCCTGATGCAAATTGTCTGAAGTCATTTGTCGGGTAATGTGGATCTGACATCGGCTCAAACCGAAATCTGAATGTAATATCATATGTTAGAGACACTTACAGGCTTACCAATAGTTTGCTCTATTGGGGTCATCGGCATTGGGTATGCTCGGCTTTCTACTGAGGAACCAGCCTTTCGCGGGCAGTGGCGAAGCCGGCGCAGATGCAGCAGTGGGAACCAAACCGGTTGTAGCGGCTGGCCGGCAGCCGTGCCTATCTGCCGGATCAGGCCGGTTTGCCTGTCTGCACCTGGCGACTGGTGGTAGTGGCATTCCGCGTGATCCCATGCCTGACCTCCAACTAGAACCGGACTGGGACCACGCTGACCTCCCCCGACTGGATCTGGGCTGGGGCGGCCCCGACTTCTTTCAGCTAGAACTAGACTGGGACGACGCTGACCTCTGACTGCAGCTGGACTGGGGCGGCCCTGACCTCATCCCACTGCAGCTGGACTGGGGCGGCCCCGACCTCCTCCCACTGCAGCTGGACTGGGGCGGCCCCGACCTCCTCCAACTGCAGCTGGACTGAGGCGACCCCGACCTCCCCCCACTGCAGCTGGACAAGGGCGGCCCTGACCTCCTCCCACTGCAGCTGGACTGGGGCGGCCCTGACCTCCTCCCACTGCAGCTGGACTGACCTCCTCGCACTGGAGCTGAGCGGGGCGGCCCCGACCTCCTCCCACTGCAGCTGGACTGGGGTGGGCCCGGCCTCCTCCCACTGCAGCTGGACTGGGGTAGGCCCGACCTCCTCCCATTGCAGCTGGACTGGGGCGGCCCCGACCTCCTCCCACTGCAGCTGGACTGGGGCGGCCCCGACCTCCTCCCACCGCAGCTGGACTGGGGCGGCCCTGACCTCCTCCCACTGGAGCTGAGCGGGGCGGCCCCGACCTCCTCCCACTGCAGCTGGACTGGGGTGGGCCCGGCCTCCTCCCACTGCAGCTGGACTGGGGTGGGCCCGACCTCCTCCCATTGCAGCTGGACTGGGGCGGCCCCGACCTCCTCCCACCGCAGCTGGACTGGGGCGGCCCTGACCTCCTCCCACTGGAGCTGAGCGGGGCGGCCCAGACCTCCTCCCACTGCAGCTGGACTAGGGCGGCCCCGACCTCTTCCCACTGCAGCTGGGCGGGGCGGCCAGGCCAGTCGACGTTGCTGATCAGGACAGGATGAGTCAAGCTGACGCACGTTGACGCTGCGGCCAGCTCTGATTTGGTCCTCATGGGTCCGGCCAGGGTGTCGTGGGCTTCCCATGTGCGTCACGGGTTATAAGTGTAGGCGATGACGCCGCTTCATCATGTGCTGACTAGATACATCACGAGTCGAGTCACGTACCCAACACCAGCCAGGGGCTGCGTCACGTACCTGACACCAGCCAAGGGCTGCGTCACGTACCCAACACCAGCCAGGGGCTGCGTCACGTAGCCAACACCAGCCAGGGGCTGTGTCACGTACACGACACCAGCCATGGGCTGCGTCACGTAGCCAACACCAGCCATGGGCTGCGTCACGTACCCGACACCAGCCAGGGGCTGTGTCACGTACCCGACACCAGCTAGGGGCTGCGTCACGTACCCGACACCAGCCAGGGGCTGCGTCACGTACCCAACACCAGCCAGGGGCTGCGTCACGTACCCAACACCAGCCAGGGGCTGCGTCACGTACCCAACACCAGCCAGGGGCTGTGTCACGTACCCGACACCAGCCAGGGGCTGCGTCACGTACCCAACACCAGCCAGGTGCTGCGTCACGCACCCAACACCAGCCAAGGGCTCCGTCACGTACCCAACACCAGCCAGGGGCTGAGTCACGTACCCGACACCAGCCAAGGGCTGCGTTACACACAATCCACAATTATTGAGCGGTGACTGTGTTGTGAACAATGCACCGGACTACACAGTGAGCGGCTGTCTTCCATCCAGCAGCGACATTTCACGGTCACCCTGGATATCGGACTCTAAATGACCACGTCAGTTCGACGCGACCTAAAACTCAAATAGCCAAACCAAACCGAACCTTGCAAATTTGCAACCCCGCCGGGACTGGAAGTCAACTGCAGCCGACGGGAGGAGGGGGGGTTGAGAACGGAAGTCGGCTGGCGCTTGCGCTTCGGCATGTGGTGATCTGCTCTTTTAACGGCCGGCAACGAACGGCGTCTCGTGCCGTTGGTGACTATTTAGCCGGTGTTTAGTTCGGCGTTGTGGAGTTGCTTCACGCGATATCGGGGTAGACTGGCACGTTGCACAGGAATTGACGTTGCCGATGCGCAATTTGTCTTGGACTGCTGAGTCAGCGGTGTCCGCATGTTGGCACTGATGGACAGCACTGTCGTCCTGCTGCCGCGTCTCGATCCTCACCCCGCCGCGTCCCGAGTCTCACCCCGGCGCGTCCCGAGCCTCACCCCGCAGCGTCCCGAGCCTTACCCCGGCGCGTCTCGAGCCTCACCCCGCCGCGTCCCGAGCCTCACCCCGCAGCGTCCCGAGCCTCACCCCGGCGCGTCCCGAGCTTCACCCCGCCGCGTCCCGAGCCTCACCCCGCAGCGTCCCGAGCATCACCCCGGCGCGTCCCGAGCCTCACCCCGCCGCGTCCCGATCCTCACCCCGCCGCGTCCCGATCCTCACCCCGCCGCGTCCCGAGCCTCGCCCCGCCGCGTTCCGAGCCTCACCCCGCCATTCCCCAAGCCTCACCCCGCCGCGTCCCAAGCCTCACCCCGCCGCGTCCCAACCTCACCTCGCCGCGTCCCGAGCCTCACCCCGCCACGTCCCAACCTCACCTCGCCACGTCCCAAACCTCACCCCGCCACGTCCCAAGTCTCATCCCGCCACGTTCCAATCCTCGCTCTGCCGCGTCCCAAGCCTCACCCCGCCACGTCCCAACCTCACCCCGTCACGCTCCAGCTGGACAGACTATTCGAACTCGTGCAGCCTGCCTTGCAGAGAGCAGGACAGGCCAATACAGGCAATCTGTCTGCGAATTGAGCTGCTGTGGAAATACCGGCGCCGTTTCAGGAATTAGCCGCACGATCCAGTAATTCGTTCAGCCCACTTTCCAGCGCCATGTCTGGCTGACAATGGCTGCATGGCGCGTCGCTGTGCAGCAGCACGCCGGCGCCGTTTTTGCGGAGCTGTTGGTGCAGTTGTGACCTGCCAAAGGCCGCCAGAGTGTACCGACAGGCTCGCGCGGTTTTAGCGGGCACACGGCACTGGCGCCAGATGGTCTCACACGGTGAAGTGGAGTTTCCCTGGAACACCCAGTAATACAATTATTTATTCACATATGACGGAAGTGTCATGTTGGCGTAATTTATTGCTAGCGTAGCGTATTTTCCATTTCAAATTCTGAGAAAATGAAGTGATGCGTTGCATTGAGCATTGTGACATGGTGTGATGGATATTGCAGGTATGCTGCTACAGAACTAAGTATGAACATCATTGTGAGTGTACGTTGTGCATGAACCCGCAAGCCAAATTCGCACGCCATGTCCATCCATCACTACTTGCGCCAATATTTGACCACATGGTGAGGAGGATCGCAGATGGTTCGACCGCACAAGTATTCAGGTGCAGTTTTAGGTGCTTTATTCTGCCGTTTACCGACACATGTATTGTTTGTGTTCGATCCATCCCAGCCCAGCAATACGACCCGCAACTGTACACAGAACGCATCCCGCGCTGACACGATATGACGGGCATTGACGGCACGACAGGCGTGCTTTTGGTCGGCCGGACATCAGCTGCTGCCACGACATCACTCGAGACGGCGGCATAGTGCCGAGTGTGTACATATGCATGCGGCAATAGGCGGCACGTTGACACGGCTCGAAGGCTCACAAAACGAGACGCATACCATTCGAAAGCTAATCTTGTCCTCACTACGAAAATGTGTTTTGTATCGAAATATATCGAACGTTTTTTGAATGCCTGTTTTTACACCAGCACTCGTTTTACATACCTTGTCGACCACGAAAGGTGTCTAACCTTGTACATTCGAAGTTCATACAGGACGTGAGTCTATACTGATCCTGGAATAGCTTGCCTTTTAGGACTTCCCATATTTGGTATGTATCTAAACCTGATAACTCTATCCACTGAATTTCATCCAGGAATGTCTTGAACTAATTTGATTCGGCTTCTGGCTCTGTCACTCCACCCTCGCCTGATGATTGCATCACCAGTGCAAACCTGCATTTCGAACGGCTTGATGCTGCTCACTCTACACGTAATGACACTAAGACTCCACGCATCCAATCGTGTCATACTTTGCCTCGGTCTTGCCAAACACGTGGCTTTCCCATTTGATCGTGAGGTGTACTCTACCCAGCTACTACTGTATTCACTGAAGGAAGTTCATCGGCGGCGGTTACGGTTGGCTATGCAAGTGCATTGTCGCCTCACCGCACAGTCATCCTGGGCAATACACAGTGTGCGCCTCCTGTGAATGTTCTAAGGAAATCAAAGCCATCTTGTTTGGGATAGATGAATACTTTCAGTCGCCTTCCCGCCCGATATGACTATAACCCTTAAACACTAATACCAAACTAATCAACTAACTAGCTGGGAAATCCGGGTGGGTCGAGGGGTGGTGGTCCGGATGTCTCCTGTTTTGGTACACTGCTAATGTTCATTTGTCATTTCCCCTATTCAATCTGACAATTTTGGGACACAGACCCCCTTGGTTTTGTGAGAGATCCCCAGTCTTGTCGCCACCTCGTTACCGTTGTCGTTGGGTAGTCCGCAAAGGTTGATTCTGCATTAATCAAATCTGCTTTGGTAAGGACTGTTTTCTGAGCCGCCGTCTTTACTTCACCTTAACCCGTCACGGTATGTTTGGCTTCTTGCCGCACAGTGTCAGGAGTGTCGCTGCCGGGAGTAGGGGAACCCGTCTCCCCCAACTGACAGTACGATTTGCTGTGAGCGGAGCGCTACAATTGACTCCAATGGGGACAAATCTCAACCTTTTCAGCCCCGCCGCCTCGAGTAGTTATTAAGCAATGGAAATGCGACTTGCCTGGAGGGCACGACCTCTGCAATTAACACATGTTAGAGGAGGCCCTGGCCGAACCTCGCCCCTGACCGAATCTCGCCCCTGCCCGCTTCGTCTCCCTGGTGGGGTGTCGTTCTCCGAGACCTATCGACACCATACGGTCCGCTGAGCCCCTGTCGCGGCTGTTGAAGCTCGCTGTCTGGCAGAGGGACCGACAGGCTCGGCCGTCCGGCGCTGCACCGAATACACCACGGGGTCTGTCACAACTGTCACAACTGTCACAACTGCCACAACTGCAGAACGGTGGTACAAGCTCAACCGGTGTCACGCGTATCGGTGTCTGTACCAGTACTGGCGCCGCCGGTAACGGTACCGGCAGTACCGGTGCCGGCAGTGCCGTCAGGAGGAAGCTCAGAGAGAAACTGCGCCACGAGAAGTTAGCCGAGCGATGCGGAAGTCACCGCTCAGGGGAACATACACAGCTGCCGTCTCTATGAATCCACTCTTCCGGAGAACAACATTGTGCTGAGAATGACGCGTTTTGTCGCGAAGCATGCCATTGTTTAATGTGACACTGGCTTTTGTGGTCAGATTGCAAAACACAGCATCTAGCGTTGGCGCGCGTGACTCCATTCTCCAAACGCCGGTCCAAATCATTTCTTCGCTGCGATGGACTCGTCGAGACCCTTCGTATCGAATTGCCGTCCGATAATTCCGTGACATCACGTTTACGGCCGGTGCGCATTGAAACTGCAATAATTAAGCCCGGTTCACACGGTCAGAGACGGGAAAAGCGCTCTCTGGCCGCCGGACCGCACACTGTGCGGCAGGATTCGGTCGACTTCTCCTCCAGAGCGGTTCGCGCACGGCGGCCACCCTGCCCTTGGCCGGCCCCGCCTCGACGTCATCCACACACGAGCAACTCGCTCGTTACCGGTGTGTCCATGTGTGAGTAGACTCAGCGGCATGCAATTTGAATGGCATCTTACACATTTGTTTTGTATGTCTCGTACAACTTTCAGGTCCAGGTCATCAGAGGTTATTGACTTGGGACGGGTAAATTGAGCAGTGTTCCATAATCTTCAAATTGCAGCCATTTGGAGTAGTTGCAACATATAGGCACCAAACTTACAGCATGCTTTCCTTTTGTCAAAATGAACAACTTGTTAGGTGATGATTTTCATTAATCTCAAGGTTACTGACCTGAGGTCAAGTCAATTTCCTCGTTTTGTTAACCGTGCTGGGTGGGGATAATTTTATTTGGGGGTAATGTTTTGACGCCGGAAATGATAAAGAAAACATGTAATAAGCATTATTGGTTGAAATAATTATCCAAGGTCACTGAAAAAAGTCAGGTCAAGCATCCCGTATATTCTACACAATGCCATCTTACAAAGAATGTTGCGGTTTCCACGTGAAGTCGTGCCTCAATTCGGTTTCAACGCCGCCTAAGTCATGCAACATGACATTGGATGACCAACCGATTGCCTGAGATGAGCTGACCTCGTGTGATCTAACCTTATTTGACTTGATTTGACCTTTCTTTGGAATCACTTTCCAAAGCATTGTGCGCATAAGGGAAGGCCGGGGTGATCGTTGTATCAATATGTCGAGTGAAGCCGACGGTTTACGAAGCTGCTTCAGTAACATCTCAGTTCTTCTGTGAACAAATTGTGTGTACTTCAAAAGAGATGTGCCGGGGATATTCAAGATTGGACTTACTTAACCTGACCTTGCGGTGTGACCTGACCTGACTTTAAGATTTTTGGATACAAAACAGATGAACACACTGCTTGAATGGTTCGGTTGAAGGGACCCGATATATGCATGTTCATATTTTCCATGTCATTCCCAAAGGTAAAAGTCATGCCACTGGGCTACCTGTTATGACCTTAAGCGACTTCAGCATCGCCGAAGATGAAGAGACTAGATGTGATGTGAGCTCTCACCTACATTGGCTCACCAACACCATTTTCCCCCGTGTTTCTAGCATGCTTATTTCGGAAACTTGTTTCCAGGCCTGATTCTGACCAGACCTGTCCTACTCCCTCTTGACCTTTTTATTATGATGAATATGCATACATTTATTTATACTAATTCTTGACGGGAAGCAATGCCGACAGAAAGCAAGCTCTGTCTTATTTTTAAACCATTCCTGGCATTCAAGTCGAAGTTCTTATATTTACCTGGTATGACCTCTGATGACCTCATTATCATTTAAGATGTAAATCTACGGTATTTTTCAGTATCTCCATGACCAAAGCTTTCTATCGGTCCTCTGCGTTTATCTTCGTTTACGTAGATGGGAAGTTAAATTTGAGGATTTCAAGAACACCCCCCACCACCGAATCCTTATCGGGCCCAGCGAAGGTGAATTTATAGGCCGGCCCGGCTAGGATTAAAAACGGTTATTCCGCTTTATCTATGCCAGGTAGGGCACAAAGTACACCCAGCAAGGTAATTTGACAACTAAATGTTGTTCGGCACAATATTTGTTGATACCAGACGATACAAAGGTATCGTCGGGTCAAGAGTACGAGGTACCCATCACCCAAGCGTAGCAGGGTGGTGGGTAAATTTGAGTTTGTAAATTCAAACTCAACTTATGGAAATGCTACACTTATGGAAATGCTGCCTGTTCAAACTGAAAGCACAACATGTACAGCTACAGCATTCAGACTACATGTTCAATCAACGACACTTCCTTCATTCGTGTGTGTGTGTGTGTGTGTGTGTGTGTGTGTGTGTGTGTGTGTGTGTGTGTGTGTGTGTGTGTGTGTGTGTGTGTGTGTGTGTGTGTGTGTGTGTGTGTGTGTGCGTGCGTGCGTGCGTGCGTGCGTGCGTGCGTGCGTGCGTGCGTGCGTGCGTGCGTGGGTGCGTGGGTGCGTGGGTGCGTGGGTGCGTGCGTGCGTGCGTGCGTGTGTGCGTGTGTGCGTGTGTGTGCGTGCGTGTGTGCGTGTGTGCGTGTGTGTGTGTGGCGGGTGAATTTGGCCATCCTATCACCGTGTTAGTGATGTTGGCCGTTGCTGTGCGTTTTGTTCAGTGTGTGGCTATGTTGTTGTTGAGTGAGTTTGGCCAGCCAGTGCGGTGATATCGGCTGTTTACACGAAGTTTGTAGTCTTGGAGAAGTGGTTAGCAGCTTGTAGCGAAGAGGTGATGGAGATACGAAGATTACCTGATAGCAGTGAACAGATCTTGATAAGTTGAGTCGAGGTAGTGGTCCGGACGGTGCCGGATTGGGGTAGGGAGTGTAGAGTGCGGGGTGGGTTCGGATCATCTCGGCTTCTTGACCAGAGGCACCGCTCGATATTGCTGGTGGCGTGTTGCCACAGCCTGGTAGAAGTGCGAACTATGGCTTGGATTGCACGGAGATAGCACGAAGGCGGTTATGAGTAGAGTGATGTGGGGAGAGTGTGTTTAGAGGCGTGCCGGACCATAGATGTCATTTGCGCCACCTTTAAAGCGAGTGGGTGTTCCAAGTAAATTTAAAGCAAGTATGCATTTATGTTAAAGAAGTTTTAGGTTATGGAGTATGTGGCATGAAGTTTTTTTGCTTGGGGGGAGGGGGCATCGGCCATGTGGCTTGGATGGCTTTGATCGAACTTAATTTTCATCACTCTTCCGTAAGCATATGTTTGGGTGGGGAATTGAAGGCAAGAAAGCTTATTTTGCCAGGGAGCCGGCATTAGCCTGCTCGTAGAGAGACATGGACATTTAACAATATAGCGAACACACATGAACGTATTAGTGTGGCGATAGCAATGACGTCACCGGCGTGCAGATGCTGTCCGCTACAGCGCGACTCAACTTGGACGGACCGGCGCGCCGGTCCGTCCAAGTTGTCCAAGCGGTCCGGCGCCCGGACCCGACTCCGGCGGTAGCCTGGCCGTTGGCGCGCGGTACCCGGATCACACCGCGCCCGGACCCGACTCCGGCGGTAGCCTGACCGTTGGCGCGCGGTACCCGGATCACACCGCGCCCGGACCCGACTCCGGCGGTAGCCTGACCGTTGGCGCGCGGTACCCGGATCACACCGCGCCCGGACCCGACTCCGGCGGTAGCCTGACCGTTGGCGCGCGGTACCCGGATCACACCGCGCCCGGACCCGACTCCGGCGGTAGCCTGACCGTTGGCGCGCGGTACCCGGATCACACCGCGCCCGGACCCGACTCCGGCGGTAGCCTGACCGTTGGCGCGCGGTACCCGGATCACACCGCGGCCGGACCGGAACTTTTACCATGCAATGTAAAATGCCGGTCCGGCCACCGAACTTGTGTCCAGTCCGGTGGCGGCGTCGACCCGGCTCACCGATCAGTCGGATGGACCTGATAATGGCGTCTTTTCCTGGCATGAGCCGTGACGGTCTGTTTTGCTCGTTGGCCTGCGGTGCCAAGAGACGTCACAGGCGGTTGCCGGGCGATGTGTTTCGCCCAGGGTTGCTACCGGTCGGGTCGGTTCGAGTCAAACACCGGCTACAGAACCAGATGTCAGGTAATGTTGACGAGTCGCTCCATCATTGAGCTGGTGTTGCCCTGTGCTACCATGCGCGGTGGCCTCGTCTGGCGTCTCTGTTTGAGTGCTTAACATATTCGGTAAACGAAGGCAGAAGGTATGCGGGAGCGCGGGGATAACTTGGCTGCCGTTCATAAGCATGCCACTTGGCTCCGGCTGCGGCAAATTTGGTGTGACGTGGCGTGCCACAGTGCCAACTGCAACACATTCTCGCTGACGTGACGTGGCGTGCCACTGTGCCAACTGCAACACATTCTCGCTGACGTGACGTGGCGTGCCGCAGTCCCAACTGCAGGACACTGTGACGTGACGTGTCACTACAGGGGCGGATACAGGAACTTTCATGAGGGAAAAAAGTCCCAGGAAGGACTTCGGCTGAAAATCCGATTGAGTGGGGGGGGGGCTCTGCATTCGTGCCTTCCCAGAATGGCGACTTTCCCGTTCAGAGGGGCACCACATGTACATGGGGACCCATGCCCCCAGTGCATCCACACCTCATCCGCCCCTGTGTCATCGTGCCAACTACTACAGAACACTGCCGTGACACGTCACTGTGCCAACTACAGAACACTGCCGTGACACGTCACTGTGCCAACTACAGAACACTGCCGTGACACGTCACTGTGCCGCCAACTACAGAACACTGCCGTGACACGTCACTATGCCAACTACAGAACACTGCCGTGACACGTCACTGTGCCAACTACAGAACACTGCCGTGACACGTCACTGTGCCAACTACAGAACACTGCCGTGACACGTCACTGTGCCAACTACAGAACACTGTCGTGACACGTCACTGTGCCAACTACATAACACTGCCGTGACACGTCACTGTGCCAACTACAGAACACTGCCGTGACACGTCACTATGCCAACTACAGAACACTGTCGTCACACGTCACTATGCCAACTGTAGAACACTGTGTGACGTGCCATGCCACTATGTCAACCACAGAACACTGTAACATGCCATGCCACTATGCTAACTGCAGAACACTGTGTGACGTGCCATGCCACTGTGCCAACTGCAGGACACTGTGACGTGACGTGACGTGTCTGCGCCATGGTGCCGTAGCCCGTCTCCGACGCGACAACCGTCACTGCACCTACCCGAAGCAGTAAAGCCGGGACACATGAAGAGTGTTCTGGGCACTGCCAAGTCGTTCGCTGAGCGGCGTTGTGGTGATGGTGCGCGCTGCCAGGTCGACTCAGTTCCGATGTTGTTTTTAGTTTACGCAAAGATGGTGTGCTTGGGTGGGGTGCAGGATTGAATTTGTGCTTTGCAATCCTAGATGTGGAGAGGAAAATTTGAGGGAATCGAATATGGAGAGGATATTTTTCCCAAACCTGTGTCATCAGAATCTCAGCTTACACGTCCCAGTGAATCCTGAGAAAATTGCCGCAGAGTATTTCATTATCAAACAGCACCATTCGACCTCCAAATGAAAAAATAAATGAGAAGATAATTTTCCGTGAAGGGTAATGTTCTGGATGTCCAAAATCCTGGAGCAGCCTATTTTACCAACCCTGGTGGAATGTGTGTTGTGAGTGAGAGGTGTGTGTGCAGACCTGCCACGAACGGCATATTCTAGCTCGGTTTCCTTGTTGGCTTCAGTTTATATGCAGATGGTGTGTTTGGATTGGATGTGTTGTGAATGAGAGGTGCATGTGTGTAGACCTTCCCCTGAGCGACATGGAATTCGGAGTGGCGGGCCGCAGCAGCGTATCGTGTAGACACATCCGGATAGCCATACACCACTAAGATACCAACAGCCATCGTTTTGGTGGCGAATTGAACAATGCTCCTGGTCTTCCGGTCGGCGAAGCACAAGATTACCATCTTGTTTTCCCTGTGCGATGGTTGTTTCAAAGATTGAGATAACAAGCGTATGCCCGCGAACAACCGCTACCGGACCAGTGAAGGGTCGCCGGGGTCCTGGGCCTGTGGTCAGGTCCGGGACCGCTGCAGTCGCTGTGGCGGTGTCACCGGACCAGTGAAGGGTCGCCGGGGTCCTGGACCTGTGGTCAGGTCCGGGACCGCTGCAACCGCTGTGGCGGTATCACCGGACCAGTGAAGGGTCGCCGGGGTCCTGGACCTGTGGTCAGGTCCGGGATCGCTGCAGTCGCTGTGGCGGTGTCACCGGACCAGTGAAGGGCCCCCGGGGTCCTGGACCTGTGGTCAGGTCCGGGATCGCTGCAGTCGCTGTGGCGGTGTCACCGGACCAGTGAAGGGCCGCCGGGGTCCTGTACCTGTGGTCAGGTCCGGGACCGCTGCAGCCGCTGTGGCGGTGTCACCGGACCAGTGAAGGGCCGCCGGGGTCCTGGACCTGTGACGAAGTCCGGGACCGCTGCAGCCGCTGTGGCGGTGTCACCGGACCAGTGAAGGGTCGCCGGGGTCCTGGACCTGTGGTCAGGTCCGGGACCGCTGCAACCGCTGTGGCGGTATCACCGGACCAGTGAAGGGTCGCGGGGTCCTGGACCTGTGGTCAGGTCCGGGACCGCTGCAACCGCTGTGGCGGTGTCACCGGACCAGTGAAGGGCCGCCGGGGTCCTGGACCTGTGGTCAGGTCCGGGACCGCTGCAACCGCTGTGGCGGTATCACCGGACCAGTGAAGGGTCGCCGGGGTCCTGGACCTGTGGTCAGGTCCGGGACCGCTGCAACCGCTGTGGCGGTATCACCGGACCAGTGAAGGGTCGCCGGGGTCCTGGACCTGTGGTCAGGTCCGGGATCGCTGCAGTCGCTGTGGCGGTGTCACCGGACCAGTGAAGGGTCGCCGGGGTCCTGGACCTGTGGTCAGGTCCGGGACCGCTGCAACCGCTGTGGCGGTGTCACCGGACCAGTGAAGGGTCGCCGGGGTCCTGGACCTGTGGTCAGGTCCGGGATCGCTGCAGTCGCTGTGGCGGTGTCACCGGACCAGTGAAGGGCCGCCGGGGTCCTGGACCTGTGGTCAGGTCCGGGACCGCTGCAGTCGCTGTGGCGGTGTCACCGGACCAGTGAAGGGCCGCCGGGGTCCTGGACCTGTGGTCAGGTCCGGGACCGCTGCAGCGCTGTGGCGGTGTCACCGGACCAGTGAAGGGCCCCCGGGGTCCTGGACCTGTGGTCAGGTCCGGGACCGCTGCAGTCGCTATGGCGGTGTCACCGGACCAGTGAAGGGCCGCCGGGGTCCTGGACCTGTGGTCAGGTCCGGGACCGCTGCGGCCGCTGTGGCGGTGTCACCGGACCAGTGACGGGCCGCCGAACCTATGGACCATCGGCAACCCGCTGCGGCAGGGTCGCCGGTGTGACAAGATCGCTATGCCTATGACAGAGTCATCTGAACAGTGATAAGGTCCGTGACCGTTAGAGTCTGCTGCGATGGTCCGAGGCCCTGCCGTGGGTCTGGAACATGTGACGAATTATCGGACCGTTAAGGTCGGCCGCCACACTCTCCAGACGTGTGGCGACTGGTATTCGCGCGGTGCCGAGTGTCGGCCATCACGAGGGATGGCCGCTGCCCCCAGCAGCGGCCAGCGCAGCGGTCGGGGCGGCCGTCCGTTGTGACTGGTGCCACCGGTGCCGGCGAACTGGCCGACCGCTACTGCCTTGGGTATTTCACGACGCACGTATGCCTGGGAGCGTTGCGGTCACGAAATGGCCGTGAAGAGAGAGAGAGGGCGTGAAGTTGAAATAGAAGCAGCTAGCGGTGTTTGAATCGGAAGTCTTACGGCTACGAGACAAACATGCTGCTCAATAGGCCGTCAGTTCCCCAGCCGCCGTTGTTATTCTGGCCGTCCCGTGCTGGTCGCACCGCCATAGCGTTCCTCCAGGTTATCGCTGCAGGAGCGCATTCATCCCCTGCCGAACCGACAGACCGCCGGCACCGCCTTTTGTCGGCACTAACCTTTTGTTCGGCTGCCGGCGTGCCGACGCACATCCGCCAATACGGCGGAATTGCCGAGGCATACACTATCGATGAAGCCTAGCTTCATCACACCATAGTGCGACTGGTAATGAATGCACTACTGCGTGGAAGCGTGCATACTGCAATAGAGCACGGCTATTACTTGGAAGCATACACGGGCAAGTGTGTTCGGCTGTTGCAATTCGTGGCGTCGCTGACGTTTTTGCCTGGGAATCTGACGGCACCATCAATGACACTCGTATGGTGACGTTAGCAATTTCGGGTAATAATTGCGGGCACTCGATAGCACTTATTACGCGCCATGTAGTATGAAGCTGCGTGTAGCCATTTGATGCAATACCAGGAATTTGTGCGAATGATGAATGCCTTGCTGTGCGACATTGAGACAACGTGAGCGTTGTTAGGTGCTGTGTCGCGTCAGACCAGTCAGGCTCGTGTGTGCCATGTCGCGGCAGAACGGCCAGGCTCTGTGCGACATTGAGACAACGTGAGCGTTGTTAGGTGTTGTGTCGCGTCAGACCAGTCAGGCTCGTGTGTGCCATGTCGCGGCAGAACGGCCAGGCTCTGTGCGACATTGAGACAACGTGAGCGTTGTTAGGTGTTGTGTCGCGTCAGACCAGTCAGGCTCGTGTGTGCCATGTCGCGGCAGAACGGCCAGGCTCTGTGCGACATTGAGACAACGTGAGCGTTGTTAGGTGTTGTGTCGCGTCAGACCAGTCAGGCTCGTGTGTGCCATGTCGCGGCAGAACGGCCAGGCTCTGTGCGACATTGAGACAACGTGAGCGTTGTTAGGTGCTGTGTCGCGTCAGACCAGTCAGGCTCGTGTGTGCCATGTCGCGGCAGAACGACCAGGCTCTGCGTTGTGCCGGAACAAGCCAGTCAGACGCTGCGCTGTATCGAGACAGGACCGTCAGCCTCGTGTGTGTTGTATCTGGGCAAAACAGCCAAGCTCCGTCGTGTGCTGTGTCGAGACAGGACAACCAGACCCTGTCGAGTGCTGTATCTAGACAGCTACTTGCAACTACCTGTAACCATCCATCTCTTCAGCCAAAGCACATCGCAGTTACACTTGCATCGTATTTGCATCCTGGCATAGTATGCACACAGCATTCATACATACTTACATACATATATACTTGCTCGCATAAATACATACATACAAGCATACATACATACATACATACATACATGCATACACACACAGATACATACATACATACATACATACATACATACGCACAAACACATTTGCCTTGAGTGTTTATGTAACCACGCGCCTGCAAGCATGTATGTAAGTGTTTTCGGATGCAACACATTCTAGAACGTGCATTCATAAAAGCAGAATTAAAGAGCGTCATCGCTCCCTGGAAATGAACTCTTATTCCCGGAACACCAAACAGCCACACTACCATTTACCCAGCGGGGCAGATGCCTGATGCAGGCTGCGGTGCGAGATATGGCTTAGCTAACCGTGCGCGCGAGGGTCGCTGCAAACCGCCTTCTTTGAACAGAGTTTCAGAGTATTTTAGGATAAATATTGTGAGGTAAGTTGGTGCATATTAAAATGAAAGGGGAGATCTGGCTCTGAGTTGCGAAATAGAACTTAAAGTGCTTGATTGTTCGGTGCAACGCTGGTGAAAGTTGGTTGCCAGCGGTAAAGCCGCCGAGAACCTCTTTGTCTGAGCAAATATTAAGCCCAATTTAAGACGACTATCCTAATCAAATTTCGTAGCGAATAAAACTAAATGAACCCATTTCACAATGAGGGTAAGCAAACATAACGCGGAGCTGTGCAACCAAAAGTTATTGCGGTTTCAAAAGCGAAGGTCGGGCCGGCCGGACCGCTCGGGTGAACTTCGCGCCAACGGGAGTAGACTCGCCCGGGCTTCGTCCTCGTGCCACACGCCGGGAGTAGACTCGCTCGGGCTTCGTCCTCGTGCCACACGCCGGGAGTAGACTCGCTCGGGCTTCGTCCTCGTGCCACACGCCGGGAGTAGACTCGCCCGGGCTTCGTCCTCGTGCCACACGCCGGGAGTAGACTCGCTCGGGCTTCGTCCTCGTGCCACACGCCGGGAGTAGACTCGCTCGGGCTTCGTCCTCGTGCCACACGCCGGGAGTAGACTCGCCCGGGCTTCGTCCTCGTGTCACACGGGAGTAGACTCGCCCGGGCTTCGTCCTCGTGTCACACGCCGGGAGTAGACTCGCCCGGGCTTCGTCCTCGTGCCACACGCCGGGAGTAGACTCGCTCGGGCTTCGTCCTCGTGCCACACGCCGGGAGTAGACTCGCTCGGGCTTCGTCCTCGTGCCACACGCCGGGAGTAGACTCGCCCGGGCTTCGTCCTCGTGTCACACGGGAGTAGACTCGCCCGGGCTTCGTCCTCGTGTCACACGCCGGGAGTAGACTCGCCCGGGCTTCGTCCTCGCGCCACACGGGAGTAGACTCGCCCGGGCTTCGTCCTCGTGTCACACGCCGGGAGTAGACTCGCCCGGGCTTCGTCCTCGTGCCATACACCGGGAGTAGACTCGCTCGGGCTTTGCCCTCGTGCTATACACCGGGAGTAGACTCGCTCGGGCTTCGTCCTCGTGCCACACGCCGGGAGTAGACTCGCTCGGGCTTTGTCCTCGCTCGTACCAAAGTGGCGGCCTCAAACTCCGACAGCTGCATTGCAGTTTATGCTCAGCCGCGATTCCTAATTGGAAGATGACGGTGCCATAAGACCAAGCAGCTCAATTGACGATGAGAGGACCCGACACGTGCCTTCTCCTTCGTGGGACTCCATGGCCACCCACCGCTGTGGCCACAGACTACCCGCAGTCTCTGGCGTTCCTAACCGATGCGTCCTTCCTGGGCCGCTCCAGTCCTAGCAGTGCCGGGCCATGGTGCCGTCACAGTGCCGGACGACCGCACAACCACCCGTCCAGTTCTCTCAGCGGCTCAACAGTTGTGACAGCCGGTGTCCGCCGGTTAGACCCCTCCGGCTGATTGTCTGGATTGCCGAGCTCTCAGACCTCGGAGCCACCCCCAGACGTATGGAGTTGCCCTAGCTCAGTGTCATTACGTGCCATAATGACGCGCCTTGTGCCACCATGTCCCGCCTTCCTGTACCATGTGCCACCATGTGCCACCGTGTATCGCATATGCTACCATGTGCCATCGCATCTTGCTGTGTGCTGCCGTGTTTGGCCTTGTTGTGCCGCCGTGTGACTCCATGCGCCTCCGTGTGCCGCTATGATATGCCAGTGTGCCGCTATGATGTGCGCCACAGTGTGCCGCCGTGTGACCCTATGCCGCCTGTTGCAGCGGCGGCCGGCCATGGCGGTGGCGGCGGCAGCAGCCAGCCGGCGGCAGGCGGCTCCGGCGCGGCGGCGGCCGCCGACAAGCCGCTGAGCTCGGCCTGGGCGACCGCGCTCGGCGCCACCACCACCATGCAGAACGGCGACCGGCCGGGCGACGCGCCGCGCCGCGCGCCGCGACGGCCCGTCAAGGTGCAGCCGGACCGGCCGCCGCGCGCCCTCTTCTGCCTCAGCCTGAAGAACCCGCTGCGCAACGTCTGCATCCGCATCGTCGAGTGGAAATATCCTTTCTGTGCGCGGTGGTCGGGTCCGTGTTGGTGAGGTAGCGGCATTGGGCATATGCCATTTGGTTCCAAACTCCCGTCTGCTACATATTCAACGATATACTTACTATATAACGATATGTGTGATATATACATACATATATAACGAACCTTTTTAGCACGTTCAACGCTGTAAATCTGCCTTAGCCAAACCTAGCCTAATCACCTGGTCTTCCTCTACGCCTATAACTGAACCCCAGTTTGAGGGTTTGGCATTTAGTCTACCAATGTTTGTCATGGGAATGATCATTTGTAATCGATTGACCTGTGACATATTTGAGTTTAGGATCGACCGAATGTCGGCCGTGTCATCAGAGACCGCCCAGTAAGGTGCCCTGGTCGGGATTGTGTCCTCGATGCTGCCCATCGGTTGGGCTAATGAGCTGACCTCACCGAATGGTATTCACCTTCCGGCGTACAGGTGAAAATGGCTGTGTCACCGATTCTTCCCAAATAATGGGTGACATAAGGCAACGAATGATGAATAATAATGGGCGACATCACTCTATGGTGCCGACACATGACCAATGCAGTCGATGCGCCCTCAAGCCGCACTAACTAACGGCGCGACGAATATTCGGTAGCTCAGCAGCAACTAGACAATGCCGGGTGATCCGCTTAACTGCACAGAGGCTGCGACTGGGCCGGAGTGCATTTGCATCGTTCAAGGAGTGACGGAATGTCTCGCATCCATTACGCGGCTGTCGCCCCCTCCCCCGGCCGTACCCGACCTAACACCACAGTGTGACGTCATAACATTTGAAGCTGGCTATCAGCTGCGTGACCATCGCAGTCGATGCGCCCCTAAACTGCAAGCTGGCTATCATTGAGACCACCCGTCCACGTTCGCCACGCGTTTGCCGATCGCGTGCAGTAACGTGACCACGCTGAACGCTGCCGCGCCTCAGGTTCTGCTGCCTGCTGTCTGCACCACAATTCTCCGATGTGCTGCTCAGCGGTGTTTGTAATGAAGGTGACCCGACGGGCGACTCGTGTTGGTGTGAATTATCGGCTTAACTGAGTCGAGCTATGTTTTAAAACTCCCGTCACGGCATTTTTCCACCTCCCTCAGTGCTGCAATGCATGGGAGTCGAGTCGCCCTAGCACCTCCCCACTCCCCAGGAGATTCTTGCAACACCCTTCCCGTTGTTTCCAAACGAAGAGCACTAGCGACTTGGAACTAAAAATTGCGGACTACACGTGACGAGGTATCGCGATTGGTACTCGGTTCATGCTTTGGGTCAGTTCTTGACCTTCAAGGTTAGTTTCAGTCAGTTTTTTTCTCGCAAAATCGGGAATTTTCTCGTGTAATCCTTCCATTCGTAACACCAATAGCCCATACACACTTGAATGTCAGTATACAATTTGTGTCCTGGGATATTGACGATGTGCTGTATGCTACATTTCTGGTTATAGATCAAGGGTCAGATGCGTTTGAACTGCTGACCTGGTTCGGAATATTCCAAAGTAGTGCCCGAAATCACTATTTTCGTTGACATCAGGGTACAAATAGATGCTAAATGAGTTTCATCGTCAAAAATAGCCCCAGATGAATCCGCTCGCCGGAAAACGTGCTTCGTCAGACTGGGCCAATGACCCTGAATTGACTGAATAGGTCATTGATCTATGTGAGCACGTCAGTTCATCATCCTACATCATACTTTTGCTATTAGCGGTAATAAATGAAATTCATTCCCGATAATTTGCGATTTAGGCGAACAACGACCTGGCATGTTCACTCTAATGACGTCACAGCAGAGTAAGAGAAGCATAGAAACGTACCGGGAGGGGGGGCATGATGTACCACCCCTGCACTTCTCACGGCCTATCGGAGCCCTCCCACAATCTGGTTAAGCAGCCTTGCAAGGCACGTTGAGCCGTGCTCCCGTCGTTGGACGTACCCGAACCACCGGCACGTGGCTGATCCACGACAAGACCCAGTCTTTCCCGGAACTGCCGCCGTAATTTCTCCTTCCTTTCTTTCACACATACCTTGTTTTCTTCGCCAGACACCGCCCACACTTTGACCTCCAGACGGTGAGATATGTGGAGAAGGCACCCAAAGCATCGAATCCAGGCATGCATAGTTGAGAGACCGAGTTGGCATGTACCCTCGCGGGCAGGTCGAGCCGCGGCAGCAGACAGGTCAATCATCCTGACGAGGTGTGCACCCACAGATGGTGTATGTCATGCCGCTGCCGGTGTTGGTCAGAGCGTTCGACACCTTGCCGTCAATCATGGTGAGTTGAAGATTGTACTCCACTCTGAGACTCGTGCCGTCTGTTGAGGTGACGCAAGTCGGCCTCAGTAGACGTATCTCGGATTCAGCACTGTCTCGTTCTTTCCGGGAGGCCTCTGCTGTCTCGCACTTGTACTGGATTCGCAACACCCGGCAGAAGTGGGTTGAAGACGGCGTTGGGTTGGTCCAGACGCAAGTGCCACCGACCGTCAGTTGCAAAGGCACTAGAGTGGCACAGAATAGATTTTGTTCTGCAGCTTTATCGCCGTCTCCCATCTGTTTGCATACAGATTGCCCCATGGCCCCGTCAAATCCCCATTTGACGTGAAGCGCCGCCGAAGTGTAGGTGCTGGATGACGTTGACGGCTGGTCGGCAGGTGAAGCTGAGTCGGTACGGGCGACAGACGGCAGACATGCCACCAGCCGCTCCGTCGTGTGATCCAGCAGAGCCAGCAGAGTCACCTCAGCTAACGTCTCGGTGAATTGCATGCTGCTGGATGCCGGATAGCACTCTACCTTGGCCTCATGCACCTTTTCATAGGCGGGCAGGATGTCTGTCTTCGCCGCATCATTCGTCACTCGGCGGACCATACGGTAGCCGTGCACAGACAAGCCAGCTGACACACACATTGGCAGCGCCCGGTCTCCTGGAACGCACTCGGGATGGCTCACTTTAGAGCTTCTGAGAGCTCGGCGAATCTTGCTGGACCAATTCGGTGATGCCCCCACCTGTCGCAGCACGAAAGCCACGTCCTCCATGCCCTCAGCACGTCTGACAGCCTCCACTAGCTGCAGATAACTGTGCTGCTGAGCAACTCTTGAGGACTCCCGACGCGCTGAACTGATCGCAGATTCTAGCTGGTCGCCCTCGCGCTCCCTCCACGGCCTCGTCATCAAAGCGGGTATTGGCTTCATCATGACCACGACGTGGTCATCACGCTTCAGGGACACGGGGAACATTTCGTCTCCCGAAAGATAAATCGCAAGTTGACTTCTGAATTTATCCTGGACTCCCTTACATTTAACCGACTTTCCTTTAAGTTCTTGGCGATCAAGTCGGTCGCCTTTTTCATGTCCACAATCGAGTACTCACTCGGGAGATAGCCCTGAGGGATTTTCTCCATAACCAACTGTAAACTATAATTAAACACAGGAGCATAATAGTTTTCACGCCCAAACGCTTTTGCATTGGGTAACAAGCCCGCTAATTCCTCTCTGCTGACGCGCACCTTCATGCTCACTGTACGCAAAATCCAACCACACTGACCCGACCCTTACAGGCAGGGGCAACTTCCCTGCCATTGGAAACGCTGTGCGTGACCTATCTCGACTCAGTCGCCTCGTCAGTTAAGGAAGTTTTTTGGCACAGAGACCGCTGGATCAGGTTACCCAGTCAGAACACCCAACCAGCCGGTGCGTCGCGGCGTCCGGCTCGTGCTTCCCCGTGCTGGCCCGGGCTGGCCACCGCACTGCACCGATGCCTGCCAGGATACAATTGATCACTACCGGTGTTGGAGCAGCTAGGTGCAGCTGAAACTTACGGTACATATAGTCAAAGGATCCCTGATTTCATTGGGATTGGTCTCTGGTTGTGCGCTGTTGTGCATTTGTTTAACCTTGTTCTAACTTGGGGGTACTAAATAGTTGAACGACTATTGAAATGACTTATTATTTGATACAAAATAGCAAATTGTGAATCGTTCTATGCCTGTTTTATTTGCTCAACGCATTGAGCATGTTCTCAGCTATCATTTCATATCTCACTTGCCCATGTTTTTAGAATGCATCTTACTTTTATCAGTCGGCAAACTCCGACAACATTTGTGTACATGTGCATCGTTTTTTTCCGCACGTAATGTATCCAAGTTCATGGACTTGTTACTATATAGTACTATTGTTACTGTTACTAGTACTACTTACTACTTACTACTAGTACTACTAGTACTACTTGTTACTATTTGATATATATCAAATAATGCGAACATTTTCATAAAAACTGTCACCTGGTGTGCTTCAAGCATTTGCTGATGCAATGGCGCCACAAATATGGCATAACAAAATTGTCGAGAAATGCATTTCTGGCCAGTTTTTTTTTCCTGAGTTATCACACTGTGCACCGGTCCTCTGCCACCGCTCGGCTGGTCCTGGTCCTCTGGTCACCATCTCACTGTCCTTGCGCTGCTCTGGTCGAGCCACGTTATCCCATCGGTGCTGATTATCTGACCACCATCTCACCGTCCCTGCTGTCCTTTGGTCGAGTCACACCGAGTCCGAAGTATTTGGGCCGATGCATCGGTCAAAATACTTCGGACTCGGCCGACCCGACTTATGTCCTTGGGCGACATCGATGCCGGTTGTCTGCACATCACTGGGTGTGTTCTTCGTTACATTCCGTGTGCGGATTTCGCGGACTCTGACACCAGAGTCCTCAGACGCGGTTCTTAGTTCACTCCTCAGAACGCAGACCCGGTTCTTAGTTCACTCCTCATGAGATTCAAGTCAAGATTCAAGCGTCAAGATTTCGTAGGTTCCACGGAGAACGCGCGCACTATAATAAGCTGTCCATGCCATGTCCTGCGTGGTTTCGTGCAAGATGGCGACGCTCATGACGCATGGTGATCAGATCACGATAGCTGTGGAAAGTTCGTAGGCAATTTTGTGAAATCACTTCGATTAGACTTAGTTGTACATAAAATGTTTCTTAGTGTTTGTGCCGTCGACGGCAAGGTTTTACAAGTTACGTTGTGAAATTTACAAATAGCACAAATAGCACAAATGGGTGATATACTTTATTCGGCGCGAAGCTTGGCAGAACGCTCCGCGACTCGAACCCACGCAATATAGAATGTTGCACACAGCGGAATCCGTCGAATAATTGCGGCAAAGAATGCACCCACTGTCTCACCGGCCCCCGGTCTTCGAGTGTACCATTCCATCGTTCTGCTCCTATGGCCCACCGTCTCTGTGCGGTTATGCCGCCTACGTCTGTCAGGCTTCAGGCCACCCGGATTTCGTCACCTGTCCTGGCCACGGTAGAGCACGGACCCTGTTGACCCAGCCGCCCCGTCACCTGTCCCGGCAAAAGTACCGACACTGTTGACCCGGCCGCCCCGTCATCTGTCCCGGTAATGGTATAGTACCGACCCTGTTGACCCAGCCGCCCCGCCATCTGTCCCGGTAATGGTATAGTACCGACCCTGTTGACCCAGCCGCCCCGCCACCTGTCCCGGTAGTGGTATAGTACCGACCATGTTGACCCAGCCGCCCCGCCACCTGTCCCGGGAAGAGTACTGACTAGGCCGGCAGCACATTCCAAGTCCCGTGCTCTCCACATCCCTTCGCCAGACTAAAAATAGCCACTCCGGCGACGACCGGCGCGACGAGACTTTGCGGCCGTGCCCAGCCGGCACGACCGGTGCTCTGCCATTACCGGGACAGGTGACGTGGCGGCCGTGTCAACAGGGTCGGTACTATACCATTACCGGGACAGGTGACAGGGAGGCCAGGTCAACAGGGTCGGTACTCTTACCGGGACAGGTGACGAGGCAGCCGGGTCTGCAGGGTTCTAGGATGACCACCAGCCAACGGGTTCCGTGCGTCTCCTTACAGGAGCTGGATATTCTGGCGAAGCATGCTGCGTGGCGTTGGCCAGTTATGAATGGTGTTTGGTTTCAGGCGATTTGTTGGCCTGACTATCAGATATGTCTGGCCGCCACGGTCCGGCCTCTGGATACAGATTTTCTGTAGTTGGCCCACGAACTCTATTTCTGCTATTCTGCTAGTTTTATTTCTGCTATTCCGACCGTGCATGGTCTTTTCGGCCTCCTTGGTCACCTTGTTGTTCAATTGGCACACATTCACTAGTTTGGTGGATGCAACTCAACGTGGGAAATGGTTATGTTGGTATCGTACTTTTTTGAACCAACAACTCACATATTTTGCATGTCTCGTCAATGCATTATTTTCAACCTTCAGGATAATAGTATGTCGTCAACATGGGTTTTATTTATTTCCCTACCTTTGCGAAGTCTACCCAGTGATGCTCGACGCTATGCAGTCTTAACATTGATTACACAAACATAAATGTTTATTCAACTTGGTGTTTGCTTGAAATCTTCGATGAGAAAAGCCAAACATTGTTATTTGAATATGACGCCCATCTGAAAATTAATTTGAGCAGCTGCGCTGTCCTCCAACTGATCTTCTGTCTCCTTTGGTCTCACCAGAACTCTCCCGCTCTCCTGGACTTCCCTGTTCTCTGTTCCCTGTTCCCTGTCCCCTGTCCCCTGCATCCCTGTTCTCTCCATAGTCTCGCCATCAGCAGGCCTTCGAAACCCCTCCAGTTCTCCCGTGACGGGGGGGGGGGGTAAGTCCCCGTCGGCTGTCGAGTACCGTGAGTCCAGAATCGGACACATCTCCACAATCCAGTGTCGTGCCAGGCAGGGCTGTTGCTAATTCATTGACACCGGCTCTGTCTGGTTTACGTTTGTAGGTACAGTTTTTTTTACGTCACTGGACGTGAATGGAGATGACAAGGCTCGGCTAGACAGGATTGTACGTAACCGAACGTGACTGAACGCGGAGGTGCCGTGCGGGCACGGTCAAAGTAGCGAACGTCGCCGCTACTTGGCAGCGCGGACCTGGAAGTGCCGTGCAGACACCGTCGCTGTAGCGAACGTCTCCGCTACTGAGGAGAGCGGACGTGGAGGTGCCGTGCGGACACCGTCACTGCAGCGAACGTCTCCGCTACTGAGCAGCGCGGATCTGGAGGTGCCGTGCAGACACCGTCACTGTAGCGAACGTCTCCGCTACTGAGCAGCGCGGACCTGGAGGTGCCGTGCGGACACCGTCACTGTAGCGAACGTCTCCGCTACTGAGGAGCGCGGACGTGGAGGTGCCGTGCGGACACCGTCACTGTAGCGAACGTCTCCGCTACTGAGCAGCGCGGACCTGGAGGTGCCGTGCGGACACCGTCACTGTAGCGAACGTCTGCGCTACTGAGGAGCGCGGACGTGGAGGTGCCGTGCGGACACCGTCACTGTGGCGAACGGCTCCGCTACTGAGGAGCGCGGACGTGGAGGTGCCGTGCGGACACCGTCACTGTAGCGAACGGCTCCGCTACTGAGGAGCGCGCGCCAGCAGTGTTCCGGGAACCTGATACTTGACTTGTTTCGCCAGCTACTTGACTGGTGCGGCTGAGCCGGCATACTTGTGTCGAGCCCGTTCGTGTGGGCGGTCCTGGCTGACGCACAGCTGGACGCGAGGATAAATGAACCGAATTCCTGGCTGATGTTGGGTGAAAATCTCGACTGACGGCTGGGAAAATTAGTGCGAAAATGTCCGACTGTTGGTGGACGTAAGTCGGCGAATTCAGCTGTCGTACGTTGTGCATGGGTCACAACCATCCATGGGTCCATGGTAACCATGGCTGCCGTGGTGCGCTGCGATGGCATTAACGTGGTTTCAGCCGGGAATGGCTCGGCCTGGGACCAACCAATTCATGCAATGATGTTTAAAGTCGCAGACTCGGCCTAGTCGATGCTCGAAAATACAACCACCTGGGTGAAGTAGCGTGACATGCGCATCCTGATTGAGGTGTGCCCGACCAGACTCCGGTCGGCTCCGAGCTGCACCTGTACACCATGGCCCCATCACCACCCTTGCCCCGCCCATCTGGCAGAAAACTATCTCCGTATTCGATTGCGCAACATTTTCTTCTCCACATCCAGTATTGCAAAGCACAAATCCAACCCTGGCTGCGAGCCCAGTCCCTGTTTTAACCCCGGCTCCGACTTCTGGTAGGAGCCGGGCGCCGGCCCCAGTTACGGTTCCGTCTCCATCTGCCAACGGTCGCAGCTGACTTGGCGCGTTTGCTCGGCTGTGGCCGGGCCAGCTCTGCTCTCAGTACAGTGGTGGAGCCCCGACGGCGGGCCGACTCGAGCGGTGGCGGCTTTGGCTGCCCCGTCATACCGTACCGATCGGTGGCGGCTGTGGCTGCCCCGTCATACCATACCGAGCGGTGGCGGCTGTGGCTGCCCCGTCGGACCGTACCGAGCGGTGGCGGCTGTGGCTGCCCCGTCATACCGTACCGAGCGGTGGCGGCTGTGGCTGCCCCGTCATACCGTACCGAGCGGTGGTGGCTGTGGCTGCCCCGCCATACCATACCGAGCGCTGGTAGCTGTGGCTGCCCCGTCATACCGTACCGAGCGGTGGCGGCTGTGGCTGCCCCGTCATACCATACCGAGCGGTGGTGGCTGTGGCTGCCCCGTCATACCGTACCGAGCGTTGGCGGCTGTGGCTGCCCCGTCATACCATACAGAGCGGTGGTGGCTGTGGGTGCCCCGTCATACCGTACCGAGTGGTGGCGGCTGTGGCTGTCCCGTCATACCGTACCGAGCGGTGGTGGCTGTGGCTGCCCCGTCATACCGTACCGAGCGGTGGCGGCTGTGTCTGCCCCGTCATACCATATCGATCGGTGGCGGCTGTACTGGCTGGCTGACGGGGAGACTGGTGGTGACCACGGCTGGAAGTGGTCATGGAAGAGGAGGACATTGACTGACGGGAGACTGGTGGTGACCTCGACTGGGAGTGGTCATGGCGAGGGAGGACATTGGCTGACGGGGAGACTGGTGGTGACCTCGGCTGGGAGTGGTCATGACGAGGGAGGATATTGGCTGACGGGGATACTGGTGGTGACCTCGGCTGGGAGTGGTCATGGCAGGGGAGGACATTGGCTGACAGGGAGACTGGTGGTGACCTCGGCTGGGAGTGGTCATGGCGAGGGAAGACATTGGTTGACGGGGAGACTAGTGGTGACCTCGGCTGGGAGTGGTCATGGCGAGAGAGGACATTGGCTGACGGGGAGACTGGTGGTGACCTCGGCTGAGAGTGGTCATGGCAGGGGAGGACATTGGCTGACAGGGAGACTGGTGGTGACCTCGGCTGGGAGTGGTCATGGCGAGGGAGGACATTGGCTGACGGGGAGACTGGTGGTGACCTCGGCTGGAAGTGGTCATGGCAGGGGAGACATTGGCTGACAGCCACCGTGCTCCGGTCAGAAGCTGTGGCCGAGAGATGGCTCGGCGCCCCAGCGGCGTACCTGTCTGCGTTTCGGTAGCTCTGGTGAAAATTTCCGGCGTCGACATCCTGCGTGTGTATATGACCCGGGAAGGCTACTGAGCTGGGAGTCTGGTATTGTCAGCCCCCTCCGTTCACCTATGTGACACCTCCTTGGTCAGTGCGAACACTGGACCACCAATGTGTGTCCCGGCATGACCGGCGTCACGACTGACCGATGGAGGTAGACTCTACAGCGGGCACTTCAACAGGCACGTGCCGTTCTCATCAGCCGTCTTCACAACCTCATATCTGACAGGCGTGTGCTGGCCATATTTCCGTGCGCGATCGAGCAGTCTAGGGTAAGGTGCCCGTCTCCCAACCGAAAGGCTGTGGGTTCGAATCCCACCTAACGCCTCTCTCCGCTCGTGATCAATCGGTGTGGGAGACGCTCTATGACCTAAAGCAGTCGACGCGTCGTAAAGCCAATAACATCCACCGCCATGCTACCATGCAGGTTTTGCCTATAGAGTTGTCCCGATGCTGGCCAGACAGGCAGGCGCGGCGGCTCCTTTTTGTGAGGTGTTTCGGAAGGCCTGCGTTTCACCGGTAGAGATGTCCAGATACTGGCCAGACTGGCAGGCTCGGCGCGCACTTCCTGTGAGACGTTTCGAAGGGTTGTTATCGCGTCAGTCGGTATGTTCCCCGGCCAGCGTCATTGCACAAGTGTGTGCATGTGTGTGTATGTCGGGGAGGGTGGGGTGAGGTTGTCGGTGAGGGCAACTTACAATGAAGCAGCTTGTGTGTGAGGAGAGGGGCCATCATAGTGCGTTTACATCTGAAGGCTCACTTGCAGTGTGGGTTCTCAAGGAATGACACACCTTTTTAGCAATGCAAATATGTTTATCCGTGTTATCTATTGGCAGGCCTCCAGGTGTGCTAATGCTGATGAGGATCACGATGATGGGGGCCGCGGTAGCTCAGTCGGTAGGGAGTTGGACTCTTGGTCGTAAGATCGTGGGTTCGAATCCCACAACCGGCGGGATTACCGAGCCCACCCGCGACCAACCGGCGTGAGAGGTGGGCGACGCCATATGACCCAGCAGTCGAATGCGTTGTAAAAGAACCCAATTACCTACCTGCCGATCACGACGATGGCCATGGTTGATAGTGACGGTGACCGTCATATCAGAGTTGTGGGCCCTACTAGCTGCGACGATTACGATGGCAGGTATTCAGCAATGAGCGAGAGGACGCTTGGATGGGTGCAAACATTTTGCTACGATGCTTAGTTAGCCCATCCTTGATGGAGCACTGATGTAGTCTCTTTGCGTACCACGTAAAAATAGCTGCAATTCGCCGGCTTCCTTTGCTATGACTCACCTGACGCTCCGCACCTATTGCGTCACCTGAGGTCACCTGAGGTCACCTGAGGCGTGAAATGGCTCGTCACGAACCAAACTAACACATTCGTTCCACGCCACGCACCAGCAGCAATGCGCGCGAAAACCTGCACGAACGAATTTGTGAGAAGCGATCGCAATGTAAGTTCGTGGTTAAAATTATATAATTTCGTAGGTATTATATAACAATTTCGTACTATAAACGAGTTGTATAAATGTTATAAAAATAATTTGTAAGCCGATTTTTATTAATATTATAAAATATCGTATTATTAAAAATATTTAATAGGTAAAATAATTTCGTAGCCACTACGTGCAGCCCGAATGTGTTTAATTTGGGTATGCAGTAAAGGCATGCCACTACGTGCAGTCCGGATGTGTTTAGTGTGGGTATGCAGTAAAGGCGTGCCACTACGTGCAGTCCGGATGTGTTTAGTGTGGGTATGCAGTAAAGGCATGCCACTACGTGCAGTCCGGATGTTTTTGGTTTGGGTATGCAGTAAATGCATGCCACTATGCGCAGCCCGGATGTGTTTAGTGTGGGTATGCAGTAAAGGCATGCCACTACGTGCAGTCCGGATGTCTTGTATGGGTATCCAGTAAAGGCATGCCACTATGCGCAGCCCGGATGTGTTTAGTATGGAGGCTTTAGACCGTTGTTTTATGACTGCACAACAATGCAAACATCGAAGCATGAACGGGTTCGTGCCGTATGCGAGTGTGATGAGTGTGATTGGGCCCGCAATATAGCCTCCTCGGTTGAAACTACTTGTGGATAAGCAGTGTGTACACCTGGAAAGTTTCTTCGTGATCTCTCGATGGTTGTTTGTCGATACATACAGCAATTTGAACCACTGAAGGTTCGGGCTTGAAGGTACAAAAATGTACATAGGTCCGACGCGAACTCTTGGAACTCTAGGGCCCCTCTCCGGCCTCGGTTGCTTTTTCGAAGAAACTTATTTTTAGACCCTAAAATCTTGGCCAACTTCGCCTGAAACCCAGGAGGCTCCACTGGCGTGTCTCGGAAACGATTTGGAGGAGCACAAAGATGTAGAATGTGGCGGGTTTCCTCGCGACGCCGACGGTAATTGCTTCCTGCAACGCATGTAGTGTCAGTTACACCGGATTCTGGGATTCAGCTACATCTTACAAATGGCTTCTGGTGCAAGTTTCATGCCAGAGCCGTTTCCTGGCATGGATAAGCAGAGCCTGGCCCAACCCTTCTCGAATGTAACGCACATATCGGGCATCAGCGCACACAGTCCGCCTCGGCTACATCGTTTACATCCGAGTCATTTGTGGTGCAAAGAAAGAAAGAAGGAAAGAAAGATTGAAAGAAGAAAGGAAAAAGTGGATAAATAAGTAGAGAGAGAGAGAGAGAGAAACAGAGAGCGAGAGAGCTAGAGAGCGAGAGAGATAGAGAGCGAGAGATAGAGAGATAGAGAGAGAGAGAGAGAGAGAGAGAGAGAGAGAGAGAGAGAGAGAGAGAGAGAGAGAGAGAGAGAGAGAGAGAGAGAGAGAGAGAGATAGAGAGAGATAAAGATAAAGAGAAGAGAGAGATAAGAGAGAGAGAGAGAAAAAATAAAAAATAAAGATATAGAGATAAAGAATAATAAAGATAGAAGAGATAAGAGAGAATAGAAGATAAAAATAAAAGAAGAGAGATAGAGAGAGATAGAGAGAGAGATAGAGAGAGAGATAGACAGAGATAGACATAGAGAGATAGACATAGAGATAGACAGAGAGATAGACAGAGAGAGAGATAGATATATATATATATATATATATATATATATATATATACAGAGAGAGAGAGAGAGAGAGAGAGAGAGAGAGAGAGAGAGAGAGAGAGAGAGAGAGAGAGAGAGAGAGAGAGAGAGAGAGAGAGAGAGAGAGAGAGAGAGATAGAGAGAGACAGAGACAGAGACAGAGACAGAGACAGAGACAGAGACAGAGACAGAGACAGAGACAGAGACAGAGACAGAGACAGAGACAGAGACAGAGACAGAGACAGAGACAGAGACAGAGACAGAGACAGAGACAGAGACAGAGACAGAGACAGAGACAGAGACAGAGACAGAGACAGAGACAGAGACAGAGACAGAGACAGAGACAGAGACAGAGACAGAGACAGAGACAGAGACAGAGACAGAGACAGAGACATAGATATAGATATAGATATAGATATATAGAGAGAGAGAGAAACAGAGAGAGAGAGGGGGAGAGAGAGAGAGAAAAAAAGAGGATAGAGACAGATTAAGCGGACAGTGCACGCCGACCGACGGTACGTCACGCCTGGCGATGCCCCGTCTGTAGTGTCAGTCGGTGCCCGGCTCTATGTTTACCCTCCGTCGCAGCGTCAGCCACCGGTGCCGCCTGTTGAGCGTCAGCAGATGCTCTGTCTGCCGGCCGCGGTGCCGGAGCACAGCCAGTTAAGTGGCGGCACGCCGGGACGTCTGCTACAGACCTGGCTGCCGGCTGCCTCAGCTGACCGGGTGGTGAAGACCTGGCTGCCGGCTGCCTCAGCTGACCGGGTGGTGAAGACCTGGCTGCCGGCTGCCTCAGCTGACCGGGTGGTGAAGACCTGGCTGCCGGCTGCCTCAGCTGACCGGGTGGTGAAGACCTGGCTGCCGGCTGCCTCAGCTGACCGGGTGGTGAAGACCTGGCTGCCGGCTGCCTCAGCTGACCGGGTGGTGAAGACCTGACTGCCGGCTGCCTCAGCTGACCAGGCGGAGAAGGTGGCGGCTGGGGAGTGTCCAACACCTAGATCTGACCCCTGGCGCCCGGGAATGACCGGTGCGGTGGTTAGCACCCGACTGCCGTTGGCGGCACGTTGTCCACCTGAGCGGTGTCAATCAGTGCCGCACGAGCCGGACGAGCTGCCGTTGGCGGCACGTTTTCCACCTGAGCGGTGTCAATCAGTGCCGCACGAGCCGGACGAGCTGCCGTTGGCGGCACGTTGTCCACCTGAGCGGTGTCAATCAGTGCCGCACGAGCCGGACGAGCTGCCGTTGGCGGCACGTTGTCCACCTGAGCGGTGTCAATCAGTGCCGTACGGGCCGGACGGCTCGTAAGATCTCATCGCCATTCGTCGTCCGCGCGTGTCCGTCGCCACTGTCTGATCAAGGCCGTCTCAGGCTAATCAATTCGATATCATCACTAGTCTGCTTCAGTGGTCCTGGCTGCGTCAGTTCGCCTGTCTGCTTCAGTGGGCCTGTCTGCTTCAGTGGGCCTGGCTGCTTCAGTGGGCCTGTCTGCTTCAGTGGACCTGTCTGCGTCAGTGCGCCTGGCTGCTTCAGTGGGCCTGTCTGCTTCAGTGGACCTGTCTGCGTCAGTGCGCCTGGCTGCTTCAGTGGGCCTGGCTGCTTTAGTGGGCCTGGCTTGGACAGACAGGTGGTCGGAATCGTTGCTCTACACTTACCGCATGTGAATACTGCACGGAACAGTGCGTTGTGGTGTGTGCGCAGCGTACATCCACGTAAGCCTGGCACCACATGTTCGTCCAGAAGCAGTGACACGTTTGTTCTCCCGTTGTTTTCATCACTGGAGCGGGACCAGTGGCGCCAGTCTATCCGATGGGCGCTGTTTGACCAACGCAGTCGGCGCGCCCGTTAGCCCAAATAACCAGCCAGTCTATCCGACTTCATCGCGACAGATGTGTGGTGAAGGCGGCTGTATTGAGTGTGACTGGGGACCGCACCAATGAAGTGGCGCATCGCATCTGCATAACGACCGCTGTAGCTCACTGCGGCTCGGAAGTCCCAACAGCAGCTCACCCGGGACGTGGCCACAACCTGCTGCCGGCTGTCACGTGACGTGCAGCGGCCCAAACGGCACTGTGTCAACTGTGGCGCAGCCTGTTCATGCTAGTCTAAAGTTTAATCACACGTCGGCGATAATTAGGTCTGTGGTGTCAGTCCTCCCGTCGTGCTGTTGCCGGGTCCTCGTACGAAATATTCGACACGACTTGTCATGTCAACAGTTTGACAATGAGGAAACGCTGCGCGCCGGGGTCGTGACATTTGGATCGCCTATTTTCCATAGGAAATGCCCGGAAAAATATTCCATTAAAAGGTGACTCTTACTTCCCTCGGTGATGCTCAATTTGCACCGTACTCTAAGCTCAACATGCAATGCAAATTTCAATCTTCCACCCCATTAAATTATGTGCCGAATGCTTTCAACTATTAACCCCATCTACATCAGGGAAGTATGAGCACGAGATACACTGTGAGAAATGCATGTGGCACGCCGTGGTAGGGCCGGCGACGTTTGTGGTACCTTGGCTATTCTTTAGAATTAAGCCGCCCTGGTGCACTCGTTGCGCGGAAGTCACGTATTGAGACCTGCTCGTTGTTCACAGCTGAACTTGAACGCGTGCGTTTTAATTGTGGTCGTTACCAGGCGTAACATATGTGCGTCCTCAATGGTGATGAAATATAATATACCTGTTGTGTTGCACGGAGATGCGCGATTTAAGATGTCTGTACCTTCCCGGGGGGATGCAGAGGGTACCGGAGCATATCCTCCCATGTGAAGGCGGCGCCCCTCTGACCAATATAAAGCGCCATTCCAGAGTCGACTGCAACACCTCCCCCAGAACATTGTGTTTCCAGCCGAAGGCGCCCTCTCATGGGGAAAAGAGCCCCTGCAGAGTCCTCGATGGCATCCCACCCACCCTCCACCCCCGCGCAACAAATTTGTTACCCGATGGCGCTCCTCTGGGGACTTGCACATTGGCACCCCTCCGATGAAATCGTGCCCCTCCAGTTGAGTGCCCCATGACGATTCCTCGATACGCCCCTGCCCTCCCCCAAATTAAGCATCCATTATTAACACGCGCACGTCCGGGGGGGGCAGATATCTGCCGCCCCCCCCCCCCCCTTGTAGTTTTTCATAATTTTCCGCCATACTAATCGGGTTAGCAAGGCCAAACCTCGTATGGCTGCTCATTAGTCTTTTCCGCATATCCTCATAAATTTTTTACCCTGGGTCATCTCAAGTCAGGTCACCAGGTCAGGCGAAGTGACCCAACATCCCTCGGAGTCTAGGTGGCATCACTTCCACAATAATTGGGCGATTGACTTCAAACTTATAACACGTCATGATCTCATCGGGGACTATAATATATATCGTTTTTTTTCGTAGCATTGACCTGAGGTCAGGTCGCGGCCATGGCTTCCCCCATTATAGGCCTATGGTAAAATATACAAATGTTTCCTGGTTACATATTTGCTCTCGGAATGACCTCACAACGGTCATGGCGTGTAGTTTGAAGCTATTCTCAATGTTACCGCTGACCTTTTTGCTCAGTGATATCACCAAGGTCATCCGAGGTCACCTGAGATCACTAGCACATTTCTGCGCATTATATCGCACTGCATTGAGCTAGAAGGCTGAAATACCGTCATTGTGTTTGTATCGCCAAGACGTGTCGATTGATACATTGCATGACCTCCCTAGGCTACCTCATGACCTTGACCTGAGGTCGTAGTTTCGGAATTGACCTGACCTTAAAACACACAGCGTATTGTCGATAGCACATTTCAAGGGCTGTCGAATAGCATTCCCGTTTGTTTCTATCTGTTACAGGTCCTGAGATATGTGTCAATATCTGAGGGTCCCACCCGATCTGGTCGAATTTGACCTATGATGACCCAGTGACCTAAATATTGATCTGAGCGAAACAATGACCGAAATACTTTCGATAGAGCTTGTCACCAGCTATCCAACGCCTTTTTCCGTTTGTCGCTACCTAGCATAGTTCTGGAGATCTTACGGCGGGGGGCAGACATCTGCCCCCCCCCCCCCGGACCGGCGAAGATTACGCGGACCGCCGGACGTGCGAATGTTAAGCTCTTGTTTGTTTGTTCGTTTTTGCGCGACGGTGGCTCAATCACATTGTGGTGGGGTTGTGGTCGCGTCGTGGTACCTCAGTGATAAATTATCTGAAATAGGGTGGAATATACCACCTGGACACTGAATATGAGCACTGAGTTGATACGTCCTTTCCAAGGACGTATCAATATCGTGCTTGTGGATGTGTGCTTAGGAAGCACACATCCACATCATGACTCGTTCCTATGAGTAGTTTGCGTATAAGTAACATGCGTATGCTCACCATTACGGATTTATGACACAAGCATCTCGTGACACAATTTCAAATACAGAGATTATCTATGATGTGGTGTGTTAAGCATTACGATCTGCTGATAACATGGCATTGCAACCGTTATCGTTAACATTTGTATCTATGTGTTAGGTGTGTCCAAAATTAAACCAAAAACATGCACTGATGAGTACACTATTGGCTCAAATGGAGCTTGAAGGACTGAAACGACATTTTAATTGATATGCTTCAATGACAGATTTCTACACCCTACCGCACTCGTTTCGACATCTCACACCGAACGAAAAACCATTATTTTAATACCGTGGTACCTGTAACCTAAATAACCAATCATCCAATACGTGGTATGTGTCTCATCACCACGAGTGCGTTAGCGAGAGAGGGTGATGGCCCCGGGTAGGCCCCGCTGCTTCAGGCTCCTAACTGGGTGTGCCTTCCATTTGCTCGAGTGTAGCCCCGAATCAAAATGCACGGCTGCTTCTGACCAGGTGCGTGCCCGAGACAGTGCCCACGGCTGCTTCTGGCCAGGTGCGTGCCCGAGACAGTGCCCACGGCTGCTTCTGGCCAGGTGCGTGCCCGAGACAGTGCCCACGGCCAACTCCCTCGGATGTTTTTCGTAAGACCTCGCTATATCAGAATCCCAACGTGTGCATTTTCTCCTTTACGATCCCCGCCAGTTGTCCGAGCCGCCAAATCCCGGCGGACGACCCCCCCCCTCCACCACAAAAAATAACGCTCTGGATTCGCTTCTATCCATCCCTGTTGTATGCGCCAGTCCTGTACTTCACCACTGTACTGCTCTACATTGTGTGTGTTTGTGTGTGTGGTGCACTGACGGATGTAGTTCCTTGACCACGCCTATCGCACGCCATTCGAGACGCTCATCCTGCTTACCATCTTCGCCAACTGCGGCGCGCTGGCCTTCTACACGCCCTACCCCAACGGCGACTCCAATAGCAGGAACTCGGACCTGGTGAGTCAGGCGACTCAATAACGTCAACTCGGACCTGGTGAGTCAGGCTACTGAGTAACGTCACCTCGGACCTGGTGAGTCAGGTTATTGAGTAACGTCAACTCGGACCTGATGGGTCAGGCTACTGAGTAACGTCACCTCGGACCTGGTGGGTCAGGCTTCTGAGTAACGTCACCTCGGACCTGGTGGGTCAGGCTACTGAGTAACGTCACATCGGACCTGGTGAGTGAGGCGACTCAATGACGTCACCTCGGACCTGATGAGTCAGGCTACTGAGTAACGTCACCTCGGACCTGGTGAGTGAGGCGACTCAATGACGTCACCTCGGACCTGGTGGGTCAGGCTACTGAGTAACATCACCTCGGACCTGGTGAGTCAGGCTTCTGAGTAGCGTCACCTTGGACCTGGTGAGTCAGGCTTCTGAGTAACGTCACCTCGGACCTGGTGGGTCAGGCTACTGAGTAACGTCACCTCGGACCTGGTGAGTCAGGCTACTGAATAACGTCACCTTGGACTGGTGAGTCAGGCTACTGAATAACGTCACCTTGGACTGGTGAGTCAGGCTACTGAGTAAGTCACCTCGGACCTGGTGAGTCAGGCTTCTGAGTAACGTCACCTCGGACCTGGTGGGTCAGACTACCCAGTAACGTCACCTCAGACCTGGTGAGTCAGGCTACTGAATAACGTCACCTTGGACTGGTGAGTCAGGCTACTGAGTAACTTCACCTCGGACCTGGTGAGTCAGGCTTCTGAGTAACGTCACCTCGGACCTGGTGGGTTAGGCTACTGAGTAACGTCACCTCGGACCTGGTGAGTCAGGGTACTGAGTAGCGTCACCTTGGACCTGGTGAGTCAGGCTACTGAATAACGTCACCTTGGACTGGTGAGTCAGGCTACTGAATAACGTCACCTTGGACTGGTGAATCAGGCTACTGAGTAACGTCACCTCGGACCTGGTGAGTGTCAGGCTTCTGAGTAACGTCACCTCCGACCTAGTGGGTCAGGCTACCCAGTAACGTCACCTCGGACCTTGTGAGTCAGGCTACTGAATAACGTCACCTTGGACCTGGTGAGTCAGGCGACTCAATGACGTCACCTCGGACCTGGTGAGTCAGGCTTCTGAGTAACGTCACCTCGGACCTGGTGGGTCAGACTACCCAGTAACGTCACCTCGGACCTGGTGAGTCATGCTACTGAGTAACGTCACCTCGGACCTGGTGAGTCAGGTGACTCAATGACGTCACCTCGGACCTGGTGAGCAATCACAAAAACGTGAACTCGGGTGCGAGGATTACAGTTATTTCATTAACACCAAGTTGAATATGATGAGTACATCAATTGAATCCGCCGTAGACTCAGGGTGACTTTAATAACACCTATTGGCATCATGTATGATGCATCGAACAGCACCGATGCGTACATTGTCGGTGATGCGACTTCGATATTTCTACCCCAAGTGCTGAAAACGTCGGCTCCGGGAGTATCTCGATCGCGGGGAGCAAGGTGACCGAAATAGCATTGACTAGGACTCGGTGAGTCGTGCGACTTCGAACGCATCAACTGGAACCGGGGTAGTGTCGCGACTCTGTGTCTTGTATGCCAGGATGCGGGTTAGAGCGAGGGTACCGCGACTCTGAATAGCCAGACAAAAATAACTCAACGTTGATGAAGTCCAGGCGTCCAATACAGCTATGATCGATTTTGGGAGCTTATATTTATCAAATTGTGGCTTCTCCGACAGGGGTTAGCGTGTACTTCTGCATCGTAATAAGGTCAGTTGTTCTTCCTTGACCTATATGTCAGGCAAACGCCGTTCGTCTTCATCGTCATTCGACTGTCTTCCGAGTTTCCTTGATATTAAACTGATCTGGTTGGTCTTATGTATATTAAAAATAGCTACAGATCCATACAATAGCCAGTGGTCGTGCCCATACGCATCGTGTGTGCTGGGGTTACGCTACCGCCTGTTTTGATCACCGCTATACAGGGCATGTTGAAGTGTCCGTTTGCCCTACAGGGTGATTATCCGGCTCCCCAATGTAGCACTGCATGAGGGTATTATGAAATGTCGGCATGACTTGCCGTTTATTGGCGGTCCAATCGACCAACACTGGGAAGCCTCTGGTTACGATCTTACTGTTTTGGGTCCCTGACCTGCATCGCAATACGTTATATTGCCTTTGACACACATACATACGTATATATATATATATATATATATATATATATATATATATATATATATATATATATATATATAGATAGATAGATAGATAGATAGATAGATAGATAGATAGATAGATAGATAGATAGATAGATAGATAGATAGATAGATAGATAGATAGATAGATAGATAGATAGATAGATAGACAGACAGACAGACAGACAGACAGACAGACAGACAGACAGACAGACAGACAGACAGACAGACAGACAGACAGACAGACAGACAGACAGACAGACAGACAGACAGACAGACAGACAGACAGACAGACAGACAGACAGACAGACAGACAGACAGACAGACAGACAGACAGACAGACAGACAGACAGACAGACAGACAGACAGACAGACAGACAGACAGACAGACAGACAGACAGACAGACAGACAGACAGACAGACAGACAGACAGACAGACAGACAGACAGACAGACAGACAGACATACAAACAAACAGATAGATAAACAGATATATAAATATATAAATAGATAGATAAATATATAAATAGATAGATAGATAAATAGATAGATAAATAGATAGATAAATAGATAGATAAATAGATAGATAAATAGATAGATAAATAGATAGATCAATAGATAGATCAATAGATAGATCAATAGATAAATAGATAGATATATAGATGCAGTTTGTAGTATAGTCTGCTGGAACGATAAGATCGTCGCAGATCCCATAATATCTTGTCATCATTGCCTTGGTCAGACCGGTCCAATATCCTACCAATGAAGGAGAAAACATCGACGTTGTGCCTCGCATGGTCGCCATATGACAGTGGCAATCAAGGCGCCCTGCAGCCAAAAATAACCAACCAACTAATTAGCTGTACTTTTTATGCTCGACGTCGGTTTCTATGCAGTGTGTCCTTGCATCCTTGCTGTCGAAGGTGCCTTGGTGACCTTCACCGTCTAAGCCGGTGTGAGAAGAGTGGGCAGGCACCAGCTGGTGGCAGGCCCTGGTCTGGGCGCCGCTGCCTTCACTCGGCAGTACACGGGTCTGGGGACGTTTGCGCCGGAGGCAACGACGTCACGTTTGACAAGTTGCTGCGGCACGGGCTGCGTGGCTCCTCATTGTGTCTCCGAAGAACTGCTGCTGTTTCGATTGTACCGGCGTGCCGGCTGACGTGACGTTTGACCGGCTCCAGCCGTGTACCCGTCTGGCCGTCTAGCCGTCTAGCCATGTACCCGTCTAGCCGTCCAGCCGTTTAGCCATGTACCCGTCTAGCCGTCTGGCCGTTTAGCCATGTACCCGTCTAGCCGTCTGACCGTTTAGCCATGTACCCGTCTAGCCGTGTAGCCGTCTAGCCATGTACCCGTCTAGCCGTCTAGCCATGTACCCGTCTAGCCGTCCAGCCGTTTAGCCAGGTGAGGAAACACAACACCGGATCCAGCTGAGGAAACACCTGGAAAGTTGCGAGCTGGCGGGGAAAATACGGGAGAAAGCGATGAGCCCCGGTGAGCATGACCAACTCACCGGACGAACGGGATAGGGTGCCCGTGCGACCGGGAGACAGTTGGGAAATGATAAACTCTCCGGAGGATAACGGGACAGAGTGACCGGGCGACCGGGAGAATGTTGGGAAATGATAAACTCTCCGGAGGATAAAGGGACAGAGTGACCAGGCGACCGGGAGAATGTTGGGAAATGATAAACTCTCCGGAGGATAAAGAGACAGAGTGACCGGGCGACCGGGAGAAAGTTAGGAAGTGAGAAACTCACCGAAGAAAAGGGCGCAGTGACCGGCCAACCGGGAGAAAGTTGAAAAATGATAAGCTCACCGGAAAAAGGGGACACAGTGACGGGGCAACCGGGAGAAAGTTGAAAAAAATGAGGTCTCCGGAGAAGAAGGAAAAACTACCCAGCTCTCTGGTAGCGAAGCCTGAGGGTATCGTGCTCGTCAAAGAGGAGCAGGAAATGCCTGACTTGTTTGAATGCACAGTAAGAGTGACTAGCTTGTCAGGAGAAGACCCGGATAACAACAGGCCGGCAGGGTGCCGGGGCGGCCGGTCTGGCTTCTAATCGATGGTGCCTGATATTAATTGTACGTGCTCGCGGTGAATTAGCTGGCTGCCGCGGCTGCCATCTCTGACGGCTTCTCGTGACGTCGCAAGTTGGCGCCGTCCGCACCGGCACGGCTTCTACAGTTGATGACATGCAGCAGCAGCGGCGGCGGTAGCGGTAGCGGTAGCGGTAGCGGTAGCGGTAGCGGTAGCGGTAGCGGTAGCGGTAGCGGTAGCGGTAGCGGTAGCGGCAGCGGTAGCGGCAGCGGTAGCGGCAGCGGCAGCGGTAGCGGCAGCGGCAGCGGTAGCGGCAGCGGTAGCGGCAGCGGTAGCGGCAGCGGTAGCGGCAGCGGTAGCGGCAGCGGTAGCGGCAGCGGTAGCGGCAGCGGTAGCGGCAGCGGTAGCGGCAGCGGTAGCGGCAGCGGTAGCGGCAGCGGCAGCGGTAGCGGCAGCGGTAGCGGCAGCGGTAGCGGCAGCGGTAGCGGCAGCGGCAGGGGTAACGGCATGGCCGGCCGATGTGCAGGTACAAAACTGACGAACCAGTGGTGCTGATCCCACAGAAATTGGCTCAAATGGCACACCAATCAAAGCTGCTCATAGATAATAGACACATGGTTTCTTTTGACGTTTGGCCATTCATTGTCATCATTCGACTGGCATCTGATTGCAAATGCTATAGGTGAAACACAGATTGATCACGTGATTTAAATATATCATGACGCTGCCAAGCCAAGCCGTCTTTGTGATAATGGCGAGGGACTTATGGCATGTCGATGGCAAAACCGCAGCAAACATTTTGTACTTCTCAATTCACGGCATATCTGTTAAAATCTTAGACATTTTGCAATGACTTTTACAAATGTATGCAACATGCAAACCGTCAAGCGTCCCAGCAACTCTGATGTCATTGTGTGCTGTTTTTTTTGTATTCTGGTTGCAAGGAAAGGGAACTGGGTTTTCGTCTCCAACACTTTCCACTACTTCGATACTTCCACACAGGCACCTTCCATGTTACATGAATATGTATGTCAACGGGTATGATTTTCTCTGCTCCAAGAAACATGTACTCAAGAAACAAAATGTGCACGCGTAAACCTGTTCCATGGCTTACCATTCTCCTGATAACATTATCAATCAGCTGAATATACGTTTCGAGGTATTTGAAAATTCGGTTGTTCCTCAATCAACAGTAGAGATAGCAAAACAACTACCCACTGCGTAACGCAGATTCATTTGAACCATTATTGCATGAAACGAGAATTATTCGTCCGTTTGGAGCGATAAATGCATTGTACAATCATCTGCATAGTTCTATTAACTTTCGGTTCCTTCATGTCAGAAAATAAAGTAAGAAATGCGGTCTAGTACGGTAGCTATCAGGGTGTCTTCGTGTCTGGGACGGCAGCTTGTCTCCGTGTCTGGTATGACAAGTTGTCTCTCTGTCTGGAACGGCACCCTGTCTCCGTGTCTGGGACGACAGGTTGTCTCCATGCCTGGGACGGCAGCCTGTCTCCGTGTCTGGGAGGACAGCGTGTCTCTGTACCCAGGATCGCAGCCTCTCTCGGTGTCTGGGACGGCAGCCTGTCTCCGTGTCTGGGAGGACAGCCTGTCTCCATGTCTGAAGCAGAAGCTGACAGTCGTGTCCCCGTCAGTGTTGAGGAAGAGGCCCTGTTAGAGTGGTGAGACAGAGGCCGCACGGCGCGGCCCTGTCCGGATGTCGACATCGCCGGCAGGAAATGACAGCCATCTGCCACCGGGGGCTGTGCCAGCCGGCGCTCCTCTTGATCCTGGACTGTGCTGCGCCGTCGTGTGTCGTGTTGTGCTGTGCCGTGCCGTGCCCTGCCGTGCCGTGTCGTGTCGTGTGCCGTGCAATATCGTGTCGTGTCGTGTGTAGGCGTGTGCCTTGGCGTGGCGTGCCATGTCGTGTCGTGTCGTGTCGTGCCATGTCGTGTCATGTCGTGGCGTACCATGTCGTGTCGTCCCTTCCATGTCATGTTGTGCTGTGTTGTGCTATGTTATACTTTGTGATGTGCTACGCTCCCAGAATGTGTCGAAGAGTGCCGCGAGATGAACTGTAGTGCCGACCTGGGCTTCTGCTGGCCACCGTGGGTGATGAGATCTGCCTTTGGGAAGACACTTGACGCGATATGTTCCTGGGACAACCCATGGTCTGACGTGCTGAGACAGAAGTAACCTGCCGTGCTCCCGGGACGACACGCTGTCCCATCGCTGAACTGAACGGGGCACAGTCTAAGCCTGAGGCGTACGCTGGCCCGAGCTGATCTTTGATGCTATGAGATTATATTTGATTGTTCTTGGTACTCGGTTTTGTTTGGCTCTAGATGATAGCGGACTGTGGTTTGGCGTCCGGCTACTAAAAAGGTGGCCGCTTTTCAACCGTACACTGGCTGTCGACTGACCACCACAAGCTTGGAGCAAGTCGGTTCACTTTTGAAATGCATGCGTGTGCTTTCCTACTGACATGTTTCTGGCTGTGTTGGGGGATTGAGGTTAAAGCAAGTTGCGCCGCAAACCCAAATAACAAAGGAGGGCTAAAGTCGAGTTGAGTCAGTGGGAAATGTGAAGAATACCTCGCTGCCACGTCCCCTGTGGTTAGCGCACTGACATGAGTGAATGTGTGCCACCAGAAACCAGGCACTACCGAAATGCTGAAGAGTTGTTTCTTACGTTTCAGGAGCAGGTCGAGTACTTTTTTCTGGTGATCTTCACGACGGAGTGCGTCATGAGGACCATAGCTTATGGCTTTGCATTTCATCAAGGCGCATATCTGCGCAATGCCTGGAATATCCTCGATTTTACCATAGTTGTTATAGGGTGAGTACTGTGTGCATAGCCCACTATATCACTGTGTAATTATGCTGATCGCTCTCGTGTGTTACGCAACAATTTAAAGACAATTATTGCTCTTAATTAGCTTGCTTTGAGTAACTGTATGGCGGTAGTATCATGCCAGTATATTGGAATCGAGTATCCTGCTCCCATAAGCTCTTATAAACTCGCCCATACATCCGACTGCGAGTCGCGTTTCTTGCGCGAATTGGTCGGCTTGAATGCTGTTTTTCGATGTCACATTCTCTCTCGCATAATGCATATGCTGGTAGTAATATATGGGGCGTAAGCATTCTCAACGCCTGCCCATTGTGTGAATGGCGGTGACCGCCTCTGTTTTGTGCGCACTGTCTGTGTCTGGCCAGGAGTGCTCAGAGTGCTCAGCGCCCACCCGGAAGTGTCTGTCATGCTGAGTGCGTGTCGTGTGCCGGCAGTATTGTAAGTACAGCACTGTCGTGGCTGGATATGGAGGGCTTCGACGTGAAGGCTCTGCGGGCGTTCCGCGTGTTGCGGCCGCTGCGGCTGGTCTCCGGCGTGCCGAGTAAGCTGGCGTCGTAGCTCGCCGATCGCCGTTGGGTCTGGCTGGTCTGTGGCCGCCGCTCTGTACCGCACGCCATGCGGCTGTTGCCGATAACTTGAGCACAAACGCAACTATAGCGGATGGCACACGGTCGTTCAGGCAAATTATCGACATGTCAGAGACATGTGGGGTGGATTGTCGGTCGAGTTGTTTTATCTTGCCTGTCCGTCCTGTAATGTACAGGGTTTGTAAGGGTTTGTGTTTGGTGTGTGTGCCCTTCAGTGCATTTCGAATACAATTTTTGTACTGCTGGAATGGATCATGCATGGTTTTGATTGTTTAACGTAAGCTTCCATAGCAGCTGCTACATGTGTACTCCTCGTGAAAGGGTACTAATTCAACTTCAGCGCCCCTATATAGTGCTGATACTGTAGTTGTGTTCTTGAAAATAAGCATAATATCGAACATGCCGAAAGGGGCTAAAACGTCCATATTGCAGTGAATTGCTATTGTACTACATCTGTATGAATCATATCACTGTTTCCGTATAATATTTCAGTGCGAAAGACTCCCAGTCGCTTCGTAAGCGGCGCTCAATATGTCTCACCACAAAATGAGTTGAAATCGAAACGGCAGTGGAATTTGTGCTGGCTCAGTTTCGGTTACGTGTAACCGATCGCAAGCACCGCCCCTGGGGGTGCCGATATGTCTGGTCCGGCACGACCGTGCCTGCCGATGTGCGCTCACAATGCGTCCGTTTATTGCAATATCCAAACCTGACTGTCGCGCTGTGCTGCAAACCATGGGGCGCCTCATCCTCTCGTGATTTGGTCTCGCACTTCCCGGACGGGCGCCACCGTCCTCTACCCGTCTGTCACGGGTAGCCGGGGAGGGAGGGGGGGGGTGCGTGTTGACCCCGCCCAGTCCATCGTGCATTATTTGTGACCACCGGACGGGTATGGCGTGGGCGGTCCGGTCCGCCTACCCATCGGAATCGCATTCGGTCGGTGGTGGCCGCATCGACCAACGACACGAGCCGCGCCGCTTGCACACGGCGGCGTTTGGGTGGTGCGTCGGCGCCGCGCCTCCCCTCGCCCCCCTCCGGCACCGGCCGGTCACGCGCCCGCCGCCGTCACCCCGGCGCGGCGGTGTGCCGCGGCGGCGCACCTGGCACCGCAACTTACTGGGTGCACCGCCCCGGCCCGCTCAGTGCCGCTGGCGTGAATGTTTCAGTGGCGCACGTGACGTAAATCGTTACCTGCCCCCCCCGCCCGCCCGCCCGCTCGGCGTGGCTGCCATTTCTGGGGAGGCAGGCGGTGGGTTATTGGTCAGTACGCCGGCGGCGCCTCCGCACGTTTCGACGGTGCCCCTCAAGAGCTGGCGGCACCTCTCCGGTGCCCCCCCCCTAAAGAAGAACAGCTCAGCTACCAGCTCAGGGGACCGTCGGTGGGGTCGGCGGGTTTCTTCCCGGCGGCGACCCCTCTCATCACTAATTCGCTTCCCTCTCAGAAAGGCGCTTCGATTTGATCCTTTCTCCTTTCGCGCCGGTTCACTGGTCGTTCGTCTTTCGTTGCGTGCACGCTTCCAAATTATACACAAATTAATCAAATGAAGAAAACAACCATGGTACATACTCACCCCGTTCCCACGAGATGATGTCCCTCTCCGGTTCCCAAGACGCTGGTGCCTCGGCGGTCCCACAGCCTACCATACCTGTCTTCGTCCCCGGAATGGCCGTACCTCTGGTTAGTCGAGCCCCCTCCCCACCTCTGCCTGCAGCCCGGCAGCCACCACTGCCCTCGTGCCGTGATTCCTCTCACCTCACGCACGCTGTGTTTATCTTGCTCGTGCAAATCAGGGCAGTACGTGCCGCCGTGTCGGAGCGAGGGAGACGCGATGGTCGGGAGTTCCACTTTTCGTAGAGTGGAGGGAGCCAGAGACGTTAACCAACCATCACATCGAAAGAAGTCGACAATATTGCACCTAAAAATGACGAAAGGCGACAGTTTGCAGTTCTTAGCAACACGTCTTCGTGATATTAATGTCAAAATGGAGTGCTGTAAAAATGGGATGGACGTTGAATGCAGTCATGTTTCACCGGTGTCAATTAGGGAAGAAGTTAGAACTCTATTCCGGGAGGCCAAAGCAAGCTTCAATGGGATGTTTGTGTCCACGTAAATCTTGGAATTCCAAGACTCTGAGCAGGCGGAGACATCAAGCTGAACGACGTTGGCCGATAAATTACTCGCTTGTTTGTGGAAGAGAAGAACGGCGGGATCGGGAGGGAGACGGTGACAGCAACGTCATGGTGTGTAGGGGAATCACTATCTTCCGACCGTATCTGCTCCTGGGTTGCTCTTGGATGGCGGTGTTTCGTACCGTGCCTCGGGCCATCGTCGGCTTGTGCTGTGGCGTTTGGCTGATGTTGATCTGAACCTTGTCAGCCGACACTCTCGTCGTGCGTCGTGTTGATGTCGCCAGATGACGCTCAACGCCGTTGTTGCCGCCTGACGCGTGCGTTGTGTTTCAGGTCTTCAGGTCGTCCTCAACTCGATTCTGCGAGCCATGGTGCCTTTGCTTCACATTGCGCTTCTTGTGATATTCGTCATCATCATCTACGCCATCATTGGGCTTGAGCTTTTCAAAGGAGCTCTCCATGACACCTGTTACCATAACGTGACAGGTAGGGTTTCGAGTGTTATTCGATGGGAACGTGTGTTGGTGTGTGTGTGTCTGTCTGTCTGTCTGTCTGTCTGTCTGTCTGTCTGTCTGTCTGTCTGTCTGTCTGTCTGTCTGTCTGTCTGTCTGTCTGTCTGTCTGTCTGTCTGTCTGTCTGTCTGTCTGTCTGTCTGTCTGTCTGTCTGTCTGTCTGTCTGTCTGTCTGTCTGTCTGTCTGTCTGTCTGTCTGTCTGTCTGTCTGTCTGTCTGTCTGTCTGTCTGTCTGTCTGTCTGTCTGTCTGTCTGTCTGTCTGTGTGGACGTGAATCAGTCAGCACAGATGTCGTGGAGTGTGCCGGTCGAAACCACACAGTCGCCAGTGACGAGACCAACGACCACCGGTCGAAACCACACAGTCGCCAGTGACGAGACCAACGACCACCGGTCGAAGCCACACAGTCGCCAGTGACAAGACCAACGACCAATCTGAGCAAGTGCCACAGTGTTTGTGCGTGTGCGTGTGCTTGTGCTTGTGCGTGCGCTTGTGCGCGCACGTGCGCGTGTCCGTGTGTGTGGTGTGACCATGCGGTGGACACATGACCATGTGACACACCGCCCGCCGTATCTCGAGGTGCCGTTGTTGGGTTGGGCGGCTCTACCTTCGACGACCTTCACCCGCCTGAGCTCATTGCAACGAATGCAGTCTCACTACTAGCTCAGACCCACGAGCTCAGACCGACTAGCTCAGACACGCGAGCTCAGACCTGCGAACGCAGACCTACCAGCTGGGACCCACTAGCTCAGCGCCACGAGTTCAGATCAGCCAGCTCAATCGAGCGAGTTCGGTTCTCACTAGCTCAGCGCCACGAGCTCAGACCAGCCAGCTCAATCTAGCGAATCCAGTCCCACGACTTCAGCCTGTCTGTCAGCCTGTCGGTCAGTCTGAGTCGAGTCAGCTCAGCTCGGCGTTTGTCGCGCGTGACGTGTCGGAGGTCGCACGACACATGTCGGCCCGTTCAGACCTGCACGCTGCCGACCAAAGGTCACGCACGTCACCTGTTGGGGCAAGGACGCCGACCGCTCTGACGGTCAACTCCAGCGATATCGTTCATGGCGTGCGATTCGCTGTACCGGACAAGCGGGAGTCCATTTCCCTGATTGCCTTTCAGTGGTGTGCTGTGATACAAAAATAGCTATCAAGCCGGCGTTGTGCCCCCGAATCTGGCGCGGCAAAGGTTATCGCAAGTTTTGCGAAGTTCGAGCACTTCCCTTAGCTGTTTGATTTGCATGTGTGTTTGCTGTTGTGTCAAGTGGTTAGCGTGTACGTCAAAGCACTAAAGAATGCCGAGCAAATAATGTAGCATAAACCCACTAGCTCTCCAGATAACTTCAACCCGAACGTTCGTTGGTGCGGCCTATGCGAGATTTGATCCAGCGCAGCCGCATTCGTGCATTGCGGTGCGCAAATGAGGCCGCCGGCCACCCGGAGCCGGAGCCGGAGCTGCGCCGCATAACGAACGTGCTGGCTATGATGCCGTGCCAGCCGGTAGTCGACGCGGGCTTCCGCATGCAGACGACTTTCCGGCTCACGCTGGCAGTCGGCATTACCATCGGCTGCCGCTTCGCCTCCTCCCGCTGGCAGTTGGCATTACCACCGGCCGCCGCTTCGCACCCCCGCCCCACATCCGCTGGCAGCCGTCATTACCATCGGCTGCCGCTTCGCTTCCTCCCGCTGCGCACTTGGATGTGGCTGTCGACTGGCAATTTCGTGGGGGAGAGGGGAGGGGTGGGAGTGGAGAGGGGTCTTCCGCCGCATCAAACGCCGCCGCAAAAGTAGGCATTGACTTGTGGACTCGGACGTCTTCCAGGCAGACGGGCACTCGTCACAATTGAATTGGTGTCGTGTCGGCAAACCGACTGACATGCGGAAAGTTTCTCAGAATTGAGCACAGCTGTGTCGGCTGGGCGCCGTTGTGGCGGCGCGCGCCGTGGTGACGCACTTGCAACTTGGCCGGCTCTGAATGCCGTGTCGCCGCCGCTTTGTATGCCGCCTCGGCGAGAACGCCACGCTGGTCTGCACTCGTCGAAACGCTTTCTGAACGTGATGTGAGGTATTGATGACGCCTTGGGCTGTGCTTGTATGGGACGCTTATACACCGGTAGCATTCGCACAATAGTCCATTGGTCCGGGAGACGACGATCGATGGTGGGAGACTGTGCTCGAGACGTTGGTGCAATAGTCTAGGAGGTGGCAGTGATGATATGTGGCGTGCTAGCAGTCGCGTAGGAATTGTCGCAAAGTAGAAGTGTCATTGGGTTAATTATCCTCATATGGTTGTCCTTTGGTTATGGCGAATCTCATTTAAGTTTGAAAGTGCGCTCTCTGAAATGAGCCACCTTCGGGAGAGCTGCCCCCCATCCCCACACCCACCCCCACCCGTTCATCACGAGCACCGTTCCGGGAGACGACACTGCGCAGTTGGTGTCCAGCAGCCGCCCGGCTGCGTCGCTGTCGCAGCCGGGATATTCATTTCCGGCATTGGCCGGAAAGAGCGGCTGAAGTGCCGCTCTGGCCGCCGGTAATGAGCGCACTCTGAACGTGGCCGGCTCTGGCGGCGTGCCGGGTCGGTTCGTCACGCGGCGTGACGTGACGGTACGGCAGTTTGTGACGCGACTTGTCCAGTCGGTCCGTCACGCGGCGTGACGTGACGGTACGGCAGTTTGTGACGCGACTTGTCCAGTCGTCCGTCATGCGGCGTGACGTGACGGTACGGCAGTTTGTGACGCGACTTGTCCAGTCGGTTGTCACGCGGCGTGACGTGACGGTACGGCAGTTGGTGACGCGCTTGTCCAGTGTGACGCGGCGTGCGTGACGGTCGGCAGTTGTGACGCGACTGTCCAGTCGGTCCGTCATGCGGCGGACGGACGGTACGGCAGTTTGTGACGCGACTTGTCCAGTCGGTCCGTCATGCGGCGTGACGTGACGGTACGGCAGTTTGTGACGCGACTGTCCAGTCGGTCCGTCATGCGGCGTGACGTGACGGTACGGCAGTTTGTGACGCGACTTGTCCAGTCGGTCCGTCACGCGGCGTGACGTGACGGTACGGCAGTTTGTGACGCGACTTGTCCAGTCGGTCCGTCACGCGGCGTGACGTGACGGTACGGCAGTTTGTGACGCGACTTGTCCAGTCGGTCCGTCACGCGGCGTGACGTGACGGTACGGCAGTTTGTGACGCGATTCGGTTGCCATCGTCGACGTGACGTGAGCCGTGACGTCACGGCTCGCGGCTCGACAGGCCTCGTCGATACGGCGTATCACCAACACGGCAGTGCTGGTCGATATTATCGGCCGCGACAGACCTCACCCCAGCCCCAGCCCCAGCCCCTGTCCGTACCACACGGCGGTAACAGATGTGAATCCGGTGTCACGTGAGGTTTGACCTTATGGGGGTCTTTGTGTTTTGAGCACGGTCTCTCACTGTCGGGCAGCTCTGCAACGCGTGCCTGCACGGCCGTGACGAGAACAACTGGACATCAGACAGGAGAGCTTCAGGTCACGTGGACTGTGACATGTTTCTCACGGACTCCGCAGTCATTCATCAAGGCTGTGTCACGTGGTATCGTCAGTGCGTCGGCCAGGGCATGATAGCAGCATTATATCTGACGACTAGGGAATTATATCTGACGACTAGGGCATTATATCTGAAAGCACTCATTCATTATGGTAGGCCAAGTGTGTGTTGTAATTGATACTTATCGTGGTCACGCCAGCGATTATTCAACTTCCCGGTACCAACTCATTACGACTCGTATCATTACGACTTGTATGATGCGTAAGCGATTGTTTTGTGTGTGTGTGGGGGGGGAGGGGGCGATAAGCATATGCATGCACGTGCTGCTGTTGATTGCCTGAGTGGACGATCACGACATTCGAGGCACGCGCCGCCTGTGTCTGTATTCAGCGTTAGGCGGCCGGCCGGTCGGCGAACAGTCGGCTCACGTACCGTCTGGCGGACTCAGCCGGTCATTACCGCACGGTCACACCGTGGACGGCCGCACACGGCCGCTGTTGACCGAGGGTGTGTCGGCGTGGTGGCGGCGCATGCTGTGTTCGTGTGGCGTATGCTGGTGCGTGTGTATGTGGAAGTCACTCCCTTCATTGTGTGGAGGAAACTGCCCAGTGGTGCGTTGTGCACATTACTGCCGGTGTGTGGCCGACACCACGTGACGTGTGTTGGGTGACACTGTCTCAGATGTGTGGTGTGACTGTGCGCCACGTCTGACGTGTGACGAACACTACCTTTGGTATGTTGTATTCACCACCTCTGATATGTGGTGTACATCTCCTCTGGTGTATGACGAACACTACATCACTCCTGTGGTTTACATTAGTGATACACCACACTCATGTGGTGTGTGGTTTACAGCACTACTGGTGTGTTGTTTAAACCACCTCTGGTGTGTGGCAGCCATCTGGACTGACCTATGGCATGTGGTGTGTACCTCTGGTGTGTAGTGTGCACCACCTCTGGTGTGTGGCCAACACTATCTGGTTTGTGGCAGACCTCTTGATCTCTGGCCTCTGGTGTGCACCTCTGGTGTATGGCCAACACCACCCCTGGTATGTGGCCGACACCAGCGCCGGCCGACCGGGCCGCTCCGGTGTCGCCGGGCGGGCCGATCGATCCTCGCAAGTCTCCTACAACCGGCACATTTGACCCGCTGTGAGCCGGTCGCCGCCCTGACTGGAGCACGTTTGTGCGATTGGGCGCGGCGTGTGCGCGTTGTCCGCCCTTGTGTCGGACCCTCCGCCCTTGTGTCGGACCCTCCGCCCTTGTGTCGGACCCTCCGCCCTTGTGTCTGACCCTCCCCTCCGCCTGCAGTGCGCTCCGCGGAAGGCGACTGGTGTGTTGGTGTGCGGCTGGCGCTGGTGCCGCGCACCATAATCATGCTCCAGGCTGAAGTACACTTGGCTATCTGAACCTTGTAGACGTGGAATAGTGTGAGTGTAGAGAGACATAAAGATTGAGGAGTAGCGGGATCCGTTGCGGATGATGTGCGATATGCAATCTGAAGCGCACCGAGGAAGACTATCCGGGACAGCTGTGTCTGCCGTGGAATGTCGTAACCCCTTGGTCGTGCCCTGGCAAGATATTTTAGAGCGCGTGCTGCGTTCGTTAGACGTCCGCCGTTCTCGGGACTGTATTCGTGAATTAGATGTATGTGCGTGTTCGGTAAGGTGTATTTCGACGTGTGCGTGTTATAATCTACCCTGTTGTTACTTTTCGATTGCTATTTGCTGTCGAAATATGATACTTGATTCACGAAGTTATGTTGTTTGGAAAGAATGACTAAGATTACCTACACCCGTGGTCGTGTCTTGCAATCGACAGATCGAAGCCAGACGGGAGTATCTGATATGGATGCATTTTTCACGGCAACAAAGATGCCACCGAATCCGTGGTAGTTGTCCACATTGCCAGACTGTCTCTCCTGGCTGTAGGTCTAGTGGCAGTGCAGAGTGGTTGGTTGTTCGGCAAATCATCAGCGCAGAGCACCACGTGTCCCGGGTTGTTGACTCCGCGCGCAACGTGATCGCCGAGATCAGCTGTCTGCGGGAGCGATGCTGGCCGTATCTGGCATTGGATCTCTGACAGCTGCATCAGGCGCGATTCACTGCTCTTGGGACTGGATCCAGACCACTCGCTCTCTCGGCGAAATCAACGGAGTGATGCTCTCACCTGGTTGTCTAATTTCGAGAAAATCGTTCGCTTTGGATCTCGAATGCCGTCGAAGTGCAGTGGCAGCCCCACCGCCAAGACAGTGCCCGCCGAGACGCCGTGAAAGCTGCACAGTAACAAAAAGAAGGTATTCTGAAATGCTGGTTTTGCTCTTCCACTTTTTTTATTTCGCACCTAACTCACCGCTGGGCCTTTTTTAGTTCGCACCTACCTCACCGCTGGGCTGGTGTGTGGGCCAGTCGCTGTTCCGTCATGCCCACCCTTCGCCGTTTTGTGTGACACGGACTCTGGTGAGCTGTGCTCCGTACGGCACGCCCTTCTGGCGATGCCTTTCCTGTTGGAGAACACTGTATCGGTTTCTGCTGATGGGAGACTGACATAATGTGGGCCTTTGGCATTGGTCTGCGAATTTTCAACATTTGTTGCAGATGCGGCAGACGTGCGAGCGTTTGTTACTGGTCCTTTGTCATGTAGAGATGCACATCTATCACATCACAAAGCATCATGCTTGTATGATGTGCCACATCATACAAGCATGATGCTTGTATGATGGTGGACACGTGATGGGCGAACACGTGACGGGTGTGTGGTGGACACGTGACGGGTGTGTGGCGAACACGTGACGGGTGTGTGGTGGACACGTGATGGGTGTGTGGCGGACACGTGACGGGTGTGTGGCGGACACGTGACGGGTGTGTGGCGAACACGTGACGGGTGTGTGGTGGACACGTGATGGGTGTGTGGCGGACACGTGACGGGTGTGTGGCGGACACGTGATTGGTGTGTGGCGTACATGTGACAGGTGTGTGGCGGACACGTGACGGGTGTGTGGTGGACACGTGATGGGTGTGTGGTGGACACGTGACGGGTGTGTGGTGGACACGTGATGGGTGTGTGGTGGACACGTGACGGGTGTGTGGCGGACACGTGATGGGTGTGTGGTGGACACGTGACGGGTGTGTGGCGGACACGTGACGGGTGTGTGGCGGACACGTGACGGGTGTGTGGTGGACACGTGATGAGTGTGTGGCGGACATGTGACGGGTGTGTGGCGGACACGTGATGGGTGTGTGGTGGACACGTGATGGGTGTGTGGTGGACACGTAACGGGTGTGTGGCGAACACGTGACGGGTGTGTGGCGGACACGTGACGGGTGTGTGGCGGGCACGTGACGGGTGTGTGGCGAACACGTGACGGTTGTGTGATGGTTAGGTAGAAGTGACAGGTGTGTGGCGGACACGTGACGGGTGTGTGGCGGTTGTGTGATGGTTAGGTAGAAGTGACAGGTGTGTGGCGGACACGTGACGGGTGTGTGGTGGACACGTGACGGGTGTGTGGAGGACACGTGACGGGTGTGTGGTAGACACATGATGAGTGTGTGGCGGGCACGTGACGGGTGTGTGGCGGTTGTGTGATGGTTAGGTAGAAGTGACAGGTGTGTGGCGGACACGTGACGGGTGTGTGGCGGTTGTGTGATGGTTAGGTAGAAGTGACAGGTGTGTGGCGGACACGTGACGGGTGTGTGGCGGGCACGTCACGGGTGTGTGCTATGGGCGAACACGTGACGGGTGTGTGGTGGACACGTGATGGGTGTGTGGCGGACACGTGACGGGTGTGTGGCGGACACGTGACGGGTGTGTGGCGGACACGTGATGAGTGTGTGGCGGGCACGTGACGGGTGTGTGGTGGACACGTGATGGGCGAACACGTGACGGGTGTGTGGTGGACACGTGATGGGTGTGTGGCGGACATGTGACGGGTGTGTGGCGGACATGTGACGGGTGTGTGGTGGACACGTGATGAGTGTGTGGCGGACACGTGATGGGTGTGTGGTGGACATGTGATGGGTGTGTGGCAGACATGTGACGGGTGTGTGGTGGACACGTGATGAGTGTGTGGCGGACACGTGATGGGTGTGTGGTGGACACGTGATGGGTGTGTGGCGGACACGTGATGGGTGTGTGGCGGACACGTGATGGGTGTGTGGCGGACACGTGATGGGTGTGTGGCGGACACGTGATGTGTGTGTGGCGGACACGTGACGGGTGTGTGGCGGACACGTGATGAGTGTGTGCGGAAGATGTGTGTGTGGCGGTTGTGTGATGGTTAGGTAGACGTGACAGGTGTGTGGCTGACACGTGACGGGTGTGTGGCGGACACGTGACGGGTGTGTGGCGGACACGTGACGGGTGTGTGGCGGACACGTGATGGGTGTGTGGCGGTTGTGTGATGGTTAGGTAGACGTGACAGGTGTGTGGCTGACACGTGACGGGTGTGTGGCGGACACGTGACGGGTGTGTGGCGGACACGTGATGGGTGTGTGGGAACGTGATGTGTGATGGTTAGGTAGACGTGACAGGTGTGTGGCGGACACGTGACGGGTGTGTGGCGGACACGTGACGGGTGTGTGAGTGGACACACGTGACGGGTGTGTGGCGGACACGTGACGGGTGTGTGGCAGACACGTGATGAGTGTGTGTGGCGGACACGTGATGGGTGTGTGGCGGTTGTGTGATGGTTAGGTAGACGTGACAGGTGTGTGGTGGACACGTGACGGGTGTGTGGCGGACACGTGACGGGTGTGTGGCGGACACGTGACAGGTGTGTGGCGGACACGTGATGGGTGTGTGGTGGACACGTGACGGGTGTGTGGCGGACACGTGATGAGTGTGTGGCGGACACGTGACGGGTGTGTGGTGGACACGTGATGGGTGTGTGGCGGACACGTGACGGGTGTGTGGTGGACACGTGATGGGTGTGTGGCGGACACGTGACGGGTGTGTGGTGGACACGTGACGGGTGTGTGGTGGACACGTGATGGGTGTGTGGCGGACACGTGATGGGTGTGTGGCGGACACGTGACGGGTGTGTGGCGGACACGTGACGGGTGTGTGGTGGACACGTGATGAGTGTGTGGCGGACACGTGATGGGTGTGTGGCGGACACGTGATGAGTGTGTGGTGGACACGTGATGGGTGTGTGGCGGACACGTGATGGGTGTGTGGCGGACACGTGATGGGTGTGTGGCGGACACGTGACGGGTGTGTGGCGGACACGTGATGGGTGTGTGGCGGACACGTGATGGGTGTGTGGCGGACACGTGATGGGTGTGTGGTGGACACGTGATGAGGTGTGTGGCGGACACGTGACGGGTGTGTGGCGGACACGTGATGTGTGTGTGTGGCGGACACGTGATGGGTGTGTGGCGGTTGCGTGATGGTTGGGTAGACGTGACAGGTGTGTGGCGGACACGTGATGAGTGTGTGGCGGACACGTGATGGGTGGGTGTGTGATGGTTAGGTACACGTGATGGGTGTGTGGTGGACACGTGACGGGTGTGTGGCGGACACGTGACGGGTGTGTGGCGGACACGTGACGGGTGTGTGGCGGACACGTGATGGGTGTGTGGCGGACACGTGATGATGGTAGTGAAGGTGGACACGTGACGGGTGTGTGGCGGACACGTGACGGGTGTGTGGCTGACACGTGATGAGGTGTGTGGCGGACACGTGACGGGTGTGTGGCGACAGTGACGGTGGGACACGTGACGGGTGTGTGGCGGACACGTGACGGGTGTGTGGTGGACACGTGATGAGTGTGTGGTGGACACGTGACGGGTGTGTGGCGGACACGTGATGGGTGGTGGACACGTGGTGTGTGGCGGACACGTGATGGGTGTGTGGTGGACACGTGATGAGTGTGTGGCGGACACGTGACGGGTGTGTGGCGGACACGTGATGGGTGTGTGGCGGACACGTGATGGGTGTGTGGTGGACACGTGACGGGTGTGTGGCGGACACGTGATGGGTGTGTGGTGGACACGTGACGGGTGTGTGGTGGACACGTGATGGGTGTGTGGTGGACACGTGACGGGTGTGTGGCGGACACGTGATGGGTGTGTGGTGGACACGTGATGGGTGTGTGGTGGACACGTGATGGGTGTGTGGCGGACACGTGATGGGTGTGTGGCGACACGTGACGGTGTGTGGCGGACACGTGATGGGGTGACGGGTGTGTGGTGGACACGTGATGGGTGTGTGGCGGACACGTGACGGGTGTGTGGTGGACACGTGATGGGTGTGTGGCGGACACGTGACGGGTGTGTGGCGGACACGTGACGGGTGTGTGGCGGACACGTGATGGGTGTGTGTGTGGCGGTTGTGTGATGGTTAGGACACGTGACAGGTGTGTGGCGGACACGTGACGGGTGTGTGGCGGACACGTGACGGGTGTGTGGCGGACACGTGATGGGTGTGTGGCGGACACGTGACGGGTGTGTGGCGGACACGTGACGGGTGTGTGGCGGACACGTGACGGGTGTGTGGCGGACACGTGATGGGTGTGTGGTGGACACGTGACAGGTGTGTGGCGGACACGTGACGGGTGTGTGGCGGACACGTGACGGGTGTGTGGCGGACACGTGACGGGTGTGTGGCGGACACGTGACGGGTGTGTGGCGGACACGTGACGGGTGTGTGGCGGACACGTGACGGGTGTGTGGCGGACACGTGATGGGTGTGTGGCGGACACGTGATGGGTGTGTGGCGGACACGTGACGGGTGTGTGGCGGACACGTGATGGGTGTGTGGTGGACACGTGATGAGTGTGTGGTGGACACGTGACGGGTGTGTGGCGGACACGTGATGGGTGTGTGGTGGACACGTGACGGGTGTGTGGCGGACACGTGACGGGTGTGTGGCGGACACGTGACGGGTGTGTGGCGAACACGTGACGGGTGTGTGGCGGACACGTGACGGGTGTGTGGCGAACACGTGATGGGTGTGTGGCGGACACGTGACGGGTGTGTGGCGGACACGTGACGGGTGTGTGGCGAACACGTGATGGGTGTGTGGCGGACACGTGACGGGTGTGTGGCGGACACGTGGTGGCTGTGTGGCGGACACGTGATGAGTGTGTGGTGGACACGTGACGGGTGTGTGGCGGACACGTGGTGGGTGTGTGGCGAACACGTGACGGATGTGTGGCGAACACGTGACAGGTGTGTGGCGAACACGTGACAGGTGTGTGGCGGACACGTGATGAGTGTGTGGTGGACACGTGACGGGTGTGTGGCGGACACGTGATGGGTGTGTGGCGGACGCGTGACGGGTGTGTGGCGGACATGTGACAGGTGTGTGGCGTACACGTGACGGGTGTGTGGAGGACACGTGACGGGTGTGTGGCGGACACGTGACGGATGTGTGGTGGACACGTGATGAGTGTGTGGCGGACACGTGACGGGTGTGTGGCGGACACGTGACGGGTGTGTGGTGGACACGTGACGGGTGTGTGGCGGACACGTGATGGGTGTGTGGCGGACACGTGACGGGTGTGTGGCGGACACGTGACGGGTGTGTGGCGGTTGAGCTAGACGTGACGAGTGTGTGACGGACCTGTGACGGTTGTGTGTGGCAGGTGAGATGCATGACCCGCCGTCGCCGTGCGCTAAAGTGGAAAACAGCGGCTACCATTGCCCGCCGGCGTACGACTGCCGCGGCGGCTGGGCCGGCCCCAACTTCGGCATCACCAACTTCGACCACATCGGGCTGGCCATGTTGACCGTGTTCCAGTGCATCACCATGGAGGGCTGGACGGACGTCATGTATGCTGTGAGTGGGCGGCGGCCGCGCCCGGATGCTCGCCGCCGCCGCCGATAGATCCGGTCTGCGTCTCTGGCGCGACGGGTGCTCAGTGTTGGTGGTAATTCCCGGGCTGGTGTCCAACCGGGCTCCGATTCTGGTCGGTTGGCGAGAGTAGTCGAAGTGCGTAGCTGTCATGTTTGCGACCTGATCCAAAGGTGTTCTCGTTCCCCGACTGCTGTTAACTTTAACGGTGAATGCTGTTTGGGTCGATGTGGGCTGCTGTGCAACATCCGGCGATTATCGATGCTGAAGTTAGCCTATCCGTTCTCACGTGAGCAGATATCATGAGTTCCTAATACTTTTTAGATTGAATGAGTAGTATATAAACGTATTGTGTGGATCTCGTGTGACCGAGTACATGGTGCCATGCCATACATTTTCACGTGAGACTGCTTGTCTGGTGCGGGACTGCTTTCTTTCGAATCACATCGGATCACATCGGATCGTTTGCCCCAGCTGTGTGTACCTGTGGATGTGGCCTTGTGTGCTTTGGTTATTGAGGGAAGATGGTGCGGCGTGAGAGATTGGCGACGCTACATGACTTAACGGTCGACGTGTCGTAAAACCAATAACCAACCGAGGGAGGATGGTGTGTGCCCACAGCCCACGGGGAGCGGTCACGACCCCCGCCCTATGTGTATTCTCCGGATCGACACTGACGCCCCGGTCCACAGGGGGCGCGATATTACTCGGTCCACAGCGACCTCGGGACGCCTCAGTCGCCGGGCAGCGCGGCCGCCGTATCCTGCCACGCCGATCTGTGTCGCATGCCCTGTCTCTACACGTGACTGTGCTCCTACCTAGCTGTCTTCTCCGTGGTGGCCGTGGCGGCGGCCTGTACCGCCTTGCTCGCTCCAGCGGCCCGGCCACAGTTGATGGACGGTCGCTGTCTGAACCACAGCCACGCTCAGGTGTGGGTGGTGGACGCGTGCTAAGGTGCCTCAGGTCGCCGAAATAGTCTGACTCGGGTGTCGCCCCGAGCTTCTCCTCATTGAGCTGTTCTGTGATGACCCGTGAGGGCCCGTCCCATACTGCCCTATCTCGTTCATCATGCCGGGGTGTCGACTCGTTCACTGTGCTGTGTTGATCGTGCGGGGCTGTCCTATCCGGCTCTGTCCCGTGCATCATGTAGTTGTGCCGACTCGTTCACTGTGCTATGGTGACCTGTGAATGGTCGTCTCATCCGGCTGTGTCCCGTTCATCATGCAGGTGTGTCTGACTCGTCCACTGTGCTGTGATGACCCGTGCGGGGCTGTCCCACCCGGTGCTGACATTCCACTGACTCTGTCGCTGCCCGCTAACGCTGTCTTCCTGATGTCCACTTTAGATGAATGATGCACTCGGGAAAAACTGGCCGTGGATCTATTTCCTGACCCTCATCATCCTGGGCTCCTTCTTTGTGCTTAACCTGGTTCTTGGTGTTCTCAGCGGGTAAGTGACCTGCTCTGCGTGTGTCGCTGCGCGGTCCGCGCGCCATTTCCTCCCCGTTTGCGTGTGTGTATGCGCGTGCATACGTGCGTGCGCGCGTGCGTGCGTGCTGTTGGTTTTGAGGTGCACCTCCGCTTTCAGCCACCCCTTCGCTGCACCCTATCCCAGCTGCCGGCTTTTCGTGTTGCCCGTGTGGGGGCGTGTGCAGGTGTGGAGCCGGTCCGACCTGTCGGTGCTGGGCTGCCTGGAGGGGTTTCTCGCCGGCCTAGTGAGCTCGGCTGTCGGCCTCCCCCCCGTCCATGCGCTCCCGGCGAGCCGCATTTGGCTGCCCGTTGGCTGCGGACACCGACCGGGGTATTAGAGACGACTGAGTCCGGCTGGGGTATTGGAGACGACTGAGTCCGGCTGGGGTATTAGAGACGACTGAGTCCGGCTGGGGTATTAGAGACGACTGAGTCCGGCTGGGGTATTGGAGACGACTGAGTCCGGCTGGGGTATTGGAGACGACTGAGTCCGGCTGGGGTATTGGAGACGACTGAGTCCGGCTGCCGTTGGTGATTTTGGTGCATGTATTTCTTGAGTACGGGGTGGTCAGGTAAAATTCTGGCCCTGTCGCCGGCTAGCCGGCACAAATTCAGGCACGTATGTGTTCCTGCTCTGGGAGGTGGGGTCGCCGTGGCTCAGTCGATAGGGTGTCGAACTCTTGATCTCAAGATTGTGGGTTCGCATCCCGCAATCGGCGTGATTACCGAGTCCACCCGCCACCAATCGGCGTGAGAGGTTGGTGACGCTATATCACCTAACAGTTGAATGCGTCGTAAAAGAACCAAAGGATTGGATTGCCCTGGGAAGTCATCTCGTTGCCCCGTGGAGAGGTTGGGGACCCAAGGGGCCCGGCCGACATCCGCTCGCAGCGTAGGCCGCATGTGTTGCCTTCACGCACTGATCCGTACACGCCCAGGTGACCCGCATGAGTCGGACCGGCCCCGTGGCGGCCGGCCGGCCGGCGCCACGCCCGCTGACCGTTTCGTTTTCTGCCGACCCCAGATCGAGGATGTGTGCGGCCAGACGTGGCCCTGGATCTATTTCATATCAATGATGATCGTCGGCGCATTCTTTGTTATGAACCTTATTCTGGGTGTGCTGAGCGGGTGAGTGACTGGACGGCGCCGGGCCGCGTGCCAATGTTGCCACTTCGCACCCTGGCAGTTAGCGCCGATGGCAGCCGTGTCACGTGACTATTGGCCGCCGGACGGCTCTGCAGCGCAGATCTGTTCACTGTTGTAGTACGACTTTGAGCCAGGACCATTAACCGTCGAGATGTACTCTCCAGAACCGGCTCGTTCGTTTCCTGTCTCCCGCTGCCTATTCGATCATGGCTAGACGCTAATATTTGTAATTTTGCTCGCTCGTCACCGTGTTTTTCCGCTTAGGGCGTAGGCTGTGCCAACTCTTAGCAGGCTGCGAGTTCGCATTGTGTCATCCAAGTAATGGGCAAAATTGTGATTAACTGGGCTGCTGCTTGTTACATGTAACTGATGTCACCAGTCAACACGGTGCCGCAAATGATCCTCATTCTATCTCGTGCTGACCACTCGTGCTCATTATCTGACCAGTTGACGAGCTATAGTTAGCGCACTGTAAATGTCGACTGAGTGACATTCGTGAGTCAAGTGAGTTACTTTTTGTTTTGGGTTGCAACTTTTCCCCAGTGAACGGTATGATTTAACTGTGTGACTTTTATGGTGCTTGTAGTTCAACCCGATGCCGGGTTTGCATGGATTGTTTTCAATTTGCATTAGCATGGTGGTGTGCTGCCCTGGTATTGCAGTCCATTATATACACGATGTGTGACCTTTGGCATTTTTCTTTCCGTTCGCGTCCTGTTGTGTGGGCCTGTCTGATGTACGTGGGTTTGATAACGTTCCATGAACAAAGCGAAATATATATGGTATAATCGATCAGTGATCCCCATCGAATGTTGTAGAAATTCGTCGTAAACAATTCCGATTACGGTTTTATTTGATTCATCTGCCAGTGCCAAGTATTCTAGACGTCGACCATCGTGCAATGTTTCCCAGTACCCGTTGATTCAGTGTCCTTGACATGGGTCCGTTAGAAGCGGTTCCAATGCTCTGAAACGGATTTGTTTCCATGGAAAGTAGAGTCATTGTTGCCATTGATACCTATGAAGCGAATGTTTTCCGTTATGTCTGACATCGTCGTAATCGATCAGCTTCGGGGATTTATTTCGCATGCATTTTAAATACAATGACCGCTTCCAACGAACTTTAATTTATGTGTCAGTGCTGCCCCAACAGCCGCTGGGATACTCACTGTGCTGCCCCAGCAGCCGCTAGGATATTCACTGTGCTCTCCCAGCAGCCGCTAGGATATTCACTGTGCTGTCCCAGCAGCCGCTGGGATATTTACTGTTGCGTTCCCAGCAGGCGCTAGGATATTCACTGCTGCCCCAGCAGCCGCTGGGATATTCACTGTGCTGCCCCAGCAGCCGCTAGGATATTCACTGTTGCTTTCCCAGCAGGCGCTAGGATATTCACTGCTGCCCCAGCAGCTGCTGGGGTATTCACTGTGCTGTCCCCCAGCAGGCGCTGTGAGGTCCTGTGTGCTGTGCTGAGCAGCGACTACTGCGGTCTCAGTCGGGCCTCACAGCAGACAACTGCGCTCTCAGTCGGGCCTCACAGCAGACAACTGCGCTCTGTGCCGTGCACCCCTCCCTCCTTCGTGACGCACCTTCGTGACGTATTCACGGACGCTGTCGGGCACCGACAGAGAGTTTTCGAAGGAGCGCGAGAAAGCCAAGGCGCGCGGCGACTTCCAGAAACTGCGGGAAAAGCAGCAGTTGGAAGAGGACCTACGCGGGTACCTGGATTGGATCACCCAGGCCGAGTACCTGGAGCCCGAGGACGAGCCACCCGGCGACGAGATAATGCTGCGTGAGTACACCTGACCAGACCATACTGGCTGAGTACACCTGACCAGACCATACTGGGTGGGTACACCTGACCAGACCATACTGGGTGGGTACACCTGACCAGACCATACTTTGTGGGTACACCTGACCAGACCATACTGCGTGAGTACACCTGACCAGACCATACTGGGTGAGTACACCTGACCAGACCATACTGGGTGGGTACACCTGACCAGACCATACTGGGTGAGTACACCTGACCAGACCATACTTTGTGGGTACACCTGACCAGATCATACTGCGTGAGTACACCTGACCAAACCATACTGGGTGAGTACACCTGACCAGACCATACGGGTGGGTACACCTGACCAGACCATACTGGGTGAGTACACCTGACCAGACCATACTTTGTGGGTACACCTGACCAGACCATACTGCGTGAGTACACCTGACCAGACCATACTGGGTGAGTACACCTGACCAGACCATACTGGGTGGGTACACCTGACCAGACCATACTGGGTGAGTACACCTGACCAGACCATACTGGGTGAGTACACCTGACCAGACCATACTGGGTGGGTACACCTGACCAGACCATACTGGGTGAGTACACCTGACCAGACCATACTTGGTGGGTACACCTGACCAGACCATACTGGATGAGTACACCTGACCAGACCATACTGCGTGAGTACACCTGACCAGACCATACTGGGTGAGTACACCTGACCAGACCATACTGGGTGAGTACACCTGACCAGACCATACTGCGTGAGTACACCTGACCAGACCATACTGGGTGGGTACACCTGACCAGACCATACTGGGTGGGTACACCTGACCAGACCATACTGCGTGAGCACACCTGACCAGACCATACTGGGTGAGTACACCTGACCAGACCATACTGCGTGAGTCCACCTGACCAGACCATACTGGGTGAGTACACCTGACCATACCATACTGGGTGAGTACACCTGACCAGACCATACTGGGTGAGTACACCTGACCAGACCATACTGGGTGAGTACCCCTGACCAGACCATACTGCGTGGGTACACCTGACCAGACCATACTGCGTGGGTACACCTGACCAGACCATACTGCGTGAGTACTCTGGCTAGACCATGTGCAAGTACTCTGACTGTAGCAGGCGGTGTGCGTAGTATCCGGCCACCGCCGCGACAGTGGGCGGGGGGGGGGCGGCTGACACTGGACTGGCGGCCGGAGAGCAGCGCATGGCTGGTGCCGCTTGTACCGCCGCTCTGGACAGTAGTGTGATACGGCGTCAGCCGTGCTGTGGTGAGCGACATCGACAGCGGCGGCGTGTGTCGGCAGACGATCATGTGGAAGAGGACGCCGCCCAGGCCGAGGACGGCGACGTGACGGACAGCCGGCAGCTCTCCTGGTGGGCCAAGCGGAAGAAAAGCCTGGAAAAGTTAGTGCTCCGCATGCACGGATTCATCTGGCAGCAGCACGACCCGGCCACTTTGACCTCGCCTTCACTATGCTGCACCCATGCTTGCTTGTATGGATATGGCGTGTAGGCGTATGCCAAGTGTATGTCATTTCCATGTTAAATCTGCAGACTGATTCAGTGTGGGTATAATGCTTTGGTCAGTGCATTCTCGTCCAGTCATGTATTCGTCACGCTTGACAAGATGAATTGTCTTGGTCATATTGGTTGCGTATTGAGCGTGGCCAACACACGACTCAACGCGAATGCGGCGGTGAAAGCATGGTGCTTGTACTGACGCTATGCATATCTAAGATGAAGGTACTGTGGAGCCTGACTTTCATAAATATGAGATTACTCGTCGTTCTTCATTGAAGAGCGCGGACCCCGTGCGACAGTCTAGATTGGATACCCCGTTATTCAGCCAAGGGCTTCCTCGGCTGAAAGCGGAGATCCCATGTCTCAACTGATAATGGGAGCCTCCTGTCTCATTTAAGAGCGAAGTCCTCGTGTCTCTCAGCTAAGGCTGAGTCTCTGTGTCTCTCAGCTGAGAGCGGAGACCCAATGTCTAAGTCGAAGGCGGGAACCCTGTGTTTATCAACCGAGAGCGAAGACCTAGCTACGTCCTGACTGCTGTATCTATGCACAGGTCAAATCGGCGCATGAAGCGGTCCTTCCATGTGGCGGTGAAGTCGCAGGCTTTCTACTGGCTCATCATCCTGCTGGTGGCGCTGAACACGGCCGTGTTGACAACCGAGCACTACAACCAGCCGAAGTGGCTCGACCAGTTCCAGGGTGAGACACCGCCGCACCGGTTGTGCCGTCGGTGGCGCTCTTTCTTCACGTTCACTTGCTGCAAGCCCCCTCGCCACTGCTGCTAAGGTGTTTGGTTGTCGAGGCTTGGGACGCGCAGTGGACCAGAAGACTCGGCTATCTCGGTGGGGGTCTACTGTGATCTTTGGTTGTGCTGACATTACGCTGCGTAGTATCGGTGGCTTGGTAAACAGTATGAATTAACTCAACGACCGTGTGATGTGACAATATCGAGTTTTGTGTTCACTACACCCAATGCTAGCTCTCAGCCACGTGAGGGTATACATCTATGTTGTGTGTTTGGACAATTTGCTGCAAATACTCTGCAGCCGAGATCGATACTTCATTCCATGTGCTCCATTTTATTTACGTGCATGTTCATGTGGAAGCAAATATGCATTATAATGGACGGCTTGTGTTCTTTTCAGAGATAACGAACCTGTTTTTCATCGTCCTTTTTACAATTGAGATGCTCATCAAAATGTACGCCCTCGGGTTTCAGGTGAGTGGAACTATTTTCAGAAACGTGCCAGGATTCCATTCGGATTGTGAAACCAACTTATTGGCCCCCGTCGACACGAAATTAGCAATAGGGTTTCGTCGAATTGACGTTCAGAGGGCCCAAAGTATGCGGCATGTGTGACTGGGACAGTGATCTGAATACGAAGGACGCGAACAAAGGTATAAACTGCTGCTATAAACTGTTGATCAAATGTAATTTTTATCCCGGTTTTCGCAGTAATAGATGGTTAGTTATTAAATTAAAGTCATTCGGTAAGTTTTGACTATTTGAGACTATGGGATAAAGGTGATGGAAAAAAACTGCATCCAGAGAAAGATATCCAGGATAGAATGTGTGGCGGGTGACTTAGGTAGATGCGGTTTGGATAGCTTGCCCAATGTGTCGGTTGAGACTAACGTTGTTGCCTGGTTTGATTCCGCAGAGCTATTTTGTGTCGCTGTTCAACCGTTTCGACTGTTTCGTGGTGATCAGCAGCATCATGGAGGTGGTGTTGACCAAGACGGGCACCATGCCGCCCCTTGGTGTGTCCGTGCTGCGCTGTGTTCGTCTGCTGCGAGTGTTCAAGGTCACCAGGTCAGTAGGTGACGGCCGGCCGACCCGGCTGGGCCCGATGGCAGTCGGCTGCCGACCGTGACGTACAGCCCAGGCATAGACAGCGACGGGGTAGTGCGTTGCCCAACTATTGGCTGCTGTCAGTTTGCGAGTCGTGCGTTTGCGACCAAGGCCGGTGTCGGCTCTTCAGGCTACATACGTGCGTGCGTGGCGTCTCATTAGACATGCCATGGTGTTGAGTCTGGCGGGGGGGTGATTGCTTTCGCGGGACCTGTAGCTGAAAGTTCCGGTAGCTGTTGATCGCCTAAAGAGCACTAGCTTTGCTGCTGGCAGGATTTCCTCCTGCCTCTGCATTTGTTTTCCACTGGCTAATTTCCACAGGCGGACACATTAAAGCTTTGGAACGTGGTGACCTTGGATCGAGGTGACCTTGGAGCGTGGTGACCTTGCCCGGATATTGCGCTGCACAACACATGTTTCCAGCGATGTTTGGAATATCGTTGGTTTTCTCTCGATCTTCAGGACAGAAAAGAAGTGAACAAGTTGAAAGATAATCAACCCTTATGTTTCGCCCCTGCCAACAGCAGTTTAGCAACTGCTTTTGTCAGCATGTCAGCGTCGAGGAACAATTTCTTATTGTGCTCACTGGCGTGGTGTTTATAGTAAATGTTCACACCAAGACGCATTTTGTTCCATTATTAGTGCATAGCTTTTCTCCCCGACCCTATAGGTGGAATCCGATAATGCAGCCTGGCTCTAACGTGATGACATTTCGAATTCATGAAGTGGAAATCATTGTGCACCATGCGTTTTTGTAGAGGACCGAAACAAACCCAAAGAAGAAGCTCTCATCTCGACGGTAATCCAAATTTAAACAGATAATTGTTTATTTTCCATACGGATCGAACACAGTTACGATTCCAGACACAAATTTAGCGATCCATTGAGCATGGTCAACATCCGTCTGCTTTCTGGTTAAACAGTATGGCGACAAGAAACGATCCATGGTGGCAGATCTGGCACATTTTATTTTTATTTATTTCACAATACATGCCCTCCACGTATAGTGGCTATTATGGACAGTCTGGGTATAACTCACAGATATTTACAAAGAATGGATAGTTTTGCGGTCAATAGTGGGAACACATGCGCAACAAACATTCATACACCAACATAATACAATACCCATATCACTCTCTGCACTACACACACCGTGCTTGCAACACGAGACGGCAGCGGGTCGTGAAGGAGTGAATTATCTTATCTCCGCCGCAGCCATCGTATCGGACCCTGCGCTGTCCAGTGTAGTGCGGCGTCCCCCTGTTTGTAAGTCCCTACTGTTTGGAGGGGTTTAGCAACACATCGGGCTGGTCGGCGCGCTCATGCTGGACATTCCGGCCACATCGGTGCAAAATTGGCCATCTCCGAGCGTGAGTTGGGCACGGTGGCGCCGGTCGATGGCGTGGTGTCGTGTCCGGCTGACGTAGCGTGGACTCGGCTCAGTTTCTGTCGCACTGCCGCTCCCCGGCGGCCAGTCACCATCGGCTGTGGCCGGTGTCCTGCGTCAGACCTGGACCGGTGTGGTGCCGGCGACTGTCTGTGTAGCCGTCAGACCTGTACCGATGTCGTGCCGGTGACTGTCTGTGCAGCCGTCGGACCTGTACCGGTGTCGTGCCGGTGACTGACTGCGTAGCTGTCAGACCTGTACCGATGTCGTGCCGGTGACTGACTGCGTAGCTGTCAGACCTGTACCGGTGACTGTCTGTGCAGCCGTCGGACCTGTACCGGTGTCGTGCCGGTGACTGACTGCGTAGCTGTCAGACCTGTACCGGTGACTGTCTGTGGAGCCGTCTGACCTGTACCGGTGTCGTGCCGGTGACTGACTGCGTAGCTGTCAGACCTGTACCGGTGACTGTCTGTGTAGCCGTCTGACCTGTACCGGTGTCGTGCCGGTGACTGACTGCGTAGCTGTCAGACCTGTACCGGTGACTGTCTGTGTAGCCGTCTGACCTGTACCGGTGTCGTGCCGGTGACTGACTGCGTAGCTGTCAGAGCTGTACCGGTGACTGTCTGTGTAGCCGTCTGACCTGTACCGGTGTCGTGCCGGTGACTGACTGCGTAGCTGTCAGACCTGTACCGGCGACTGTCTGTGTAACCGTCTGACCTGTACCGGTGTCGTGCCGGTGACTGACTGCGTAGCTGTCAGACCTGTACCGGCGACTGTCTGTGTAGCCGTCAGACCTGTACCGGTGTCGTGCCGGTGACTGTGTAGCTGTCAGACCTGTGCCGGTGTCGTGTCGGTGACTGTCTGTGTAGCCGTCAGACCTGTACCGGTGTCGTGCCGGTGACTGTCTGTGTAGCCGTCATACCTGTATCGGTGATTGTCTGTGTTGTCGTCAGACCTGTACCGGTGTCGTGTCGGTGACTGTGTAGCTGTCAGACCTGTGCCGGTGTCGTGCCGGTGACTGTGTAGCTGTCAGACCTGTGCCGGTGTCGTGTCGGTGACTGTCTGTGTAGCCGTCATACCTGTATCGGTGACTGTGTAGCCGTCAGACCTGTACCGGTGTCGTGTCGGTGACTGTGTAGCTGTCAGACCTGTGCCGGTGTCGTGCCGGTGACTGTGTAGCTGTCAGACCTGTGCCGGTGTCGTGTCGGTGACTGTCTGTGTAGCCGTCAGACCTGTACCGGTGTCGTGTCGGTGACTGTGTAGCTGTCAGACCTGTGCCGGTGTCGTGTCGGTGACTGTCTGTGTAGCCGTCAGACCTGTACCGGTGTCGTGCTGGTGACTGTGTAGCTGTCAGACCTGTACCGGTGTCGTGCCGGTGACTGTGTAGCCGTCAGACCTGTACCGGTGTCGTGCCGGTGACTGTGTAGCTGTCAGACCTGTGCCGGTGTCGTGTCGGTGACTGTCTGTGTAGCCGTCAGACCTGTACCGGTGTCGTGCCGGTGACTGTCTGTGTAGCCGTCATACCTGTATCGGTGACTGTCTGTGTTGTCGTCAGACCTGTACCCGTGGCGTGCCGGCGACTGTCTGTGTAGCTGTCAGACCTGTACCGGTGACTGTCTGTGTAGCCGTCTGAGCCGCCGCCTACCGTGCGGTAGCATGGGTTACGCTCAGCGAGTATCATTTTCTAATCAAGCACTTGATGTTATTAGGTCCTCAGTTCTGTCTACTGGGTATTTGTGGTTATTTGGATCTGGAGCACCTTCTGTGGGTTTGGTGTGACTGATGCTGTGTCACCTAAAGGGTATATTGTGGGCTTGGCTCAGTCAGTGGGCCCCGAGGGACGATCGGTAGGTATGGCGTTGTTATTGGTCCCGCCCCTCTGCATGGATGTGGCCTTTGATTCCTGAAGTACGTCCCCTGGATAGTGTTCTTCAGGCGCCGCTCCGTGCGCTATGTTTATGTGCGCCAATAGTGACAAGAAGATGTAGATTTATTCTGATTGATGGCAGCGTGGATAACTCCCCACGTGCAGCTTTGTTACAGCTATGCTGAAATATGCAGATTTATTGTCTCTTGGACAATGACGTGCTTCCCTAGATAACAGACGACGAGACACATACAGACATACTGGTCGTCGCAACCCTTCTCACACTTAGCTTAACCAGCACGTAGTGTTTCAATGTGCCCTTAAATGTATTTCGTTTGTTTTCGGTTTTAGTTAACCCCAGTGTTGCATCTGATTTTGTTACGTTCTGTTTCATTTTGAGTTGCTAAATTCCGCTAGTGTACATGTCTGTGTGCGTGCCAAGTTATTTTTTTTAGTTCTTCTTTTGCAGATATTGGAGGAACATGGGTAATCTGATTCGCGCCCTGGTGAATTCCATCCAGTCAATCCTGTCCTTACTGGTCCTGCTCTTTCTCTTCATATTCATCTTCTCCCTTCTCGGAATGCAGGTATTTGGAGGAAAACTGACCGGCCTCAGAAGTAACTTCGACTCGTTTCCGCAGTCGATCATGACAGTATTCCAGGTACATATGTTCAGCAGCCACACGCAGCTCGCCGCCAATTATGGCTCTCCTTCACCTCTGTACAGCTACACTTGCCGTTTGCACCCGGGTCGCGCTGGAACAGGAATGCACTGCGGTGTCCCTCTGGCTTCTGCTGCGCTCACCTTTCGGGCCGTGGCTAATGCGTCTTGCCCTCGGATTTGTCAAATGCCTTCTCCTTCCGATTTGTGGCCAGTGTTGTAGGATACACGGGAGGGTGCGTGACTACCAGTCTCACAGCACTGAGTTTAAATCAGCCGTGTATATATATATATATATATATATATATATATATATATATATATATATATATATATATATATATATATATATATATATATAAACGCATATCTGCACATACAGTCGACAGTCATATAGTACATCGCCCTTATTATATTTGTTTAATGGATTACCTTTATCGAAGACCAGCCCGGGTATATCCTGTCTAGGTTAGGTCTAGTAGGTCTAGGTTTATCCTGCACGACTTTGTGGAAAGTCGCAAGATCGTCATCCCTGTCCTCGAACTTCCAGCGTCCTTCCAATGCACTGACGTGTCCGTGCTCGGTTTGCGCCGCGTTCTGCCTGCACGCGAGCCTGCCAACGCTTGGGCCGGCGTGGCGCCGTCTAGCGTCCTGTTGTGCTTGCTGTGCCGTCCGCATGAGACCGCGCGAGAGCAGCCTCGGCCTGGCGCTCGCCGACATCGGCCGGTGGAAGAGCGCATGCCGCTACCGCCAGGTGACGCCACTAACTCACATTACCCCCCGGGGCCCCCGGCCTGGCGCTCGCCGACGCAGAGCCATGCCGCTACCGCCAGGTCGCCACTACTACATTGACCGACCGACCGACCGGAGCAGCCGGCCTGGCGCTCGCCGACATCGGCCGGTGGAAGAGCGCATGCCGCTACCGCCAGGTGACGCCACTAACTCACATTGACCGACCGACCGACCGGCAGCCGGCCTGGCGGCGGCCTGACCTCGCCTCTCGCGTGTTTCAGGTACTGGCGGTCCCTCTCCAACCTGGTGGCCTCCCTCCTCAACTCGATCCAGTCGATCGCCTCCTTGCTGCTGCTCCTGTTCCTCTTTATCGTCATTTTCGCCCTGCTCGGTATGCAAGTGTTCGGCGGCAAGTTTAACTTTGAGTCGACGGTCGCCAAGCCGCGGAGCAACTTCGATACGTTTGTGCAGAGTTTGTTGACAGTGTTCCAGGTATGAGGTTGGCCTGAGCTGGCTTCGCTCCCCTGCCGGCTGAGCGGGCAACTCAATGTACGGTACTACGCGAAACCACCTAGTTGTATCTACTGGCGGCACACAGCTTCCTCGAAAAGCCGTGTTTCATTTTTACAAGAATTACGCAGGATCGGGTTTTCAGTGCTTGCAGATTATAGTTTCTTGCCGCCGTGTGCAATTTTCACACAGCGCTGCAGCGTCTACAAATCAGCTGTCACAAAATGCGGCCTTCCTGTGGCCGAGTCGTTTGTTTTTAAGCGACGATGTGGTATGCAATGTGAGCAGTGGAGTAGTGAGTATGTGGAGTGGCCCGCTCGTGTCTGGGGAGCGAACATGCTCGGATATAAATGTTAGGAGCAGTTCACGGCGTGCTCTGTTCTCACTAACGGCTGCTGCATGCTGCCAGCCGGCGTCCAGACCGATAGTTTGTTTTGTTTGTTGTGTTTGTCACCGAGTTGTGAGAAGGTGAGTGTAAATGTTGGAATGTTTAGAGGGCAGATTGTCCGGTTTCCCTTTCGGCCACCAACGAAGACCGCCGGCTATCTTCGAATTGCCCGTGGGCAAGGTGGCGACATCCAACGATTGAATGTCGCCGTCTGGTGCCCAACTGGTCTTCTTATTGACTTCTTTCCCGCTTATTTTGCTACCGTTTGCTGTTCCGCTGTTGGCAATATCCTGGTGGTGGCTTCGCAAAGCGGGTAACGTGGAGCAGCTTGACGGGACTGGCCGCATGCGGTTGCGAGACGTCTGTGCAGGCCGTGGTGTCTGGATGCGGTGTGAGTGTGTGCCGCTTCATGCCTGTGCTGCATGCACCAACGTCTGCCGGCCGGTTATCCTGCCGTCTGGATGTATCTGTGCCACTTGCGTATACCGTGCTGTGCTATGTTGTGGTGGTATCTGTAGAACTGGATGAATGCCACTCGTGTATATGTAATTTGGCATGCCAGCTACACATCGTAACCGGATATTTGCTGCCCGGATAGTTGCATGGCGTAGTGATGATGACGTGACATTCTGCCATCGGAAGGGTTGAGGTTCAAGTTGCACTCAAGATGAGTAATTTCTGGCATCGCCGGCGTGGTAGATAGCGCGGTGTACCTCGATCTAGACGTAATGAGTTCAGACTCGCAAACCGCTGAATTTTCCGATCCACTCACGGCAGGTGGTGCCAAGTCGCCTCAAGTTGTCAAATATCCAACTGAGCAACTAGATCGCGTTCGTCCAAGCATTAGCAGTGCCATTTTATTCTGCGTGTCGTCGCTCAAGTGTTGACGGGGACTGTCGCAATGGAAGTACGTTGTCTCCGCTCAGGTCAGCGTCAGTCGCCGGCTGTGCCAGATCGAACACCCCCACCCCCACCCCACCCCACCCCGCGCGCTCACCATCTGAGCGTGTCGCTGTGATGGGGGCCGCCGCCGTTTCAGATATTGACGGGCGAAGACTGGAACATGGTGATGTACCACGGAATCGAGGCGCACGGCGGCGTGGGCGGCCTGGGCGCTCTCGCCTCGTCCTACTTCATCGTGCTGTTCATCTGCGGAAACTGTATCCTTGGCCATTGGCGGTGCAGAGTGCTCGAGGCGGTGGTGCGTCACGGGTGGCCTGCTGGACATGACTGAGGCGATAGTCTGTCAAGTGTAACCCAGCTACGGCGGGTATCACGGGTGGCCTGCTAGACATGACCGATACGATACAGTCTGTCAAATGTAGCCCAGCTACGGTTGGTATCACGGGTGACATACTAGACATGACCGAGGCGATACAGTATGTCAAGCTACGGTGGGACGACATGAATGACGAAACCCTGTAGTAGTTGTTAGCTAGATATTCGCAATTTCCTGTTTTGTTTCTGATTGTGTTCATTGTAATTAATCATTGCCCCAATGTGATGGAATCGCACATGATTCTTTGCATGTGTCTCCCGACTGTCTTGTGATGTGCATTGCTGGGCTTCTGATAAAATTGACCATCGCCAGAGAAGCAGCATGCATGCGGCCGGCCAGCCAGTCTCCAACAGGCTTTCCTCCCTGTCGTCCAAGGCGACAGGGTCTTGTTCTGTGAGGTGTTACGAGCGACCGCTGTGTGGCGTAGACTCCTTGACTTGCTTGGTCAGACATCCTTCTGAACGTCTTCCTGGCCATCGCTGTGGACAACTTGGCCGATGCAGAATCTTTGACTGCCATCGAAAAAGAGGAAGAGGAGGTGAGTTTGGTGTTCTTGGTGCTCTTGATGCTCTTCAGTTCTTCCTGCTCTGTTGCATTTACGCATAAATGTGTAGATTGAGGAAAACGTGAGTTGTTTGTACGGATTGTGCGTTCAGGATTCAAACATAATACAATTCACTTCAAGTCCACGGCCGCCATGGTGGTATGCTACTGGAAGCGTACGGTTCTTTGTCCTGAGCTGAGTTGACTTTTCCGAGGGTCGAAGTGATCGAGCAGAGTCCAGGGCGATTGGATGACATTTTATGGAATATATTTGTATGAAGGATGTTTGCATTAGTTATGAGGCTTCCATCTGTGCGAAGATCGGTCGGTCGGGCGTTCCACTCTTGATCGAATGATCCTGAGTTGGCATCTCTCAATTTATGCCTTGGGCGATGGGATATAGATGTGCGTAGTAGGTTCTGCCTAGCAGTGTCGGCGTAAATTGCTTTCGGCAGTAATTAACTGATATGGAACTAATTCACATTCATGCCTGTTTTGCGACACATTTAATTATTCATGGCTTAACATTTTTATTTGAACAGGAGCAATGTATTGGGGCGTAAACTTTCCATGTCCAATGACAAAATACACGAAAGGTAAGAATACTGTTCACTACCAACTTCAGCGTTCTTGTGTAACTATGTATGTTGATGTGTGCTTCGTGTTTTTCACGTAATGATTGTCCGATAGTCTGATCATTGCGTTGATTCCAGGGCTATCAGTACCAAGACGAGGGTGTAAGTGCCTTGTGAACCCTTCCCAGTTTTCTCACGCGCATGTGGTTTCGCTAATTGGAATTCTTACACAGCCTTGTGTCAAGCGGAATAGTGATGTCAATTTTGCAGATAAATGGTCTGTTGGGCCAGAATTGAGCCAACAATTTGGTATTCTCTTAGTGACCGACAGTGGGTTATGGTCAGTGAAAGGTAGTCGTAATACCGTGAAGCCCGAACCGTCGGGTTTCCGGTGCCAAGATTGACATCACTAATCGGGACACTTCCACAGCATGCCAAGCCCGCAGAGCATCTGACATTGAGATGACGCACAGTTCGGTCAATCTGCACCTCCATGCCGCCCCGGTAACGGCGCCAGGCCCACTCACGACTCTCCAACACACTGTCCCTGGTGACGATGCGTCCCCGCAGACATGCACTGACCCGCCAAGCCGGACGTGGCACCGAACCCGACAGTCGACACTTGGCGTCGATTTGTGACGGCGGTCGGCAGGAGGCGCCTCTGGCAGAAGGGGTGTGTCACCGTGTGGCGCAGAACGCACCGTTAGCAGCGCGGGTGTGATCGTGTTTGGCAGAAGGCGAGGTCACGGTCGCGGAGCGGGTCGCCGCGCAAGGACGCGGACCGCCAGGAGGATGCGACTGCCGACCAGCAGACGTCCCAGGGCGGCTCACAGCGGCTGGCGGAACTCAACCACATCGGGTCAGTGGCCGACAGACATCACAGGCTTCCCGATATTGGCTAGAACGTTCTGGATAGGCAGCTCTCTCTCTCTCTCTCTCTCTCTCTCTCTCTCTCTCTCTCTCTCTCTCTCTCTCTCTCTCTCTCTCTCTCTCTCTCTCTCTCTCTCTCTCTCTCTCTCTCTCTCTCTCTCTCTCTCTCTCTCTCTCTCTCTCTCTCTCTCTCTCTCTATCTCTCTATCTCTCTATCTCTCTATCTCTCTATCTCTCTATCTCTCTATCTCTCTATCTCTCTATCTCTCTATCTCTCTATCTCTCTATCTCTCTATCTCTCTATCTCTCTATCTCTCTATCTCTCTATCTCTCTATCTCTCTATCTCTCTATCTCTATCTCTATCTCTATCTCTATCTCTATCTCTATCTCTATCTCTCTATCTCTCTATATCTCTCTCTATCTCTCTCTCTCTCTCTCTCTCTCTCTCTCTCTCTCTCTCTCTCTCTCTCTCTCTCTCTCTCTCTCTCTCTCTCTCTCTCTCTCTATCTCTATCTCTATCTCTATCTCTATCTCTATCTCTATCTCTATCTCTATCTCTATCTCTATCTCTATCTCTATCTCTATCTCTATCTCTCTCTCTCTCTCTCTCTCTCTCTCTCTCTCTCTCTCTCTCTCTCTCTCTCTCTCTCTCTCTCTCTCTCTCTCTCTCTCTATCTCTCTCTCTCTATCTCTATCTCTATCTCTCTCTATCTCTATATCTCTATATCTCTCTCTCGAGCCATCATTTCCACTACTCTGATGAAACGACTTGAGAGGTTCGCATTGCTTCTTCATTTTCCCCATGTCTCAAACCTCAGTCATCCCAGTCAACATCCCTGTCTGGGAAATATCTACCTGAGCATGTTCCTGTAAATTTGACGCGTAATGCTGTCTTCTCGTTTAACCGTCATATTCGCATGTATACATATGTGTGTGTGTGTGTGTGTGTGTGTGCGTGCGTGCGTGCGTGCGTGCGTGCGTGCGTGCGTGCGTGCGTGCGTGCGTGCGTTCGTGCGTGCGTGCGTGTGTGTGTGTATATACATGCGTGTGTGTGTGCTTGAGTCTGTATGTTGTTCACTCTATCTGTTTGCTTTTCCTCTGCAGAGGCGATGCAGTAGACGGTCATGCCACCGTTGATGTTGGAGATGATGAGGGCGAGGAAGAGTACGAAACCTACGATGAAGACGGTATGTCAGCCTCGTACTACATGATGATTCTTGGGCGATGGTATACCGCAAACACCATAGTGTCTGGTTATCGCATGTTCCGTCGTTTCCCTTGTTCCGTTGTTCCTTTTTCGTAGTCCTAGGCCATTATGTCAGTCTGATTCTTGGCTATTTTTTGTGGCTCCTTCTGTCTATCAGATGCGCGTGTTAGCCAGTCTTGCTGTCGGTCGGGCACTAATACCGCTGCTGCGTCACACTAACCGGCGAAACAGCACCCGGGGCAAGGTCACGGCGTTCAATTTAGCTCACGTGGACACTAGTTCATTGCTATGCAGACCGGTCGTGTTGGGCCCTTGAGGACTGTTGACTTGTCCGAACTTCGCCGACCGTGGCCCGAGTGTGCCTGCGCGGACTGTGCACTCGTACGCCGGCGTGCCCGTGCCACTGACGGCAGTGTCGCGGCTGACTTGCAGCGCGCGACGAAGCTGCCGCCGGCGAGGGCAGCAGCGGCGTGGACGCCGACGGGCCACAGGCGGCGTCGACAAGCAAACCAATGCCGCAGTACAGTAGTTTCTTTGTGTTCTCACCCCGCAACAGGTGGGTGGTGTGCGGTGGTGGCCGGCCGGTCGGCGGCGGCAAGCGGGCGGCCTGCGGGCGTCACGCCCCCCCTCCTGGTGCCGCCGGCCGGCCGGCCGGCGCCTGGCCAGGCAGAGTGTCTCGTTACGCCTGTGACCGTGTGCGTGCCGCTTTCAGAGGACGGCGAGGTGGCAGTGGGCGCTCGGCCGCGGCGGCTGTCCGATTTGGGGCCCAACAAAACACAGCCCATTCCGCCCTACAGCTCGTTCTTCGTGTTCGCTCCCGACAACAGGTGATAGTGGCGGCGTTTGGCACTAACTGAGCTGTGACGTCTCCTAACCCTGCCGCCTGTCGCCTGGTAGCGCCCGACTAACGGTGGTCGGCTTGCGTGTGGCGCGCGTCGTGGTCTGGTGTGCCGGCCGGTGGCGCCGGCGGCCCGAGCAGGCCGTCAGCCGCACACTTCTGGTTGGCTCCGGCTCGTGGTGGTGGTGGAGCTGTGCGCGTCTCTGTAGCGGCCCGTAACTCCTGTAGCGCCGCTGGAGGCTAACCGCTAACCAGTCTGTGGGCGACTTGTGCAACTTAATAGCTGTGCAGTGCTAGGTAGAGTAACGAGCCGCGTGCTGGAGAGGTGACGGAGCCGTGGGGGCCGGGTGTTGAGCCGCGGCGGCTGGGTCTTGAGCCGCCAATGTCAGGCTGCCAGAGCCAGCGATGTTGATACACTGGCCGTCACGGAGCCAACTGAACACGTGAACACTCGTCGCTGCACAGCATGAGCTTACACGTCTAACGCCTGTGTTTCTAACTCTGCACGTGCCAGTGTCTGTGTGTGGTATGCCTGCTCTTAACACAGATGGGTATTTTTGGGCTTTCGGGTGTTTACGAGACATATTTTGCCTGCATAAAGTTAGCAAAGAAGTTGGGTGAGGTTAGATTAGGATAGTTTTTTTCCGGTATTTACTATTTGAAAAATTTTCTTTGACATTAAAAATACATTTTGTATGACTTGTTTTTCCTTAAAAGAAGAATGGCTGAGTTAGGTATTTTAATTTGTGAAAATTTTGAGGAAAAAGTGTAATTTTCCCTATTTTTATTCTTCAAAGGGAGATTGTGTTACGTTACGTTATGTTACATTTGTAGCACATTGTTTATTATATGCTTACTAGCTCCAAGCCACTTGTATAATTTTGCTTTCCAACTGAAAAGTAAGCATTTGCAGGGGAAATGATTCATCACATAGTCTTTATAACGTTCGTAGGCGTATTTGAAAAATCCGAAAATTCATAAAACGCCTTCAAGCACAGATTTACCTGCAGACGTCGGTGAATGCGCTGCGTGCGTGCGTGCGTTCGTGCGTGCGTGCGTGCGTGCGTGCGTGCGTGCGTGCGTGCGTGCGTGCGTGCGTGTGTGCGCCACTATCGCCATCATCGCACGTCCCAGAGAGCACTGCTACCAGGATCTCAGGGTCCAGTACGGTTGCCTCTCGAACATCACATCGCGTGGTATGTACGCGCTTGCGTACGTCACCATTGCTAATTGCCGTCCTGCCTCGATGTAAGCTGCGTGATTATTGATGCGAGTGGTTTGTGACTGACGCTCTGCCGCCAGATTCCGCATGTTCTGCCACTGGTTCTGCAACCACGCCTACTTCAGCAACGTCATCCTGGTGTGCATCCTGGTGTCGTCGGCCATGCTGGCCGCCGAGGACCCGCTCAACGTGTACGTCGAGCGAAATCAGGTCAGTATAGCTGCTCACTGCCTCTCGGCTAATGTGTGGTGTCGTGTATGTCGGACGGAATCTGCCACTGATGTGAGTGACGCTGACATTACTATCGGACTGAATCAGACACCACCAGTCCCTCGAGTCGCTGACAATGGTGGGGTCTGTCCACTCCGCCCCGCCCCGCCTCTCCCCCCCCGACGTATCCAGTGGCAGATGATATTCACCACAGCCGGCATGCAATCGCCGAATCGTAGCGCACATTAATAGTGTAATGGAGATGAAAGTCGCCCATTGGTATGCTCATCGAGCCATGACATGGACTGCGCTCGCCAACGTCCAGACGCCCATTGCATTCTGCTTTTCGTTTCACGACAACGTTCTGATAGTAATGACGGCAAACATCGGCTGAACGCCAGCAGATGGTAGCGATTGCCACAACAACGCGGTGGGATCGGTCGCCTCCGTACGAGCTGAGGTGATGGAATAACTGTGTATGTGCCGCAATGCGTGGGACAATGAAGAGTAACTACTTCATGAAGGATGCAGTGATTACTTTTGTCAGTCAGAAGATTTGCTTAGTATTTGCGGTAAGTTGATAGCAGCACCGACATCGCACTGCGTCACCTTGGTGACATAGCCACAGACCAAACACCAGCAGCTGATAGAAGCCGAAGCAGGCAGAGTTTAGCGGTGGTACAAGCCGATGGTGAAGGTATCACTAGTTGTAGCAAAGCCTTGGGTAGGTTTATCCAGCACCACATGCAGGCCGGACCACTACTGATTGCAAACGGGACTACCGACCAGCCAATGACATGCCAGATCACGGACATACCTGATCGCTGACATACCAGATCACTGGCATGCCAACCCACTGATATACCAGATCGCTGACATACCAGATCACTGACATACCAGATCATTGACATACCGGATCACTGGCATACCAAATCGCTGACATATAAGATCACTGACGTACAGATCACTGAAATACCGGATCACTGACATACAAGATCACTGACATTATCAGATCACTGACATACCAGATCACTGACATATCAGACCACTGACGTACCAGATCACTGATGTACCAGATCGCTGACATACCAGATGGCTGGCATATCAGATCACTGACATATCAGATCGCTGATATACCAGATCACTGGCATACCAGATTGCTGACATCAGATCACTGACATACCAGATCGCTGATATACCAGATCGCTGACATACCAGATCACTGATGTACTAGATCACTGACATACAAGATCACTGACATATCAGATAACTGCCATGCAAGATCACTGTCATGCAAGATCACTGACATCAGATCACTGACGTACCAGATCAGTGACATATCAGATCGCTGACATGCAAGATCACTGACATACGAGATCACTGACATATCAGATCATTAACATACCGGATCACTGACATACAAGATCACTGACATACCAGATCACTGACATACCAGACCACAACTTCTGGCGGTCGGAACCACTGGCTGACCACTGACATGCCAGATCACTGACATACCAGACCACAACTTCTGGCGGTCGGAACCACTGGCTGACCACTGACATGCCAGATCACAACTTCTGGTGGTCGGAACCACTGGCTGACCACTGACGTGCCAGATCACTGACATACCAGACCACAACTCTGGTGGTCGGAACCACTGGCTGACCACTGACATGCCAGATCACAACTTCTGGCGGTCGGAACCACTGGCTACCACTGACATGCCAGATCACAACTTCTGGTGGTCGGAACCACTGGCTGACCACTGACATGCCAGATCACTGACATACCAGACCACAACTTCTGGCGGTCGGAACCACTGGCTGACCACTGACATGCCAGATCACAACTTCTGGTGGTCGGAACCACTGGCTGACCACTGACATGCCAGATCACTGACATACCAGACCACAACTTCTGGCGGTCGGAACCACTGGCTGATCACGACATGCCAGATAACAACTTCGGTGGTCGGAACCACTGGCTGACCACTGACATGCCAGATCACTGACATACCAGACCACAACTTCTGGCGGTCGGAACCACTGGCTGACCACTGACATGCCAGATCACAACTTCTGGCGGTCGGAACCACTGGCTGACCACTGACATACCAGACCACAACTTCGGCGGTCGGAACCACTGGCTGACCACTGACATACCAGACCACAACTTCTGGCGGTCGGGACCACTGGCTGACCACTGACATGCCAGATCACAACTTCGGTGGTCGGAACCACTGGCTGACCACTGACATGCCAGATCACTGACATACCAGACCACAACTTCTGGCGGTCGGAACCACTGGCTGACCACTGACATGCTAGATCACAACTTCTGGCGGTCGGAACCACTGGCTGACCACTGACATGCTAGATCACAACTACTGGCGGTCGGAACCACTGGCTGACCACTGACATGCCAGATCACTGACGTGTCTGACGGCAACTACTGGCGGCCGAGACCACCGACCGACCGCTGACAGACTTCGACCCAGTCGACCGTGTCCTCGTTCAAACCGGGCGGCGAAGCACCTCAGTTACTGTCGTCGGGACGGCGCGGGAGATGCGACTGCCAGGTGCGCGGACTCCCTGTGGGACTGACGGAGTCGGCCACATCTGACGTCATCGGCTGAGATTCGGCCATATGCGACGTCACCGGCTGAGATGCCTGTTGTCCGGCCGGCAGATCCTCAATCACTTCGACTACTTCTTCACGACCGTGTTCACCGTGGAGATCAGCTTCAAGGTCATCGCGTACGGCTTCATCTTACATCCCGGCTCGTTCCTGCGATCTTTCTTCAACCTGCTGGACATTCTGGTGGTCGCCGTCTCGCTCGTGTCTTTCACGGCCCCGTGAGTACCCGTCGCGGTCACCATCCAGTGGTTGAAGCCACTATGGTGTCCACTGCCCACGCAGCGATGTCCGCTTTGCAGCCTTACGCTTTTGTGTTGTTGGCGTTGTTGTGTTGTGTGATGGGAAGCCTCACTCGTATATGTAGCTAGTTCATGGTAGGTTTTTCGTGATTACCAAGGATTCTTCTTTATCTGCGGACGTTTTTTCTCAGATTCTTTGGCTTCATAGTTGCATTGTTATTTATTGTGGGCTTCCTTTATTTATATTTATGACTCAGATATCTGAATTCATGATTATATATATATATATATATATATATATATATATATATATATATGTTATTGCCACCCAGTTATAGGTAATAGTTATAAGTTCCATAAGGTTATTTTTTCTTCCTGCAGAGCTCCTTTGTGACCAGTGCTGTGCGGTATTGGTAGCTGAAGTGAAGCCCCCAGCACATGCCATGTGGCGTGCAGGTTTTGTCTGGACCTACCCTAGCTGCTGCATGACCGCCGCAGTCGATGCGCCCCTAAACTGCACCCTACCCTAGCTGACATTAAGTCGGATGGCACGTTTCAGAGCCATTGTCGGTCCCGAGGACTTCGATCTGTTCATTCAGAGCCTGAGGTAAACCCTCTCGTATGTGCTGCCGTCGTTTGAGATCTCTGCGTGCCGCCGACTCTCTAGTTGTATCTCACCGTTTTCTGGCCGTCGCATAATCTATCTGCCCGCAAGGCGCTTCGCCCTTTCAGAACATCTGTCCACAGTCAGGCACTGCGGCTCCCTCAGTAACAGCTGTTCGCGGCGGGGTGCTTTCCCAGTTCTTCCGTTACCTTTCCACTCATCCCTTCATTAACCCGTGCCTGCGGTGTTGAGTTCTCCTCTCCAGTATCCTCATCACAGTTAGGCGTCACCTCCCCCAGTAGCCTCTGCCCCTCAGCGAGGAACTCCATCCGCTCTCAGTGCCCCTCGCTCCTGTTCACTGCGATACACGTCCGCCGCCCCACTCAGTAGCTCATGTATACGATGAAAAGTCAGCGTCCCTAAGAAATGGCTTCGAATGGGCAGCGACTCGGCGTGGGCAGGGCCGCCTTGGTATACCGATGCCGTCTCTCTCTCTCTCTCTCTCTCTCTCTCTCTCTCTCTCTCTCTCTCTCTCTCTCTCTCTCTCTCTCTCTCTCTCTCTCTCTCTCTCTCTCTCTCTCTCTCTCTCTCTCTCTCTCTCTCTCTCTCTCTCTCTCTCTCTCTCTCTCTCTCTCTCTCTCTCTCTCTCCTCTCTCTCCCTCTCCCTCTCCCTCTCCCTCTCCCTCTCCCTCTCTCTCCCTCTCTCTCTCTCTCTCTCTCTCTCCCTCTCCCTCTCTCTCTCTCTCTCTCTCTCTCTCTCTCTCTCTCCCTCTCTCTCTCCTCTCCCTCTCTCTCTCTCTCTCTCTCCCTCCCTCTCCCTATCCCTCTCCCTCTCCCTCTCCCTATCCCTCTCCCTCTCCCTCTCCCTCTCCCTCTCCCTCTCCCTCTCCCTCTCCCTCTCCCTCTCCCCTCTCCCTCTCCCTCTCCCTCTCCCTCTCCCTCTCCCTCTCCCTCTCCCTCTCCCTCTCCCTCTCCCTCTCCCTCTCCCTCTCCCTCTCCCTCTCCCTCTCCCTCTCCCTCTCCCTCTCCCTCTCCCTCTCCCTCTCCCTCTCCCTCTCCCTCTCCCTCTCCCTCTCCCTCTCCCTCTCCCTCTCCTCTCCCTCTCCCTCTCCCTCTCCCTCTCCCTCTCCCTCTCCCTCTCCCTCTCCCTCTCCCTCTCCCTCTCCCTCTCCCTCTCCCTCTCCCTCTCCCTCTCCCTCTCCCTCTCCCTCTCCCTCTCCCTCTCCCTCTCCCTCTCCCTCTCCTCTCCCTCTCCCTCTCCCTCTCCCTCTCCCTCTCCCTCTCCCTCTCCCTCTCCCTCTCCCTCTCCCTCTCCCTCTCCCTCTCCATCTCCATCTCCATCTCCATCTCCATCTCCATCTCCATCTCCATCTCCATCTCCATCTCCATCTCCATCTCCATCTCCATCTCCATCTCCATCTCCATCTCCATCTCTCTCTCTCTCTCTCTCTCTCTCTCTCTCTCGTGCGTGCGTGTGCTCTGTTATGTGGTGAATGACGGTCACGATGCCAGTCAACCCGCGTGTCGGCGGCGGCGGCGGCAGCGGAACTTCCAGTCGGGTCTCGGCGCCCTGGCGGCCGGTCCAGTGCGTTTGGAAGCACGGCTGACAGCCACCCCGACGCGGCCAGCATGTGCCGCGACGGAGAGCGGACGGCGCGTCGCATCCGGTGCTGACTGTCGGTGTTCTGGCGCGCACGAGCTGCTTCTCACTGCTGGTCGGCTGCGCTCTGTCGGCCGGGCATTGGCGCACTGGCGCCGGTACCGGCTCTGACTTCAGACCTGCTGCCGGTGCATGATCGGTGTTCTGCTGGTGCGTGTGTGGGAGCGCTGACGCGCCACGTGTTGGCGGACACGTGCGGACGCGCTCACGTGTCGTCTGACGCGCCAGCCGTTGGTCTCACGTGCTAGGTGGCAGGGTGGCGGCGTCTCCCGCCCGGTACAGACGGGTCCGCGCCGTGTCCCGTGTAGACGCCACTGTTGCTCGGGATCCACTCCTTGGTGTGCCGCGCCACAGAATCTGCGTGCGGCCACGCGTCAGCCCCGTCACCGAGCTGTCCGTGTTGCAGCTCCGGCGCCATCTCGGTGATCAAGATCCTGCGTGTGGCGCGCGTGCTGCGTCCGCTGCGAGCTATCAACAGAGCCAAGGGACTCAAGGTAGGCCTGTGTAGGTCTCGAGTCCGGCTAACTGGGTTGTCTTTCTCTCGGTGTGTTCTGTGTAGGCGTATGTATCAGTGGGACGAGTTTGTCCTGCTGGGCCCAGCTTCATGAAAATCTAAGACATTTCAAAACTAAGAAATGTAAAACTAGGAATCTTTTAAAAGCGGTCTCATGAAATTCAAGATGTCTTAGTTTCAAAAGTCTTACTTTTTCGATTGTTCGTAGATTTTGTCTAGAGGTGTTTTCTTAATGTGTCTGTTACTGAAATATTGTGAGCACGATAACTTCTTATTTGCGTTGCAAACAGATACCTACATCCAACTGCAATACATCATAAATGTTCAACATACAATGTGTAAGATAAAATTAATCAAGTACCTATAAAACGACGGGTTGCGATCGCGGTTTCTTTCTTCACTAGTTGTTTGTTTACATTATCAGCTGATTGGCCGACAGCATTAGGGCATACCGATAATAGATGGCGATAGTAACTACAATATACATTGTGATACGGAGCCGAGGTCGAAAAATATGATATAAATTCTTGTATTAATTGAGCATGGGTTCCAGAAGCCAGCAACGCCAGAAAAAAAAACTGAAGTGTTCCGAGTGATATTAGAGAAGAAATGGATGTATGATCTGAAATGGATCCATTCTCTGAAATGGATGGTCTCCAGAGAACTTGAGAATGGAAGAGTCTCCAGACAATTTCAGAGAATGGACCATTCTCTGAAATAGTCCATTCTCTGAAATGGATGTATGATTGCATCATATGTGGTGCCTTGCATGTTCAGATCAAGGAATAGGTGAATACAAGGGCATCAGTTTCTGGAACTAATGGGATAAGGGAATTTCATTGCATCCTATATCGAAATACTAAGTTATTTACTTACTTAAAGTAGGCTGGCGATGGCCACCTCATGTTGACCCTCTCCCGGAAGATCCGTCTTCTCCGGCGATTGCGGTCCAATCTTGCCTCTTCCATAGTACACAAAGATAAATTCGCACAGTAAAACGTAAACTTCGCAACACTAATAAAAATAGCACACCGAACAGACTAACACGTTCAAGTAATTTGCGATGGAAGTAATAGTTCCAACTGAACAACACTCCACCACACTGCAGCACTATATGCAATCTACGCAAGAATTATATGCTTGATTTCATGCTCTGGAACTTAAGACATTTGGGTGAATTTGTCTTAAATTCCAGCTTTCATGAAACTCAACCGTCCATTTTTTCATGAATAAGAAGAAATTTGTCTTGAATTTTTTGTCTTGGTTTTACATTCTTGTTTCTTAAAATGTCTGAAAATGAATTTATTACCGTGTGATGGAAATTTATTTGAAACAATAAGTATGATTTACTTCTTAGATAAAGAAATAAATCGAATAATAATTATGCGGTGTTTCCACCAGGGGGAGGGGGGGGGGGCTGGGCACGACAGCCTCATTAAATCCCAAAATTGACAATGACATTATGTCGCTCACTAGAAAGAATTCGCCCCACACAATGGTGTCTATCCCCCCACCCCTTAGATTTGGATGTTCCGCCAACTATGATAACGGAGTGGTGGTTCCGAGGTGAAATTTCACCGATCAAACCATTTGAGTAGTAGGATGAAGTGCCCTTTTATTCAAGACCCTGAAGGGTTCTTCGGGCATCCCCGTTAAATTTCAGGCATGGACGTAGGTTTCTGAAAAGTATTGGAAGGGCAATAATTTACAATAATAACAATTTACAAGGGTACATGAAGGCAATGGGCGGGCCCAAATGAATAGGGAGACATGCCACCAAGGGTAACACGTTAAAAGTTGGAATTATTTGGGGGTAAGCCAACATTGAGGGGGGTTGCAAGTGTCCTCCCAAAAGCATGCAGAGCTACACCACTGATTTCAGGAGATCCTCTGACCCCTGACTACCTACACCACTAATTGTATCGTTCTCAGATCATTTCAGCGCATAACTATTCATCAGATTCATGCTTACCTCTTTCTTCTCTAATATCGCGCGGAACACTTCAGTTTTTTTCTGGCGTTGCTGGCTTCTGGAACCCATGCTCAATGAATGTAAGAATTTATATCTTATTTTTCGACCTCGGCTCCGTATCACAATGTATATTGTAGCTACTATCGCCATCTATTATCGGTATGCCCTAATGCTGTCGGCCAGTCACCTGATAATGTAAGCAAACAACTAGTGAAGAAAGAAACCGGCGATCGCAACCCGTCGTTTTATAGGTACTTGATTAATTGTAGGATGGTAGACATTTGTAAACAAATTCGTTTCGCCTGGCAGTGATAGTCTATGGTTTGCCTTGCTTGTACGATAACTGGTTCTCAATTCCAACTTATCTCATCCGGCAAGTTCTCAAATTCAACAGCCGTTATGCCCTTGTATTGGCCGGGCTAATTAGTAACAATACGACGACAACTTGTGCAACAGTTTCAACAGCAATGCACTGACACGTGCCGTTTCCAAATCCGTGCCTTCACGTATCTACTGGCACCCGTGACGGACAACCATCCAGCGTCTGCACGTCTACCCACCTTCACCCGCACGGCTAAATCTTACCAGCTTCGCCTCTCAGTCCCCTCTGACCGGTTACATCTTGCCGCGTCGATGGCTCACTCCTGTCCTCTCAGCTACATGCTACCGGTCTCATCTCTCAGTCCCGTCGCGAGAAGACACCACAGTCGCTCATGGGGTGAGGGCCCACCGGACCAATGCCTTGGCCTGTCACTGGCCGGCATCACCTATTGCACCACATCGCGAAGGGAGGGGTCCGGTAGTCGCACTCCAGACACGCCCCACATGTACTGCATGGTGCAATGTTGATACGGGTAGCATAATGGTGACATGGCGCAATGACTTCCGACTGTGTCATGGCGCAATGACACAGCATCCGCCGACCGACCATAGCCGAGAATCGAGACTTCAAATGCCGATGTCAGCGACGGCAGGTGGCGGCCGAATATCTGGAATCCGCTCGGAGTCCGAATCCCAGGATACATGGGATTCAAATGCATTTCGAAAGAGGGGTCCGAAGTTGACTTCCTTGCACATTGCACGTGGACAACAGACCAGTGACTGGATTAACCTGCCTCATTTTGCATCATTCTGCATAATTGTCAAGCAAAATGCCGTGTCAATTTCCACCATGCATCATAGCATTGTCCACATAATTTGTTGGAGATCTACCTTCCCGTGTACCCGAGGTTACTACTCAGTGCAGCACTGATAGTCGCTCAAAATAACGGCGTAGCCAGCACGCCATTAAGCGCAAGCCCACCTCCACCGCCATCAGCCTGTTACTGGGTGTGACTGAACTCAGGTGCCAGTGCAGCGGGTGTCGGCCGAGCTGCGGCTGTCGAGTGGCCGGCGTCGACGGTGTGGCCGATGTGTGACGGAAGTGTTGTGGCTTCAGCACGTGGTGCAGTGCGTCATCGTGGCCATCAAGACCATCTGGAACATCATGCTGGTCACGTGTCTGCTGGAGTTCATGTTCGGCGTCATTGGCGTGCAGCTCTTCAAGGGCAAGTTCTCCATGTGCAACGACCACTCCAAGCTGACAGAGATCGACTGCAGGTGGGCGCAGTCGTGGTGTGTGCGTGGGCGGAGCTGTGTGTGTGTGTGGGCGGAGCTGTGTGGGTGTGGGTGGATCTGTGTGTGGGAGTGGGCGCAGTTGTGTGTACGTAGGTGGAGCTGTGACGTATAGATGGGCGGAGTTGTGTGTGGAGCTGTGTGTGGGAGTGGACGGAGCTGTTTGTGGGAGTGGGCGCAGTTGTGTGTGGGAGTGGATGGAGCTGTGGTGTGTACGGAGTGGAGCTGTGGTGTGTACGTAGGTGGAGCTATGACGTATAGATGGGCGGAGCTGTGTGTGGGAGTGGGCCAGCCATGTGTGGGGGTGAAGGGTCGCCCACAAACCACACACTTCGATACGCCAAATGTGTAATGTGGTGTGTGTGGTGGTGCTGACCCTGGTGCCATTGGCAGGACTAGCAGCAGCAGCTGTGATACAATCCGTGGCAATGCCACCGTTGGTGGTAGTTGGCCGTAGCGATGCTTGTGCCAGCTTTGGCACCCGCAGCCACTCTGACACGGTGCGTCGTGCCCCCCACAGAGGCGAATACATCAGCTTCGTCGACGACGACGTGGCGCGGCCGATCAAAGTCGATCGCGAGTGGTCGCGCTACAAGTTCCACTTCGACGACGTGGGCGCGGCCATGCTCACACTCTTCACCGTCTCGACGTTCGAGGGTTGGCCTAAGTGAGCGGCGACGTCAATGTCTTCCCGACTTCACTGCCTGGGGTGATAATTTAGCTGGACGGACCTGACCTGCTTACCTGACAGAGTAGCGGGGGAGGGGGGGCGATGATCTAGCTGGACGGACGTACTGGCCTACCTCACAGAGTAGCTGATGGGGGGGGGATAATCTAGCTGGATGGACGGACTAGCCTACCTCACAGATTAGTTGGGGGAGGGGAGGGCGATAATCTAGCTGGACGGACGGACTGGGCGACCTCGCAAAACACTCGCATGGATGGACTGCATTTTAGAGATGACTGAGAAATGTGAATGCAATGACACAACTGCTTTAACTACCCAAATGTATGGACTACCACGAAATCGCTTGCAAAAGTTCTTGTGACTGGTACTTCAGTAAATGCGCGTCAGTCGTACATCTTAGCTAGACTGACTTCCCCCACTCCCTAGTTGTATGACAGGATGCCTTGAGATACCTTTGCGTCTTGTATAAATTTTGATTTTAGCCACACTCACTGAGTCGTTTCGAATGTGCATGTTTGTGCGTCTTTATTAGCTGTTTATGGCCGCCAAATGACCGTGTAATCGGCGCACCCTTAAGCCCAAATAATCAATTATTAGCTGTTTAGTCTGCCCACTGACCTGAGATGCTGCTGTTTGCCAGCCTCCTGTACACTTCCATTGACTCCAACGCGGAGAACATGGGCCCCATCGACAACTACAGGCCGGTCGTGGCCGTGTACTACTTCATCTACATCATCATCATCGCCTTCTTCATGGTCAACATATTCGTCGGCTTCGTTATCGTCACATTCCAGAGTGAGGGGGAGCAGGAATACAAGAACATCGACCTGGATAAAAATCAGGTACGTGTGAAACGCGCGGGTTCCGTGCCACTGCGGCGTCTGTGTCGGGACTGGCGGTGAAGTCTGATTGTTTCGATACTGGTGGACGGCATCGCTAGTTTATCACGTAAGTTGGTCGCGGGTGGGTCCGAAAAGCCAAGAGTTCCTAGGTCCGAACCGCAGACCGTCCGATTCGAACTTAGCAATTGCGCCAACAGGCAGTAGTGGCCAGTGGTGTCATCTCCGCTCGCCAATTGCTTCTTTTTTAATAGTTTTGTGTGAAAAATTTGCACTGCAGCCAGTCTGAAGTTCAGGGCGATTGCTCAATCGGGACATGATGCTGCTGGATCATTGCTTGTCGGAGTCCTGTTGCCGTGTGTCTTCTGAAAATAGCACTGAAGACGCTTGAATTCGAACTGACGACGTTTACACCACTCCGGCCCAGGGATGGCTGGTTGAGCCACGCGGCTTACAAACGGATATCTACATCAAATCATACTAGAAACAAGTAAAGGTAGATTAATGATCCCACACCAGTGGTGCGGCCAGGATTTTCTTATGATGGATGGGGGCTACCCCCCCTCCCCGGGACGAGTGGTCTAGGGGTAAGATGCTCGTCTCGCAATCGAAAGATTGTGGGTTCGAATCTCACCTGTCGCTGCTCTTCGCCCGCGACCAATCGGCGTGAGAGATTGGCGACGCTATATGACTCAACGGTCGACGTGTCGTAAAAACCAATAACCAACCAACCAACCCCCCCCCAAAAAGATGTCATGACAGCGAGACCGCTTTTGGCGCGCTCGTCGCGCCGAAAATGTTTCGCTCTGCATATTGGAAATCCCAAATTTTCTTGTTGACGTAATGTATGTTTTGTTAACCTCTACCCGTCTTTCCGGTCAGACACTCACACCCAGTCTCCAGAGGGGGGGATCCTTGCGTGTCCCTCTCTAATATCTAAACTAAGCGTCGCACGAAAACGAATGAGGTGTCATCGGAAAGCGCTCGACGAGTACGGCTCGACACCACCCCAAAATTGTATCCCCTCAAAATGTGACGACACTAGGGCGGTTTATGAGGCCACGGTCACCAAAGACGCAAACATTCAAGCAATCCTTTGGTGCGCTTTGTTGCGTCACCAAAGATAAGCAAACGCTGAACTTTTCATTCAAATGTCTTTGCTCCTTAAGGCGCGACGACTGGTTGAATTCTTTTGGAGGTGACCTCACTTGATCTTGACTAGCTCAGTGATTGTGGATGATCCGGCTTCAACATTTCCACACATGTCAAATTGATATGGAAAAGGCATGCCAAGTTTCGGCGCACTGCGACGTGCCATTTTTCACCATCCGCGGAAAACCTTATGGGGAGGGGAAGACTCCCTTCCGAGACGGTGCGGGTTAAGGGAGAGCCCTGCGCCCAGTCCCTCCCCCTTGGCTGAGTCTCTGTACTACATTAGCGTGGCATCTGCTTCGGGATCAGGGATGGCTAGTGCTTAAACTACCTATGGAATGGTTTAAACAATGTAGCGTAAGTTTGTGCCAGAACTGATTTAACTAGAGTTGGCAACTAAAAATTGCTAACAGTTATCTTTGCATAGGGCAAATAAGAATGCCAGACTTCGCTCTCAGGCCGTTAGCATTGATTTCGAAAGCCAACTTTCTTTTGTCGTTATATGCGATCGAATTATATGAACGACGATAATTTAGCTGGTCGTAGACAACGCGCCACGTCTGAAAAGATTCAATCATTGAAACTTACACCCTGCGTATGAAGATTGAGGGGATTTCTCATTTACACCTATGGTTTTACTCAGCTGTACATGGACATCATTCAAAGCCATTAGGTGCTTGCCTCCAATCAACATTGCATTACTGTTCTGAGCATTTTCATAAAACATTGCGCACTTCACCAGTTTCCTTGGACACCCTGACACCCCCCCCCCCCCCCCCCCCCCCCCCCGGAACGGTCGATCCCCACCTCAGGGGTTTGCTATATGACCTATTCAGTCGATGCGCCCATAAACTACGATCTTAGGGGGTTCCTGACACTCCAACCCCCTGAATCTGCACTGCTGTATGTGCACATGCACCCATGACTGTCATATGACTAACGCAGTCGTTGCGCCCCTGGGCCCAAATAACCAACCAACCAACCAACACACACACTGACACACACACACATACACACACGCGCGCACGCGCATCACCGAGTCGAGCTGTGCCAGTGTGCCAGTGTGCCAGAGCGCTCTCACCGTGCGGCGCGTGTGTTGCAGCGCAACTGCATCGAGTTCGCTCTGAAGGCGCGTCCGGTGCGCCGCTACATCCCCAAACACCGGCTGCAGTACCGCGTCTGGTGGTTCGTCACCTCGCAGGCGTTCGAGTTCTTCATCTTCGCGCTGATCCTGTGCAACACCATCACACTGGCCATGGGCTACTACGAGCAGCCGAAACTGTACACCGAGGCGCTGGACGTACTCAACCTGGTGTTCTCCTCGGCGTTTGCCGTCGAGTGCGTCCTCAAGCTGGTGGCGTTCCGGTTCAAGGTGGGTGTGTCGGAGGCGCGTGTGGGACGGCGGGGCGGCTGGGTGCTTGTCACGAACTTGTCTGCTGATTTGCCGTCTGTCGGTATGTCGGCTGTCAGGTTGTTGGTTGCTGGGAGGTAAACACATCACGTGAGGTGCTGTGGTATGTATGACATTGCATAACTAAGGTTGGATTGTTCCGAGTCGCCAGCATTCCATTAACACGTTACCTGTTTGGCTGTTTGGGCACCTGCGACAAACTGGACCAATATCTCCCCGTGCTCTTGCCTCTCGGCTCTCTCCGGAGCCAATCTTCCGATATGGAACTGATATTGTGATCTGTAGTCCAGGATAAGAATCAGATGGTCTGCCATGATTGGCTGACCTCAAAGTCAGACGCTTGGTCCATGGACAGGAATTATTCAGATTTTGCAAATGCCTGTTTGGGCCAGCAAAACATGCACACGCCCGGATTCTGAAGCCTCTCGATGCGTCTGAGTCAGGTGCTCCATGAAGCCAGCAGCGGATCGCAGACGGCTGATCTTCGAGCGTGCCATGTAGGGGGTCAAGAGAGGTCAACTTCCAGCATGGGCTGACCGGAGGGAGAAAAACCATTCTCCCTTTCCAGTTTAGTCGGTAGTGTTTGAAAATGTACTTTCTGCCATTGCTCGACCAGCGTCCTTTTAGGCGCTTATGCTGGTGGTAGCTTATAGTGTGACAGTGTAGTAGCTTATGGATGAAGCATTGATGACTGCTATTTCTTTCAGAACTATTTCAGTGACCCGTGGAACGTGTTTGATTTCATCATTGTGCTCGGGTCGTTCATCGACATCATTCTGGGCAACTTTCTGGTGAGTGATGGTGCCACTGAGCTGTAGGTGGTGCCACTGAGTAGTGATGGTGCCACTGAGCTGTATGTGGTGCCACTGAGTAGTGATGGTGCCACTGAGCTGTAGGTGGTGCCACTGAGTAGTGATGGTGACACTGAGCTGTAGATGGTGCCACTGAGTAGTGATGGTGCCACTGAGCTGTAGATGGTGCCACTGAGTACTGATGGTGCCACTGAGCTGTAGGTGGTGCCACTGAGCTGTGGAAACTGTATTTCTTGGTCGCATCTTATGAATATGCAAAGCAGTATACAGCAGTTGGAAGGACTTGTGCATTCAAGCGAAATCCTGCATGAAATATGGGGCGGGGATGGCCGAGTGGTTAAGGTGCTGAGCTCTGGGTACCAAAGGTCCCGGGTTCAACCCGCGCACCACTTGAAACATTTCATAATCCCGCGGCCCACCGGCGAAACAGTGTGGGTGGCACCATTAGCCGTGATCGTGCATAAAGTGCGTCGAGAAGCCCAAATAATCAATCAATGAATCAATCGAGAACCAACCAATAAACAAACAAACCTGCATGAAATATGCTTGCGGGTACTGTATTTAAATTGCAACGTGTGCACACTACAAAGGCATGGAAAGCCTGTTGCAACAACCGCCATGTGTTTCTGTTCCCAGCCCTCTAAGCAATTGATCAGCATCAACTTCTTCCGTTTGTTCCGTGTTATGCGCCTGGTCAAGTTGTTGTCGCGCGGCGAAGGCATCAGAACCCTGCTCTGGACGTTCATCAAGTCGTTCCAGGCGCTGCCGTACGTGGCGCTGCTCATCGTCATGCTGTTCTTCATCTACGCCGTGGTCGGCATGCAGGTGAGTCGGAGTGGGCCGCCCACGTGTGTGGTCGGCATGCAGGTGAGTCGGAGTGGGCCGCCCGCGTGTGTGGTCGGCATGCAGGTGAGTCGGAGTGGGCCGCCCACGTGTGTGGTCGGCATGCAGGTGAGTCGGAGTGGGCCGCCCGCGTGTGGTCGGCATGCAGGTGAGTTGGAGTGGGCCGCCCACGTGTGTGGTCGGCATGCAGGTGAGTCGGAGTGGGTGCCGCCCACGTGTGTGGTCGGCATGCAGGTGAGTCGGAGTGGGCCGCCCACGTGTGTGGTCGGCATGCAGGTGAGTCGGAAGGTGGGCCGCCCACGTGTGTGGTCGGCATGCAGGTGAGTCGGAGTGGGCCGCCCACGTGTGTGGTCGGCATGCAGGTGAGTCGGAGTGGGCCGCCCGCGTGTGGTCGGCATGCAGGTGAGTTGGAGTGGGCCGCCCGCGTGTGTGGTCGGCGTGCGGCGCGGTCGCTGGCGTGCGTGCCTGGCGCGCCATCATCGTCTGCAGCGGGAGTGATGTGTGGAGCAGCGGGTGGCCGGACGGGTGATGGTAGGTGTGCACACCTCGGGACTGGGTCACACGCCACCTGCGGCCACGTCAGTGGTGTGCGCGGTGGAACAACGACTCTGCGTTGTTGGCCGCCGTCAGTGGGAAGGAATCAAAGTTACTTTTTGCTAGTTACTCTGATGTGAAAATTTGCACCCGAGATCTTCAGGGCAAAAAGTAAAGGATGAAAAGGAATGTTGATATTCAGTGGTGAAACCAATAGCCGCGTTTAAATTTTTTTTTTTTTATGTACTTGTTACTGACTGTGAGCAGCCTGCTCCTGTACCCACCAATGCACTTGGATTTAGACAAGTGTTGTACGGTTGTTGCATGACGTTTTGTCATGAGCGAAAACTCTCTCTAAATGTCCCAGCTCTCGCTACTGATGTTTCGTATTTTCCTCGAACGGTAGCACAGTGACACAAAATACAGTCTAAGCGCAAAGAAGTTGTAACTGCTCTGTCTGAGATCATTCAATTCGTTGACGTCCACGACGCGATTTTCCGCAGTCATGATGGGGCAAATTAAAATTCAGGTATAGGGTCTGTTCCCGTGGCTCCACTAACCTCCACAAACCTCCACTGGTCGTTCCCGTCGCAAATCCGGTGGAGATTTTTCCTCCACCAACCTCCACCAGTGGAGCAAAAGCTCCACCAGCCCAGAAGCATGGTCCAATTGTGACTTTTCAGTTGAGCTCAATCACGGCGGACTTGCGCCATATATTTGCGCGTAAACAAAGTACTCCATCATATGAATCTCATCTTCATGCATCAACTGAATACCAGGATCATCCTTCGCAAAGGAAATATGAAATTACTACAACTATGAACAATAATCGAAGTAACAGATGCAGACCACAAAACATGTTTTTTTAGGCCTTTGATCTACGTCATTCGGCCTAAGGGAAGATGTTACTTTACCGGCCGGATCCGCCGCAATTCCCGTGCCCAGAAGTACCGCCGTTCTCCTGGCGCCGACTAAAACCCTACTCGAGCCCGATCGACGAGGTCGGGCAAGTTGAGATGAGGAAATCAGCATCGGGTAGAGAAGCGCCTTGGGGCCGAGGGAGCCCGGCGGGTCCAGACACGAGATTATATGCTGTACGTTAGGAAGGCAGGCCAAACCGCAAAACAGGGGGAGACGATGCTCAACCGAGAGGAAAGAGAGATTGCCTGGTTCATCCCATAGGCGAAAAGGACGTTTGCTCCCTGCAGTCTCTGAGGACACATACATAGCCAGAAATAAAGACAAATGTGGGACTTTGTAAAACAAGGCATACTATGTACATTGTGCGATCATCTGGACAAACATTTGAAAGGCAATTTGGCCAATTTATGATACAGCGCCAATTGCTTCCTTTTTGTCGCGGAATTCACACCGCTGTCAGCTGATTTTCCCACCAAGCTCCACCGGTCGTTCCCGTGGGCCGGTCTCAACTAGCCTCAACTAGCCTGCACTGAGTTCCTTCTGGTGGAGCCACGGGAACAGACCCATAGCTATTTTATAGAATATCATGTAAGTTCTTCTTTGAGGTATATAAATGTAAGGCATCTGATATGCTGTTGAACGATTAAAGGTGTCCTCAAGTTGGGCTCAAAATTGCGGTGGTGGTTGTTGGTTTTTACGACACACCGACCGTTGAGTCATGTAGTGTCGCCAATCTCTCACGCCGATTGGTCGCGGGCGAAGAGTAGCGACAGGTGAGACTCGAACCCACAATCTTTCGATTGTGAGACGTGCAACTTACCCCTAGACCACTCGTCACCTCAAAATTGCGGAAGTTGATCAGGGATGAGCTTGACAAGAACTGTCAGTCTGTCCAAAATTGGCGTAAGAGCAGGTGCTGCATATTTCTGGTCCATGTTTAGCTGTTTGTTTCATGCAGTGCAAATTATCCACGGAATAGATTCCTCCCCTCCTCAGCAGGTCGTGGACTAGGTGAAACCTTATTAAAAAATAAACAATGACTCACTTTAAGTTGCGTACGTCGGCGCATTGATCTCGATTATCGCTTTCCCAAAACAGCTGTGTGTCACAAAATAAGAGCCAATATCGCTCGAATGGTGATGTACCTAATATGCGCATTAGCTTGCTGACTGGGAAGAACACAAATCATCCTTTAGCCTTGGTGTTGCCGGCGTTTGCTCTGACAGTGCCGGAAAAAAACGTGAAATGTCAACATTTCATGGAGTTCCATGTTACGGGAATTACTTGAATGCGACGCTCGGACTGACAGAGTTCCACTGTTTGTCTGTGTCCCCCGTCCATTCCGCCTAACCCACGTAGCTACGGCGGGCCTCAGTCCGTCTGAGTCCCTGTGCTTCCAATCGCCGCCTGACCGGAGTCCATCCAGGACTCCCGGCCAATGTTCGGCCAAGACTTGGCTAGAACCCGTCCCATTTGAAGCTAGATGGTCACAGTCCATCTGGAACTCCGAATTGCTATCTTGCCGGAGTCCGCCCTGCACTCCTGGTCGTAGTCCAGCCGGGACACGTGACTCGAACCTGACCAGCATTCCTGGAATGGCCATCCTGTGTGCAATACTTGGTCAGAGCGCGCCTGCAGCTGGAGCGGTTCGTCCGAGCTGGCGGTCGCCGGTCTGACCGCAGCGGTGATCGGCAGGTGTTCGGCAAGATCGCCATCAACGACGACACGGCGATACACCGCAACAACAACTTCCAGACGTTCCCGCAGGCCGTGCTGGTGCTGTTCCGGTCCGCGACTGGTGAGAGCGAAGTCTAGCAGGGAACTGGTGTGACGCGGTTTTGTTTCTGGTTTTCGAAATTAACTTGTATACAGGATCGCATGAGCGCTGCGACTGGTCGCGCTAGCGTAGTGTTTGGGGCTTAGTGCTGGATGGCTTGGCTGTTGGGCAGGTGACGCCCGAAGGCGCCGGGGTGTGCAGGCTCAAACATTCCCGCACCCAATGAATATTTCCAGACCGGAATGTATCCAGGAATTGTACCCGCTTACCGCGTGGGTTGTTGCCTCGCTTTTAAACTCAGTCTCGTTCAATCGAAATCCATTTCAGAAGTAGGCAGGACTGATTTGGGCTAATCGGCGCAGTTCATGCGTGTTTCAGATATGCGTGCTGTGCTCGGTGCTTACATGCATTGTGTTCACATGTATTCAAATTATCACACAGCCGATTTTGGCACAATCTGGTCCCGAACGGGCACGTTTGTACCCAAGTTGGTTGCGATTTTGGGATTCATATTACACTGCTGAGTATAGTACGAGCATCTCAAGTGGCATTGCCCCATGCCAGATGGGTGAAATTTGTCAAACACATTGGTGAGATGTGGAATTTGTATCCTCAGTTCAGGGGACGAGTGGTTTAGGGGTTAGATGCTCGTCTCACAATCGAATGATTGTGGGTTCGAATCTCACCTGTCGCTACTCTTCGCCTGCGACCAATCGGCGTGAGAGATTGGCGACGCTATATGACTCAACGGTCGACGTGTCGTAAAACCAATAGCCAGCCTATCCTCAGTTTGACGCAAAGAGGTGTGAAAGGCACAGTGATCATCTTTGACATGTGACTCGCGCTTGCACCTCCCCCTGTGAGTGTTAGGGGGGGGGGCGAGGCAGCCGTGACCCCTGTGTGACCACCTGCTGGTGGCCTTGACCCGCAGGCGAGGCGTGGCAGGAGATCATGCTCGCCTGCGTGAATGGCGAGTGCGAACGAGTTGGGGAAAACCAGCAGGGCGGACTGTGCGGCGCCAAGGCGGCGATACCGTACTTCGTCAGCTTCTACGTGCTCTGCTCGTTCCTGGTGGGAATGGCCTGTGGCCGGGGACGCTGAGCCGGCTCGCGAACTCCGTCCCAACAGGCGACACAGCCTGGCGCAAATTGTGGGCTTTGGAAACGGACCGGACCCGAGTATTGCTTTCCGCTCCTCGGTGGCTTCTCCATGGGCTAGAATTCGCCTGGTTCGAGTTTCAATTACAGAAGGAGCCAATTATTTAGGTTTTAGTTCATTCCTGTAATGTTTATGCCGCGCCGCCCGAAGCGAATTATATCATGTGCCTCCTGTGGACTTTAAATCATTTAACCATTTTCTTTTGCGCGTATCCTCAGGTGTTTTCATAGATGATATGCAATTATGTTTCTATCATCTATATCCTGTTTGTGTTTGCCATTTGTCTCCTGACAGTGACCGTTACCTGTGTATGGGAAATTCCCCGTGCGTCGAAAGTTTTCATATCTATTTGCTGTCACCATAGCGCCATCACATCCCCCGTTGACACCGACTGTCGACTCTTGCTACCACACCAGAACACCTGGAACGTCCTCCTCCGCCCCGCCAGGATTGGATTGGATTGTGGCTTTACGACGCACTCAGCAGTTCAGGCCATACGGCGTCGCCTGCCTATCACCCTGACAGGAAGGGTGGGCATCGCGGGGAATCGAACCCCGTACCTCTGGCGTGCCAGATGCTCAGTTTAGCCACTGAGCTACCGACGCCCCTTCGCCCCGCCAGGTGATCAACCTATTCGTGGCCGTCATCATGGACAACTTCGACTACCTGACGCGCGACTGGTCCATCCTGGGACCGCATCACCTGGACGAGTTCGTGCGGCTGTGGTCCGAGTACGACCCGGACGCCAAGGGCCGCATCAAGCACGTGGACGTGGTGACTCTGCTGCGCAAGATCTCGCCGCCGCTCGGCTTCGGCAAGCTGTGTCCGCACCGGGTGGCCTGCAAGCGGCTCGTCTCGATGAACATGCCGCTGAACGCCGACGGCACCGTCATGTTCAACGCCACGCTGTTCGCCGTGGTGCGCACGTCGCTGCACATCAAGACGGACGGCAACATCGACGACATGAACGAGGAGCTGCGCGCCATCATCAAGAAAGTGTGGAAGCGCACGTCGCCCAAGCTGCTGGACCAGGTGGTGCCGCCGCCCGGTGGTGAGGGTGGTAAGAGAGTATGCCTACCTGCATCTTGCCCCGGATGTGGCGTGTGTGTGCTCACTTACTAAACACGCGCCGGCGCGATGCGGTGGGGGCAGCGCGGCGGCGGGGGGCACCACCGAGCGGCCGGCTCGCCGGCCGGTCGGCCAACCCGCCCTGTTGTTTGTCCGAGCTCCCACGTCGAGTGGGCGTCCGGCATAACACGGCTACACCTACGCCAGCCACGAGCTGGCGGGAGGCGTTTCCACTGGCCACGATGGCCGGCGGCTCGGCTGCCGCTTGGTTATCATGTCTCAGCATAGTCTGGTGTTGAAGTCAGGCACCGTTGCGTAGTACAAAGCTAACTCGGTCTCGTCCCTCGCCGCCGCTGCACGATTCTGAACAGATGTTTGGTTTTCGTATTTGTACTATCACACCATACAGACCGTGAGTAGCTATAGTGAATATGTGAATAAAGGTAGTAGCGTTTATGGACACTCAAAGATCTAGAACGTATTTAAATTGCGGCCAGTGTCATATCAGAAGTATAATATACCTCAGCGTGGTAATCGTACGAATTGATCAGCCTACAAGTACTATTGACCTCTGAAAGCTTAGCATGATATTATACGTGGTATTTACGCATGAGCTTTTTAGGTAGTCTAGCTGCTTTTTTGGTAGCAAACTTGTGTGTTCATTTTCCAGAGGTTAATGTGTTAATGCGGTGTTATGTAGTGCGCCTTCCTGGAAGCATATACTAACCAGCTAACATGTAATGCCAGTGTCCCTATGCAGCAACCCACCACCCATCTGTGTATGTGTGTATGTATGTGAGCCCGTGTGCGACTGTGAGTGTGCATGTGTGCTGTGCTGTGTGTGATCGTGTGTGCGTGTGTGCCCCCACCGTCGCTGTCCTACCGACTTCTTTTCGATCGCACAATGTTTGCATTTGCGTAGCGCCATGCCACGTGCGTGGGCGGCATCGCTATTTGTGACGTGGGCGGCATCGCCAGATGGCGTGACGCCGCTGGTGGAGCGCCAGTTCCGCTCGCGTCGTCAGTGGTGTCGTCCGCTTTGTTCGCTGTCCTGGCCGTCCGTGCGGTGGTCGATCTCGGTGGCGGTGGTGCTACCGCTCGGTAAGACCCCTGCTCGTGCCCCGCCACTAGCATGCGCCACCTCTGGTCACCCGTCTCGCGCCGGTTACAGTTGAGGACGACGTGACTGTCGGCAAGTTCTACGCTACCTTCCTCATCCAGGACTACTTCCGCAAGTTCAAGAAGAAGAAGAAGGACGAGCACTCGCGCGCCCAGGGCGAGTCGGAGACCACCACCGTCACTCTGCAGGTGCGTCCGACCCGGCGTGCGGCGCTGGTCGGGGGCGTGGTCAGGGCGCTCGAGTTCCGAAGGATTCCTGTGCTATAACCCAACTACGTGCTGGATTTGTCGGTCCACTTGTGATTAAGCGTGAGATATCAGCGACATACGGTCGTGCTATTAGTGAAATTCCACGTAAAGAGACGTGATTCGCCCAATAGCAATGACACATTTGTGTAGGGAACACTTCTATACACTATATTCTATACACTTCTAGACACTTATATAGCGGAAGAGCGGGCGAGACTGTGCAGTTCGCAGTCGGTGCGCATTCTGGCTGCGGTGTGCCTGGCCGCTGGGCGGATCTTGTGGCCGTACTGATCAAGTGTACAGATCAGGACGCCGGCCAGCGACCGGCGGTCAACGACTGTCTCCGTCTGACCCCGGTGTCATGTTGCCTTCCGTCCTGTGGAGGGACGGGCTGAAGAGCTGGCTGTGACCAATGCGATGCGCCAGTGTCGTGTCATGTCAGCTGGGGGCGCACGGACACGACATACAGGTTGCGATGTGTCAGAACATGTATCCATCGAGTGTTGGGTCGTAATTATTATGTGGTTGTTGGTGGCTCTGTGTGATTTTGGGCCAGTTGTGTGTATATGTGGATGTATCGTACGAACTGATTGTATTTGAGTGTTGTTTGGATGAAGAGAGCATGATGAGTGTGGACGGGTTGTACATGCATGTTTGTCAATCTGATGGTGAGTGTGCTGGTTGTGAGCGAGTTGTAGATGAGTGTTGTTTGGTTGTAAGTTAATGTGTTGGTTGTTGATGGGTTGTAGATGAGCATGTTGTTGTATTCATTGGTGAGCATATAGGCTATGGACTGGCTGTAGATGAGTGTGCTGTTGGGTAGAAGGTGGGTGTGTTGGTTTAGGACGGGCTGTGGGTGGGTGTGCCGCTGAGTTTGGGACGGGCTGTGGAAAGTGTGCTGCTGGGTTGAAGGCTGGTTTAGGATGGGCTGTGGGTGAGTGTGCCGCCGAGTTTGGGACGGGCTGTGGAAAGTGTGCTGCTGGGTTGAAGGCGGGTGTGTTGGTTTAGGACGGGCTGTGGGTGGGTGTGCCGCCGAGTTTGGGACGGGCTGTGGAAAGTGTGCTGCTGGGTTAAAGGCGGGTGTGCTGGTTTTTGAATAGGTTGAGGTGAGCGACGGAGTATGCTGATTGTGAACAGGCATCGTTCACGGCGCGCTGGTTCTGGACTAGTAGTTTTTGAGTGGGTTGTAGGTGAGAGCATGTTGAATTTGAATGGGCTGCAGATGAGAGGTGGTGACGTGTTGCACTGACTGTGCTGTGTGTCTTCCGCAGGCAGGACTGCGAACACTGCACGAGGCTGGTCCCGAACTGAAGCGCGCCATCTCTGGTAACCTGGACCAGATGCTGGCAGAGGACACGCCCATGCATCGGGTGAGTGGTGCACACCATCAGCTGTTCCCCAGCACCAGTGGTGTGTGGAGGACTGTCGTCTCTTCTCCAGCACCAGTGGTGCACACCATCAGCTGTTCCCCAGCACCAGTGGTGTGTGGAGGACTGTCGTCTCGTCTCCAGCACCAGTGGTGTGTGGAGGACTGTCGTCTCGTCTTCAGCACCAGTGGTGTGTGGAGGACTGTCGTCTCGTCTTCAGCACTAGTGGTGTGTGGAGGACTGTCGTCTCTTCTCCAGCACCAGTGGTGTGTGGAGGACTGTTGTCTCGTCTTCAGCACCAGTGGTGTGTGGAGGACTGTCGTCTCTTCTCCAGCACCAGTGGTGTGTGGAGGACTGTCGTCTCTTCTCCAGCACCAGTGGTGTGTGGAGGACTGTCGTCTCGTCTTCAGCACCAGTGGTGTGTGGAGGACTGTCGTCTCTTCTCCAGCACCAGTGGTGTGTGGAGGACTGTTGTCTCGTCTTCAGCACCAGTGGTGTGTGGAGGACTGTTGTCTCGTCTTCAGCACCAGTAGTGTGTGGAGGACTGTCGTCTCTTCTCCAGCACCAGTGGTGTGTGGAGGACTGTCGTCTCGTCTCCAGCACCAGTGGTGTGTGGAGGACTGTCGTCTCGTCTTCAGCACCAGTGGTGTGTGGAGGACTGTCGTCTCGTCTCCAGCACCAGTGGTGTGTGGAGGACTGTCGTCTCGTCTCCAGCACCAGTGGTGTGTGGAGGACTGTCGTCTCGTCTCCAGCACCAGTGGTGTGTGGAGGACTGTCGTCTCGTCTTCAGCACCAGTGGTGTGTGGAGGACTGTTGTCTCGTCTTCAGCACCAGTGGTGTGTGGAGGACTGTCGTCTCGTCTTCAGCACCAGTGGTGTGTGGAGGACTGTCGTCTCGTCTTCAGCACCAGTGGTGTCTGAGCACTCGTCTGTTTTCCAGCACTAGTGATGCGGCAGCTGTCGTTTGTCCTCCAGCACCAGTGCTGTCATTAAATGGCAAAGAGCATATATCGCCAAATAGCCGAGTTTATGTTATCTCAGGACACCCATTTTTATGTTTTGAGGTCCCATTATTGCAATAAACAGGAGTTTGTGCCGAATTTGTGCTCATTCCGAAGGTACAATTGTTATACATGTCATGATATGTATATCTTTCCCATGATATAAATAAATGTAATGCCACTGATAAATCCCATAAAAGGGATTTATCGGTGGCTGCAAAGATGTGCATTTTTGAACATGCGTTTTTGCCAATATATTTTGTATTCTGTCCTATCCTATGTAAAACAACACAGTTACATGGGCGGTGCGATGGCGAATCGAATGATTTAAAAACTCATTTTCGACAAAAACTGATATATACATATTTGCCTTTGGATGACAGAGTGGTGTCTGGTGACTGTCGTCTGTTTTCCCAGCACCTGTGGTGTCTGGGAGCTGTCGGGTGGTCTCCAGCATCGGTGGTATTTGTTGGACCGTCATCTTTTTCCAGCACTAGTATGTCTGAAATGCCCCCTCCCCCGTCCCCCATTCGTTCGTTATAAGCGCCACCAGGATCTGTATTAAATGGAGGGTAGCACTGGTCAGGGTTGGATCACACAAGTGCTGATTGTGCGGAGCAGAGGGTAGCTACTCGGGGCGGGTGTCGGGTGAGGGCGGGCCGGGACTGGGCAGTGTGTGGCGTGTCCGGAGGAGGCGCCACGGTGGCAGGTCGGCAGCACTGCATCGTTCTCCGCTGGTGACGCAGCTCAGTTGGTGTTGCCGGGCCCGTCGTGGTGCTCAGCACACTCCGGGCTTCTGGTCAGCGAACACGGCCCGTCACGCCACCGAGCCGACCGTCAAGCACCGCCAGCTGTCTGTAGGCTTGTGCTTGCCAGTTCTGCTGCACGCTGCCGGCACTGTCCGACGCACGTGGGGCGGGCTTGTGTCTCGGTTGGTTGGCGCTGGGCTGGCGTCACTGGCTGTGCCTGTCCGGGGACGTTGGCTTGGCTTGTGTCTCGGTTGGTTGGCGCTGGGCTGACGTCACTGGCTGTGCCTGTCCGGGGACGTTGGCTTGGCTTGTGTCTCGGTTGGTTGGCGCTGGGCTGACGTCACTGGTTGTGCCTGTCCGGGGACGTTGGCTTGGCTTGTGTCTCGGTTGGTTGGCGCTGGGCTGACGTCACTGGCTGTGCCTGTCCGGGGACGTTGGCTTGGCTGCTCCAGTGGCACTGTTGGCCTGGCCCGTCCAGCCGTGTTGGCCGTCCGTCCGAGTAATTGAGTCCCGTGTGGCGTCCCGCGCGCACTTTGCTGATCCACTTTGTCTGAGCTGTTGTCATTTAAATTAGTGAGAGCCGATGGTAGTAATGTATGGAAGACGAGTCGCTGTGCTGGAGACCAACCGGAATGCAAGTGCGGGCCTCGTGTTGTATCCTGCTAGCCTGAACTACATCTTAAGCATCGAAAGGTGCGAAGTAGATACCAACTAATACTAAATTTCAAATTGCGTTCCTACAAACTGGCACACAATTCAACCGCTGACACCGCACTGCTTCCGCCCTTTCCCCTGTGCGTAATGGCAACCCCAGTGTGGAGCCTGAGTAGCGGTATCTGTACAGCATTGATACAGGAGTTCGGCGACCGTGGTGTCGGCCCGACCGGCCGGTTCGTGTAGGTGTTCCGGGTCGCCGGGTGGGTCACTCCAGGGAGCCGGCACCACTCCAGACGTGTATGTGGGCGAGACGGAGAGCTCGGTGGACGCCGTGCCCGGCTGGCTGCGGCGCCCACAGTCGGCTGACGGTGTGTCCGTGTGTGTGGGCGAGACGGAGAGCTCGGTGGACGCCGTGCCCGGCTGGCTGCGGCGCCCACAGTCGGCTGACGGTGTGTCCGTGTGTGTGGGCGAGACGGGGCGCTCGGTGGACTCGGTGCCCGGCTCGCTGCGGCGCCCACAGTCGGCTGACGGTGTGTCCGTGTGTGTGGGCGAGACGGGGCGCTCGGTGGACTCGGTGCCCGGCTCGCTGCGGCGCCCACAGTCGGCTGACGGTGTGTCCGTGTGTGTGGGCGAGACGGGGCGCTCGGTGGACGCCGTGCCCGGCTCGCCGAGGCGCCCACAGTCGGCTGACGGTGTGTCCGTGTGTGTGGGCGAGACGGGGCGCCCGGTGGACTCGGTGCCCGGCTCGCTGAGGCGCCCACAGTCGGCTGACGGTGTGCCCGTGTGTGTGGGCGAGACGGAGAGCTCGGTGGACGCCGTGCCCGGCTCGCCGAGGCGCCCACAGTCGGCTGACGGTGTGCCCGCCCCTGCTGCCAGCGCAATCACTTGCTGTTCGGCCGCGTGTGGTCCAGTTTCCGCAGCAAGACTCGCCAGCAGAGGGCTGCCAGGCCGGCGGCGCCCTCATCAGTAAGCGTGTGTGACTTGTCCGTCCGTCACGCCACCGCTGGCTGCACCCTCACGCGGCCCCTCGCCAACTGGCTCATCCTGCCTGCGGACCGTGCCGCCCTCTCTCCATGTCCGTGTGCGTGCGTGCGTGCACATGTGTGCGTGTATTTGTGTGCTTGTGTTTGTGTGCTTTTTGCGTTTGGGAGTAGCAATAATAATTTTACATACAATACTACTCCCAGCATTGGTGAGTCCCTCACCCACTGACCGCTGCAGACAGTGTGCCTTGCTTCTGTTGCCTTTTACGTTGCACCGTATTGCTGTAGCAGCTACATGTGCTTGGACTGTCCTCGGTGGCCTCGCATGCGTGACATGTGTTGTGTCTGCCGTGTGCGTGCGCGTGCTTTTTTACACCGTCTCTTTATAATTGCCGACACAACCGCGTAGGAGACGAGTGGTCTAGGGGTAAGATGCTCGTCTCACAATCGAAAGATTGTGGGTTCGAGTCTCACCTGTCGCTGCTGCTCGCTGCTCTTCGCCCGCGACCAATCGGCGTGAGAGATTGGCGACGCTATGACTCAACGGTCGACGTGTCGTAAAACCAATAACCAACCGACACAACCGCTCAGTGTAAAGCCAGATCATGTCAGCTCAGCTGGAGTTTGTGTTGGCTTGGTTTTCAGCACAACTTGGCTGGCGTTAATCCGTGTTGTGGTATCTCGGCCACCTCGTCGTCTCCTGGGCTGACTTGGCCAAGTGGAGAAGCACACAAACACGCAGCTGGTCCGCGGTAACTGCGCCGCGCCGCACCCTATTGCCGGTGCTGTGCCATGACCTGATCTTGTCCTCTTGACGTCGATCTTACCATTCGGACCAGGGGGATTGGCGTGCTGTAGTCTCTGTTTATCTCCGGTCTAGTCCTGCTGCAGATCTGACCTGACCTGACCTGACCGGGCACGACTTGACCCCCAGAACAACAACGGCCACCACCTGCCGGTGAACGGGGGCGGCGTGGGCCGCAGCACCTCCGGCGACGGCGAGGACATCGCGCTGCAGACGCTGAAGCCAGCCAACAGGTGAGCCGGCGCTGCCGCCCAGTGTCGGCACTGCCGCCACCTCCGCCGTGTATCCCCGCCGGGTCGGCACTGCCGCCACCTCCGCCGTGTATCCCCGCCGGGTCGGCACTGCCGCCACCTCCGCCGTGTATCCCCGCCGGGTCGGCACTGCCGCCACCTCCGCCGTGTATCCCCGCCGGGTCGGCACTGCCGCCACCTCCGCCGTGTATCCCCGCCGGGTCGGCACTGCCGCCACCTCCGCCGTGTATCCCCGCCGGGTCGGCCCGCTTGCGCCGTGTGCAGAATAATACCGCCTGCCGACGGTGACGTTAACGCCGTGACGAGGCGTGACGTCAGCGGTTGGTTGTTGGCGCTGCTGACGTCACCCTGGTCCTCCTGACGTCCAACGGGTGTGATAGCCCTGCCCCGCTGACGTCAAACCGGCTGACACCCCCGCTAATGTCAGGCCGGCTGACACCCCCGCTGATGTCAGGCCGGCTGACAGCCCTGCTAATGTCAGACCGACTGACAGCCCTGCTAATGTCAGACCGGCTGACAGCCCTGCTAATGTCAGACCGGCTGACAGCCCTGCTAATGTCAGGCCGGCTGACAGCCCTGCTAATGTCAGACCGGCTGACAGCCCTGCTAATGTCAGGCCGGCTGGCAGCCTCGCTGACGTCAGACCGGAAAGCCCGCCGTCGGCGATGCGTGTGTACGTGTTCGCGCGGTGGCGGCCGCCGCGCTAACCGCGTTGTGCCACTTTCCAGACCGGCCGCGAATTTTTTGAGTCCTAACGATGGTAAGCGGGCGCGCGGGCCGCCAGTACCTGCCGGTTTGGGGTGTGCGTCCAGTCGCTGTGGTGTGGCGGCGGCGCTTTCGCGCGATCTCGGCAGACTTTGGCCGCCGGCGTCAGGGTAGCGTCGTGGCTGTCGTGCACTAGCAGAGCTGCCAGCCGGCGTCCAGCCCACTGACATGTGCCGCGGCTGTCCACTAACACCGTGTGCCGTGCCGTGCCGTGCCGTGACTAACGCAGCGTCGCGCCGGCCCGCCGCGCCGGCAGACCGTCCGGCAGCAGCCACTGCATTCCGCTGCTGGGCGAGGGCCTGCTCGAGCTGGCCAGGACGCAGGAGCTCGTGCTCACCAGTTTGTCGCCGCCGCCGGGCCTAGGTCAGCCCCCGGCTGCCCGTCGGCGCCGCTTGTGGCCAGACGTCGGCCGCCAGCGCTGCCCCGGTGTCCGCTCATGTCCGCGATGCTGGATGCATTCTGCTGGGGTGTCTCTCGTCGCCCTGATGCGGGAGCCACTCTGCTGCTTTGCGGGTGTCTCGTTGTGTCCGCTGGCGGAGACATTCGCTACTGGTGGCGTCTCTGGCCTGCAGATCACCGCGCAGTTCGATGTGTCCGTTTGTCGTCCTGCCTGATCCTGCGACGTCCTCGCAGCTTTCCCCGCTGGCACTCTGCCCGCGAGCGCTCTCCGAGTCTGTGCCCATGCGTGCCTCAGTGGACGCTTGACGTCTAGTTGCGATGCATGGCCTTCTGGCTGCCGGGCTGGCTTGTCGACGGACGCCTGGCTGCTGCTCTCTCCTGTGTGGCATCTGTGAGATCTGTTCGCTCGGCCGCCTGCTCAGCGTCCGTCGGAATCGTGCTGGCTGGATGCAAGTGCGCTGACTCGCGCCTCCTCGTTCACTGGCCAGGTTTGCGCTCTCGATATGTGAGCTGTGTGACATTGCACGTGTGTTGTTACTGTGCGCGATGCCTGGAGAGAACACTGGAAAGTGAGTCAGATGTGAGTTGGCGGTACGGTTGGATGTGTTTGGTGTTGCCTGGAGAGAACACTGGGGGAGCGAGTCAGATGTGAGTTGGTGGTACGGTTGGATGTGTTTGGTGTTGCCTGGAGAGAACACTGGGGAGAGAGTCAGATGTGAGTGGGTGGTACGGTTGGATGTGTTTGGTGTTGCTTGGAGCACTGGTTGACCGGTGACCAAGCAGGCCACGGAGACCACAGCCGAGACCACAGAGTCCACAGAGACCACACACCACAAATATCACAGACGGGCTACTGCCTGTAGCTGGGTGGTATGGCAGGGTGACGATGATGGATAGACCGCAGATACGCCACATTGCTCATATATCTCATGTGGTCTCACTTTGATGCATATTTCTCGACAGATCGGGAAATGATCCAAGCGAAGCAATGATGAAAACATGAGGAACTTACATGTGTCATGAAGTTATACGCTTCGCCTTATTTCGTGGCATCATATTTTCTGGCAATAAACTAAATTGTGGCGCTTGGGCTATCTTATGCACGAATTAATCATGTACCTGTAGGGAGCAGAAATGAACATTCAAAACATCCTAAATATACCCTGACAATTGCTCAAAATTCGCAACGATGTGACTCTTTTTCTTGGGGGGGGGGGGGTACATATTGGTGTATCCCCTGAACAGCCTTATGCGTGCTGTAATCAGGCTGATACGTCCTCTTACCATCCTGATGTATCTCCTGACCAGCCTGATGTGTTATGTAATCAAGCTGATGTGTTTTCTACCAAACCTGATATATCCTCTGACAAGCCTGATGTACATATATTCTGACCAATCAGCCCTGCAACGAGCCTGACCAGCCTGATGATCATTTGTACAATCAGCTCTGTAACTAACCTGATGTGTTCACTGACCAGTCTGATATATTATCTGACTAGCCTGGTATGTCCTCTCACTAGCCTGGTATGTCCGCTGGCCAGCCTGATGTATCCCTCTGACCCTGTGTGCTCTGAGCTGCTCGACGTGACGTGGCGTGTTCCAGTACCGACCAGTGTGCGCCGGGCGGGCGGTAACGCGGCGCCAGTACCGGCCCAGTCGCAGTCGGTGCCCAGCAGTCCGCACCAGCCTCCCGTCAGACACGACCGGCCGCTCTCCGAGGTGGTCGGATCGGCAGACAATCTGGTGGGCAGGGTGAGTCGCCGCCCGCGATGCGTCTACACCATATATTTTTTTAATTCGCCCCACACGCGAAATTTTGGGCTGCGCCTATACAAACATTCCACGGACCGCTAGAAACAGCGGGAACAGTTATGCCTATTATTTTGGCAAATCCCAGTGACACCCGCCCATCCCGGGGCCCTCCAATATCGTTTGGCAACCGGTGACGTCACATGGGCTGGAGAATTGCTCAGTCCCGTAGGCGCTACAGCCAAACTTCCGTGTATTCCACACGACATTTTCGATCTTAAATACCATTAAAATAAATGGGACAAAATCGGGTTCATTGGAAAGCTTGAAGAATCTTGTCCCCGAATATGAGCTTTATTTTCTCCTAACCCTATGATGTTTTGCTTGAACCAACGCTGACTGCATTCATGTCACGGGCCGCAGGAATCGCGCGGTGCCACGGGTAGTAGCAGCATGATGAGACAGGTCAACTGAGATCACGGCTGGAAAGGAGGGGTAGGAACAAGTAAGAGATAACTATTGCAACATAATTCCTCCCCACTCGGTGTAGGGGCGTAAACAAGGGTGGGGGCACTGGGGGCATATGCCTCCCATGAGAAAGTTGGTACCCCTCCGGCCAGGAAAAGGGGCTAACATTATATTCAGGCTACAGGCGGAGGTACCGATACTGGTTGGAATGTCACCTTATCACCCATGTGCAGATACGGAACCTGCAGCCGGTTTTCAGGATTGTTTGCCATTTTTCATTCATATGAATCTAGACCAGGGGTGCTCTTTGATATATTTGTGAGGGGCAACCCTCAGTGTTAGCTCAGTCCCCCAATCATTTATACTTTTAACATGAGGTACCATGGAGCATGCATCACATCGATGTGGGTCTTCCCATTAACTTCATGTATTTTACACCCCAGTAATCTATAGCATAATAATACATATATATATATATATATATATATATATATATATATATATATATATATATATATGCGAATTTGTACCCAAAACATAAATATCACGTGTGTATATTTCATCCATGTGACTTTCCCAGCATGCCGTCTTGAAAATGTCCTAGGTTAAGACGAAACGTCGATAAAATACAGTGATGACTTGTTTGTTAATTTTAATCTTGACCATCCACAAGCAAGAAGATCAGCAACGCTGAACTCGCGGTCGTATTCAATGAAACATGCATATCAAATAATCTGCTTCCAAACTAATCACACACACAATGTATATATATATGTATATATATGTATATATATATATGTATATATATATATATATATATATATATATATATATATATATATATATATATATATGTGTATATATATGTATATATATCTGTATATATATATATGTATATATATCTATATATTTATACATTGCGTGTAAAGAAAATATGCGACCTTCAATATGCACCTCCAATCAGCACCTCCTGGTATATTGAAGGTCGTATATTTTCTTTACACGCAATGTCTAAAACCCAGGAGCATCTAAGAGCCATTCTTCGTTGTATTAAACTATATATGCTATATATATATATATATATATATATATATATATATATATATATATATATATATATATATATATATACATATATATATATATATATATATATATATATATATATATATATATATATATATATATATATATATATATATATATATATATATATATATATATATATATATCCGGCCGTTTCGGATTATGAAATGGAACTATATGAAAACCCCAATCATATATGGATATATTATTTTATTGCCAGCCATTTTATATATGAAAACTTGCCGGCCATTTCGGAAGCATTTGAACAGGAGGGAGAGGGTTAAAATCCACTGACCTTGGAACGATCGTGATAGGCTTGGCACCTTGCAGTGCCAAATTAAGTTGTTCCTACTCATCTTAGCATAAAACAAGAATGGGTACTTATGAAAAAATACTGGTCCAAATCCGGCGACTATTTGCATGAGTGTTGCTTGAGCCACCTCAATATCTGTTTGCCCCCACATGCAAATACTATGTACGCCACTGTCCACGCTACTCTAACTGGAATGTGTGAACACTGAGCCTTAATCACTGAAAGGGGCTTAGACCCTGTTTCTGTTGTTGGGGAAGGGAAGGTGGTGTGAACAGTAGGAGCAGTTCCTCCCACAATCTCAAAACACTGCAGCTTAAAGCTGTGGATTCTTTGTTTTTTTCAAGCAAACATTTGAAGACATCTGGATAAAAAGTTTGACTTTTCCCCTGCACCAGCCTTGAAGGCCTGTCGATAGCACTGACCATGAGTGCATCCCAGAGTGAGGCCACAAGGTGACCAAACCCCTCCCTGAACTGACGAAACTTCAATTGAAATTGAGCAGAAATCTAATATCCAGCATACTGAAGCTTATAATATGTTATGAATACACACAGACATATTTCAGCCACTTTTCCACACCATTTTGGAATAAGAGAAGACCACAGATATAATTAATGCTGTTCTCCAACATTACTACCAGGTATTCCTACCAAATTCTGAAATTGTTTGCTATCTCAGAAAAAGCACCTTACTTGTCATAAAAAGAGGTGGCTTAGTGCTTTACTTATCTTTTCATGCATGCATGGCCACAAATCCTCTTCTTAATAGCATCTTTTGCACTGCAGTTGGTCCAATTCTTATCCTAAGTGCACTCTGTGTGCCTTTTCCTTTAGGGGTCATGGGTCACTGAACCAGCTAATGCACACAGTGCACCTCAAGTTACTAAAATTTACAGTCTATGATGTGACCATGTAGAAAGAATGCTCCAATGCATATGCACTCCAGTAAGAAAATGTCATTAATTATGCATGGTAATTCACAAGCAAATTGAGTTGACAAAAGCATCATAGTTGGAAATAAGTATATTTCCATCAAAAATGCACTTTAATGCTGCCCTTAAAGCTCTGGAGCAATTCCCTCATATATATGCGGATACACAGACAACTTTTTAATCAACTTTGATAACCTGCATCGAAGATACTTCCCACTTACTCTACAAAATATTTTATCTTCTTATTACTTCACACAGGGCTAGAGAGCAGATAGTGAGGCACATGTCATGCCAAATATGCTTACTTTTTAGTGCCATCTAATGGTTTCCCTATGCTGGGCAATGGGTATTGAATTACTGTTATATCTGTCATAACATGTATGTTGCTCTCATCTGGTGTTCATGGCACATTCAAGATTATAATATTCCAAGTCATGGCTAGTGAAGCTTTTTCTCCAAAGGGAGGTTAGGATAGGTTAGATTTGGTAGTACTGCATTTTTTAAACATTTATTTCTAATGCTATGCTACCTAAATAAAGGCCATTTTTTGGTGTTATTTTGCTCACAACCTGAAGTATTTGCACAGAAAATGAGTGATGCCATCATCTTAGTTACCGTCATAAACATTGCATTGGAATGATTAATTCCAAGGATTCATATAACACATTAAAGCATAAATTTACCGGTAAGCCTAGGTTGATATTTGGTAAATCCAGCTATGGATTCAATTTCAATTCGTGAAACTTGAAGGGTTATGAACGATAATAGGTTGAGGGTTGTTGTATCCAATGAACTGAAGAAACTATGCACGAAACTTAAGAGCATGTTCAATAACCTATGAATCCAAACAATATTCATCAGCTTCATATTTCAATTTCCAGTACCAACAATCAGAAACACCGTATGCCCGACCACAACAACACTTCGATGTCTTCGCTGCGCCACAGATGAATCTTAGCCAGGTTTTAAAACATGTGGAATGTTTACGTGACGTCACCGTATATACCAAAATCCGGGTAGATTCAACTAGAAATCTCGCACATTCCTGAGGTCAATAGGGCTGGAACTAGAATACCTACTAGATCCCGTTGTACCCTTTAGTATTAGTACCCAGACCCATCCTTCCCGCCACGCGCCCGCAGACCCAGCCCCTCCTTCCCGCCACGGATGGCACGTCATGGCGGGAGCGGAGCCGCCCGCCCTATTTCAATTGTTTACAGTTGGTCTCCTTTTGGAGACCGCAACAAATACAGGAATACTCATTTGAGTGCTCCCCTCCACGGAAATCTTTAGTAAAAGGCGAAAGATTTGTGCGTTTTGAAGGGAAACCAGAGATAACATTGTAAATCCGAGTTTTCTTTGTTATCCCCTTGAACACTTATAGTTTCTCCTAGTGTGCAAACATAATCCATAGGTTTGTGTATATGCCAAGCTTTGACTTGTTTTTTTCCAAGATGACCATGGAAAGAAATGCGCATTGTCTGTAGCGAACAGTAAATTATAGCATTTCACTGCGTTTTTGCTTACATTTTTGCAAGTATTTTCTGGAAAGAACCGTAGCGTCTCCATCTGCCATCTAGCGTACGGTAACGAACTGGTGTTTCTGAATCATCGTCGGACATTTGCCATCTAGCGGATAGGTTTGAAAGTAAACACCAGCCGCATGGCTTATCAAATGATGAGGCCAAACGCGGGGTCGACGCTGGGTATGTAAAGTGGGTAAACAACCTGGAATAACTAGTTCCGCTTCAGTGTATATCATTTATATATAGGTAAATTCACATCCAATTTTATATCATGGTTTGAGGCCTCCATGAGTTCTACACTCAGCAATGTGGAATTCGACATCATGGGCGTCGCCACAGATTTTGGATTGGATTGTTGGATTTTAGCTTTTAACACGGGACCCTATGTGGTATGCTTTCCCCCCCCCCAGCTACGTGATCTCGCCCACTGCCTTTACTGCCGTTTATGTAGGTAGGAAAGCCAGCATGGCTTACACCAGATGTGATGAAAGCAATTAAGGCTAAGAAAGGAGCATTTAGAGTATTTAAGGAGGCTTCAAATATCGTAAATCTAAGGTCGTATAAAAAATATAGAGATGCTGTGAAGCAGAAAATCAGAGCAGCAAAGCGAGCAAAAGAATTGGATTTGGCTAGGAACTGTAATGGGGACAGTAAAAAGTTCTTTAGTTTCTACAAGCTAAGAATCAGAGCAGCAAAGCGAGCAAAAGAATTGGATTTGGCTAGGAACTGTAATGGGGACAGTAAAAAGTTATTTAGTTTCTACAAGCTAAGTAAAGTTTCAAGCACAATTGGTCCACTGGATGTAAATGGGACTATATTGAGTGAGGATAGCGAGATGGTTGAGGAGCTGAGCAAGCAGTTTAAATCAGTGTTTACAGTGGAGGATGTGACTAATCTGCCAACCGTGAACCACAGTTCAGTGACAGGTGATCAGATACACGATGTTGATTTCATTGATAGTGATATTGTTTTCAATTATATCAGAAAAATAAAGACAAACAAGGCAGCAGGACCCGATGGAATTTATGCTAGGGTATTGCGGGAAGCTGAAAAGGAAGTGGCAATTCCACTTAGTATAATATTTTGTAGATCAGTTTCGCAAAATGAAATTCCAACAGATTGGAAAAGGGCAAATGTAGTTCCTATTTTCAAGAAAGGAGAAAGAGGGAAAGTTGAAAACTATAGGCCAGTAAGCCTCACATCCCTAGTCTGCAAGGTACTCGAATCAATTATCAAGGATAGAATAGTTAGTTTTCTGGAAGGAAACAAATTGATTCAAGATACTCAACATGGGTTTAGAAAAGGGCGATCGTGCCTCACAAATCTCTTGGACTTTTTGAATTTTGCTACAGAACAATTTGATCAGGGAAATCAGGTTGATGTAGCATATCTTGACTTTAGTAAGGCCTTTGACAAGGTACCCCATAAACGGTTAATGATGCAGCTTCAGGTCCATGGTATTGCAGGTAGCATCCTAAAATGGATAGAGTTGTGGCTTTCAGATAGACAGCAGAGAGTGATGCTAAATGGTACAAAGTCATCATGGCAAAATGTTCTTAGTGGAGTCCCCCAGGGGTCGGTACTGGGGCCACTATTGTTCATTATATATGTGAATAGCATTGAATGTGGCCTAAGCAGTAAGGTTTTGAAATTTGCGGATGATTTGAAGATCTTTAGGGCAATAACAGGGCAAAATGAGCAGGTTTTGCTGCAGAAAGACCTAGACGAGCTAGTGAAGTGGTCCGAAAAATGGCAAATGAAGTTTAATTTTGATAAGTGCAAAGTCATGCATGTAGGTAGGCAGCATATGAAGGCTCCATACTTGATGGGTGGCCAAGTACTATCTGTGACTGAGCAGGAGAAGGACTTAGGTGTTATTTTGAACACAAAATTGGGGGCATCAGAACAGACCAAAGAAGCCAGGAAGAAGGCACTAAGAATGCTTGGGGCAATACAGAGGAATGTGTCATACAAAAGTGAGGAGGTCATCAGGAAGCTTTACTGTGCATATGTCAGGCCACATTTGGAATACTGTGTCCAAGCTTGGTCCCCTAGTTATGAGAAAGATTGTTGGCTTTTAGAGAGAGTACAAAAGAGGGCAACAAAAATGGTTAATGGTATAGGCAACCTGGAATATGAGGAAAGACTGAAGAAATTGAACATGTTTTCACTTAGATATAGAAGGCTGAGAGGAGATCTCATCGAGGTTTTTAAATTTGTTCATGGTCAGGAACAGGGATATCTCAGGGAAATGTTTCAATTTAACAGAAATGATGCAATTAGAGGTCATCAATTCAAAATTAAAGTTAATCACAGCAGGACAAGGTTAAGACAGTCTTTCTTCACCAACAGGGTAGTAGAACACTGGAACCAGCTGCCAGGAACCATTGTCAGTAGCAACACACTGAACATCTTTAAAAACGGCATAGACAATCATTATAAGAATAGGGGGATTGTTTTTCTGTATTCCAGGGAAGGTTGATCGACAGGGAGGAGTGGGAGTTGGGAGGAGTTTGTAATTGTTGACTGTGTTATGGAATAGCAAGTGAGTCTCTTATTAAGTCTAAATGCTTTATAACTTTATATAGGGTGTACCTAGCAGTGGATTCAGCACCTTCCTTCGGGATGTGATACTGATGAGATTGTCTATGGTAGCACAATGTGTATGATGGGAGGAGTTTGTAATTGTTGAGTGTATTATGCAATAGCACGTGAGTCTCTTATTAAGTCTGAACGCTTTATGAATTTCTGTGGGATGTGCCTAGCAGTGGATTCGGCACCTTCCTTCGGGATGTGATGCTGATGAGGTTGTCTATGGTGGCACGATGGGTGTGATGGGAGGAGCTTGTGATTATTGAGGGTGTTAGGCGGTAGCAAGTGAGTGGTGTTAGATGGGCTGGGATATATAGCTTCCTCGGAACTTGGGATAAGGGATTGATTGGGGTGGGAGTATGTACATTCTAGTACCTTTTCTAGATAGGCTTAACCCAGATGGGCCCCTGTGGCTCTTATTAAGCCTTAATACTTTATGACTTTTATGACTTTATGTCCTGTGCCTTCCCAACAATTTTCAGAAGCCTACACTAGAAGCCTTGCATTAACTTACCCTAGTATGTGGGATAGGAATATCCCCCATTCCCACTCCGAATATTCCGAGGGGGTCGCTCATTGCACACAATATTTATTTTTGTGTACAGGCATGAAACCCTTTTAAAGATATATTGACATGCTAGAATAAGTGCAGTGCAAAGCTCATAGGTTCACCAGCGGACTAGGAAATGTACAATGTTTGGGAATACCTATGACATTATATTTGCACTCAGTCAAGTGAAGGAGATTAAGATGTGATAGGATTGAGATGCGTGGGGTAGAAAAGGGTTGCATAATGTCAATCTGGATGATGTTATTCTATTTAAGGTTTCACATATGGATATGGATTTCACATCACTTCTGGTTAGGCAAGTCAAAGTGCGGGACAGTTCAATGCCAACAAGTTGTCAGTCTGGGGATGATTGATCAGTGGAATATGTTGCCTGGTGATGTAGTTGGGAGTACTTCATTGAATGCATTAAAAAATGGGTGAATGCAGTATTTTCCGAGAGTATTATTTTGGAAGAATAAGCTGTGCAGTAGAGGAATTGGGTTGGATTGATGTTAGTATAAGGTGTCTTAGAACATGTATATAAATCGATAATTATGCTAGTGCAGGTGTGCATGCCATTGGATTCAGCACCTTCCTTCGGGTATGTCATGCTGGTGAGACTGGCCATGGGAACACATTGGGGTAGATAGGTTCCTTGGAACTCAGGATATAACACTGATTATGGAGCTTCAGTCTCTTTTTCTTGTCTTATGGTGTCTTCCCTATATAGGCCTCACCCAGAGTGGCCCATGTGACTCTTATTAAGCTTTAACATTTCATAACTTTCAGACTGTATGTCCTCCCACCGATTGACGATGTGCCCGGCGTACCGCAGGTGCCGACTGGACAGGGTCTGGGGCCCTGCTGTGACCCTCACTCTGACTGACAGTGTGTTGTGTACCGCAGGTGTTGGCCGACCAGGGTCTGGACCCCTGCTGTGACCCTCACTCTGACTGACAGTGTGTGACCGCAGGTGCTGCCCGCCCTGCTGTGACCCTCACTCTGACTGACAGTGTGTTGTGTACCGCAGGTGCTGGCCGACCAGGGTCTGGGCCCCTGCTGTGACCCTCACTCTGACTGACAGTGTGTTGTGTACCGCAGGTGTTGGCCGACCAGGGTCTGGGCCCCTGCTGTGACCCTCACTCTGACTGACAGTGTGTTGTGTACCGCAGGTGCTGGCCGACCAGGGTCTGGGCCCCTGCTGTGACCCTCACTCTGACTGACAGTGTGTTGTGTACCGCAGGTGCTGGCCGACCAGGGTCTGGGCCCCTGCTGTGACCCTCACTCTGACTGACAGTGTGTTGTGTACCGCAGGTGTCTGGCCGACCAGGGTCTGGGCCCCTGCTGTGACCCTCACTCTGACTGACAGTGTGTTGTGTACCGCAGGTGCTGGCCGACCAGGGTCTGGGCCCCTGCTGTGACCCTCACTCTGACTGACAGTGTGTTGTGTACCGCAGGTGCTGGCCGACCAGGGTCTGGGCCCCTGCTGTGACCCTCACTCTGACTGACAGTGTGTTGTGTACCGCAGGTGCTGGCCGACCAGGGTCTGGGCCCCTGCTGTGACCCTCACTCTGACTGACAGTGTGTGTGTGTCACTCTGACTGACAGTGTGTTGACGCAGGTGCTGGCCGACCAGGGTCTGGGCCCCTGCTGTGACCCTCACTCTGACTGACAGTGTGTTGTGTACCGCAGGTGTTGGCCGACCAGGGTCTGGGCCCCTACTGTGACCCTCACTCTGACTGACAGTGTGTTGTGTACCGCAGGTGCTGGCCGACCAGGGTCTGGGCCCCTGCTGTGACCCTCACTCTGACTGACAGTGTGTTGTGTACCGCAGGTGCTGGCCGACCAGGGTCTGGGCCCCTGCTGTGACCCTCACTCTGACTGACAGTGTGTTGTGTACCGCAGGTGCTGGCCGACCAGGGTCTGGGCCCCTGCTGTGACCCTCACTCTGACTGACAGTGTGTTGTGTACCGCAGGTGCTGGCCGACCAGGGTCTGGGCCCCTACTGTGACCCTCACTCTGACTGACAGTGTGTTGTGTACCGCAGGTGCTGGCCGACCAAGGTCTGGGCCCCTGCTGTGACCCTCACTCTGACTGACAGTGTGTTGTGTACCGCAGGTGCTGGCCGACCAGGGTCTGGGCCCCTGCTGTGACCCTCACTCTGACTGACAGTGTGTTGTGTACCGCAGGTGCTGGCCGACCAGGGTCTGGGCCCCTGCTGTGACCCTCACTCTGACTGACAGTGTGTTGTGTACCAGTGCTGGCCGACCGGTTGGGCCTCACTCTGACTGACAGTGTGTTGTGTACCGCAGGTGCTGGCCGACCAGGGTCTGGGCCCCTGCTGTGACCCTCACTCTGACTGACAGTGTGTTGTGTACCGCAGGTGCTGGCCGACCAGGGTCTGGGCCCCTGCTGTGACCCTCACTCTGACTGACAGTGTGTTGTGTACCGCAGGTGCTGGCCGACCAGGGTCTGGGCCCCTGCTGTGACCCTCACTCTGACTGACAGTGTGTTGTGTACCGCAGGTGCTGGCCGACCAGGGCCCCTTAATTCGACCAGGGTCTGGGCCCCTGCTGTGACCCTCACTCTGACTGACAGTGTGTTGTGTACCGCAGGTGCTGGCCGACCAGGGTCTGGGCCCCTACTGTGACCCTCACTCTGACTGACAGTGTGTTGTGTACCCAGTGCTGGCCGACCAGGTCGGGCCCCTACTGTGACCCTCACTCTGACTGACAGTGTGTTGTGTACCGCAGGTGCTGGCCGACCAGGGTCTGGGCCCCTGCTGTGACCCTCACTCTGACTGACAGTGTGTTGTGTACCGCAGGTGCTGGCCGACCAGGTCTGGGCCCCCAGGTGCTGGCCGACCAGGGTCTGGGCCCCTACTGTGACCCTCACTCTGACTGACAGTGTGTTGTGTACCGCAGGTGCTGGCCGACCAGGGTCTGGGCCCCTACTGTGACCCGCAGTTTGTGCGCACTGCCAGCCGCGAAATGCAGGAGGCGCTTGACATGACCACAGAGCAGTTCGACCGGGCCGCGCACGCGCTGCTCTCGCGCACCCCGTCGCCCCGGTAGCGGCGTGCCGTCTCTGTCTGCACCGACGCTCAAGTGCCTCACCTATCCCGAGCTCCTCCGACCCTCTCCCCCGACACCTCCCCATTTGTGATACGGCCCGCCCTGCTCCAGTCTAGTCCCGCTCTGCTCAGGAGGTGCGCTGCGAGACCGGCAGAGTGCGCTGTTTTTGTACCGTGGTCGCCTCGCGCTGTGTGCGCGCTGGTGAGAGGGTATACGGTGTGTCTTGGGCGGAGGGTTTTTGCACGGCGGGTGTCGGACGTCACGCCGCACCGGTCGCGAGCGGGTGGGCCAGAGCGCATCGTGCCCGCTCCCACTTGACGCGTGAACAGAGATCTTGGACCATTATATGTCTTTCCCATCAACCGTCGCTTGCACTCTGACGTCTCGGCCGACGGTGTCGTCGCGCGCCCACAGTCGAGATCGACGCCAGTGCCTACGTATAGTTATACCAGCACAAACCATTCGTCCATTTTTCACCTTGTCTCGTGGGTGGCGTGACGGCCGGCGCGCCGACGGTGGTGTCGCGGCGCCGCCGGCCCCGACACAGGGGGCGCGCGCCGACCGGGCGACGGCGCCGGCACCCAACACAGTCCCGGCTGGACCAGCGACTCGTGTGGGTGTGCGTGTGCGTGTGTGCGCGCGCCGACGCGTTTGTGTTGCGCCGTATTTGTCGCTTAAGGCATGCCCCGTGTTTTGCCACTGATCTTGTGATGGCCGGAGCCGGCCAGCGCCGGCCGGTGTCGGCGCCTGGCGTGCGTGTGCGTGTTCGGTGTGCGTGCGGCGTGCCGCGCGGCCGGCCGGCCGGCGCCGCCACTCTCAAGTGCAATCTGACCGGCCGCCGGCCAGAGGCGGCGCCCACGCTGTGCCGCGTCTTGCCAGCGCGTGTTTTTGTTGGGCGCGTGGCGCGCGTGTGTGCCGTGGTGTCCGCCTCCTCTACCTGACCGACGTGTGTGACTGGGGTGTGCGGCGTGTGTTGTGCGGCCGCCGATGCGGTGCCAAAGCGCGCGGTGCTGGCGGTCGGCCGGCCGTGCGGTCGCCAATACTCAGCTGCGCGCGCGGCCGCATAATCAAAACGAAGGCGGCTGGCCGCCGACCGGCCGCGTGCCCCGCCTGCGGCCATTCATCACCGGTGGGTGTTGCTGCGGCAACATGTAATACATATTGTCCTCCCAGGCGTTGTCGGTGCGTCCGACTCTAGCGCGACGGTCCCGCCCTGACCGACAGCGCCCGGTAGCAGGTGAACGCGGTTCCAGCCAGCTGAAGCTGGTTTGACACACAGTTGCTGGAAACGGGAGAAGGTGGCGCACTTTGTAAGCATAGACGTGAGAGTAGGTTAAGATGCCGATGATGTGAGCGTATAGTCAGAAGAACATACTTCTTAGCTTGTTGCTGTATAGACATTGCTAGGGGACATTTTTGTCAACAAGGAACAATGGCGAAGAAAAGCTTTTCGGCCTATGGATCTGACTTCTGTAAATAGATAATTTTTGGTTTGTTGTTTAGCTCGCGCATGGTTTGGAGAGAGTAAGAGATGTGTATTTGAACCGTACCTTCGTTCCGCAGTTCTGGACGCCCCAAATTTCCAACGATCCAGTTGGACGTGAAGCCCAGTGGATCATGCCAACCGGAATTTCCCACTTGTAGATAGCTCTTGCCGATTGTATTTTGATCAAATGAAGAATCACAACTACGCGAACGGCTGACTTAGAAACGCCCTATGTTCGCGGGGCGACGTCCTGGTGGCAAGAGTGGCATAAGCCGTCAGGCTGTAACTCTGTATCTCTGCCAAGTAGAAGCTCCAGGTGTGGGGGTGGGTGAGATTGACCAGCCTGCCACCGTTTGGCGACTTCGACTGTTGCTGTGTGTTGTGACGAGTGTGTGGTTGCTGTGTGTTGTGATGAGTGTGTGCAGCGTATGTGTATGTGTTTGAAGATCTATGCTCGGTGGTATGTGATGCATTGTGGTCGTGGACGTTTTATAATGATGTACGAGTGAATGAGTTTTGTGTGTGCAATGCGTAAGAGTGTTAGTGAACGCTCTTCATGTCTGTTGTTTTGACTTATATTGTCCCAGTGTTCGTGTTTGAGGTGTACTTCGTGAAGTTGTGTTTTGCGGTGTCCCATGTTTGTTGGATGAGTTTATTGATTGTCTGATGCATTGTGAGGTAATAATCATATTGTGAGTATGAGCAGCGTGTCGTCTGTTGTAGTGTGACTATGATTCCTTCTTTGTCTGCGTGTTCGTTGCTGTGTATGTTTGTGTAAATCGAGATCTCCAGACGAGAAGTGGTTCTTGGGATGTGGTTAATTTGTTATGCATGCGTAGTATTTTTTGGTATGAGAGGGCGTTTGAAGGTGGTGTAAGGTGTTATGAGTTGTATTGCTGATTTTGAATCAGTGACTATGTTTCATTTTTGTGTAAATGGTTGTGTAGTCCCCCAGAAAATGCGTAGAGTTCTACGGTATGTGGTTGCTGTGTCGGGCACACGGGCACGTAATATGAGCCGGGACAGTGCTGTCCCAGGGTGCAGTACCGCCGCTGTGACCGTCTGCTGTTGTGTGATCTGGAGCCGTCGCTGTAGCTGCAGCTGTAGTGTTATAATTCGGGTATTGTGGTGTGAATTGCCGCAAAAGTTGTGCTTGAGTTTTGAAGAATTGCGAGAATTGAGATTTTGCGCAAGAGTTGCGCATCGGCACTTGCGCCATCGCGGCGGGCTACTCGGCCCGATGCTGCTGCGATATCTCGCTATGTCGATAAGCATACCCCTCGCATAAAGACGGGTAATGTGAGCAACGTTTATTGCGTAATTCATCCTTGATTATTCACAAGCGTCTGGGTTCCTGTATGCCGGATTGGTAAAGCGGTTCGGAACCCAAATGACCCGTGTACGTCCTGCTGTATTCGATATCATAAAACTTAATCTAAATGCGGGTCAAGGCAGTTAAAACAAATTACCGTAGCCCAAGCACCAGCAGGCACGGAACGGTCAACTTCGCTGCAGGGACGCGGTGGACACGCCTGTGAGTCCCTCTCGAGCTCACAGTGGAATACACAACTAGTGACCTCGTGCTGAAAGCCGGACATTGCAGCCAACGTTGGCAACGGGTGTACCAAATGTCTGCGAAGTCAGTTCTGTGCAGACCTGCGCGGTGCTTGGCCTTAATCTACCCTTACGATATGCACCGCAGTCGCGGCATGCCCGGGATATGCAAATCTACAGCTAATCACCTGAATTACTATCTAAATCGCCACGACACGGCCCATCGAATCTCGGTAGGCCAGCTGACTGACAGCTGACATCCCGCTGCCCGCGTCACGTGGAGCGCCCGAAGTTGAACAGCCACCAGCCGCGGTAACGATCCACTCCGGCCACCGGGCCGCATCCTCATCACGTGACCTCCAATCGCGCAACACTGATCTGACGGCGAAATGTAGAACGTTTGAAAAAGTTTATCTCGCAGGAGCGCTGAATCTTGCCTTCGATCTGGAAATGACCGGTCACTAGCGAGGCACTCGGCCCGCTCTCCGATGCTGCGTAAATCAGAACAAGTTCCAGGGCAGAGCCGCGCGCTCCCGTCGGCCACCAGGTGGGAGGCGGAGCGTTGGGCGCGGTGCCTGAGTATTTCGCCGCCGACCTAGCGGCGACTGGCGCCGGGTTCAAAATGGCGGTCGTCGCAGCGGACTGCAGCCACGCCAAACCACAGCTCAGCCACACACATCCCGCCAAACATCACCAACACAGGTAGCAGTGCAGCAGTCGTCATATCCCACGGAAAATCGCCGACACAGGCGATCCGTGCACCGCGATGAACGCACTGAGCCCCTCCGCGACCAGCTGGTCCGAGGGGTCCCGGCCGGCACGACCAAGGTTCGCCCTGGCAGTGCGACCCGATTGGCTGGCGCCGGCCTGTGTGCGCCTGCTATGGGCCGGAGACTGGTCGCCCGCGGTCCGCCCCGCTGTTCCGCACCAGACAGCGGGACCCGGCGGCGCACCGCACCGCACCGCACCGCACCGCACCGCACTACACTCGTACACTCACAGAACACTAATGAAAATAAACGGTTCTTCCTACAAAGGCGAGCAAGCACCACGCGGTCCTTGCGAAAACAAACGGTACTTCTGTTCATGCTGCCCCGCCGGCACACTTGCCCGGCGGTGCGTGCAGCGTTCCCGGCGGAAGTGCCCACTTCCGGTGCCGGTCGGTTGGCGGCAGCTCAGTAGATGGCCGGACTGTGGTTGTGATGAGCGGCCAGTCCGTAGCCTTCGTACATGCCGTGGTGTTCGAACGCAGCTGCGAACGGGCGGTCAATGCAGGTCAGCCACGGGGTGCGTGTCGCCGTACAGGACAGAGTAGTCATCACTGGTCAGCCATGGGGTGCGTGTCGCCGTACAGGACCGAGTAGTCATCACAGGTCAACCATGGGGTGCGTGTCGCCGTACAGGACAAAGTAGTCATCACAGGTCAGCCATGGGGTGCGTGTCGCCGTACAGGACCGAGTAGTCATCACAGGTCAGCCATGGGGTGCGTGTCGCCGTACAGGACCGAGTAGTCATCACAGGTCAACCATGGGGTGCGTGTCGCCGTACAGGACCGAGTAGTCATCACAGGTCAGCCATGGGGTGCGTGTCGCCGTACAGGACAGAGTAGTCATCACAGGTCAACCATGGGGTGCGTGTCGCCGTACAGGACAGAGTAGTCATCACAGGTCAGCCATGGGGTGCGTGTCGCCGTACAGGACAGAGTAGTCATCACAGGTCAACCATGGGGTGCGTGTCGCCGTACAGGACCGAGTAGTCATCACAGGTCAGCCATGGGGTGCGTGTCGCCGTACAGGACAGAGTAGTCATCACAGGTCAACCATGGGGTGCGTGTCGCCGTACAGGACAGAGTAGTCATCACAGGTCAACCATGGGGTGCGTGTCGCCGTACAGGACCGAGTAGTCATCACAGGTCAGCCATGGGGTGCGTGTCGCCGTACAGGACCGAGTAGTCATCACAGGTCAGCCATGGGGTGCGTGTCGCCGTACAGGACCGAGTAGTCATCACAGGTCAACCATGGGGTGCGTGTCGCCGTACAGGACCGAGTAGTCATCACAGGTCAGCCATGGGGTGCGTGTCGCCGCCGTACAGGACAGAGTAGTCATCACAGGTCAACCATGGGGTGCGTGTCGCCGTACAGGACCGAGTAGTCATCACAGGTCAACCATGGGGTGCGTGTCGCCGTACAGGACAGAGTAGTCATCACAGGTCAACCATGGGGTGCGTGTCGCCGTACGGGACCGAGTAGTCATCACAGGTCAACCATGGGGTGCGTGTCGCCGTACAGGACCGAGTAGTCATCACAGGTCAGCCATGGGGTGCGTGTCGCCGTACGGGACCGAGTAGTCATCACAGGTCAGCCATGGGGTGCGTGTCGCCGTACAGGACCGAGTAGTCATCACAGGTCAACCATGGGGTGCGTGTCGCCGTACAGGACCGAGTAGTCACAGGTCAGCCATGGGGTGCGTGTCGCCGTACAGGACCGAGTAGTCATCACAGGTCAACCATGGGGTGCGTGTCGCCGTACAGGACAGAGTAGTCATCACAGGTCAGCCATGGGGTGCGTGTCGCCGTACAGGACAGAGTAGTCATCACAGGTCAGCCATGGGGTGCGTGTCGCCGTACAGGACAGAGTAGTCATCACAGGTCAGCCATGGGGTGCGTGTCGCCGTACAGGACCGAGTAGTCATCACAGGTCAACCATGGGGTGCGTGTCGCCGTACAGGACCGAGTAGTCATCACAGGTCAGCCATGGGGTGCGTGTCGCCGTACAGGACAGAGTAGTCATCACAGGTCAACCATGGGGTGCGTGTCGCCGTACAGGACAGAGTAGTCATCACAGGTCAACCATGGGGTGCGTGTCGCCGTACAGGACAGAATAGTCATCACAGGTCAGCCATGGGGTGCGTGTCGCCGTACAGGACCGAGTAGTCATCACAGGTCAGCCATGGGGTGCGTGTCGCCGTACAGGACAGAGTAGTCATCACTGGTCAGCCATGGGGTGCGTGTCGCCGTACAGGACCGAGTAGTCATCACAGGTCAACCATGGGGTGCGTGTCGCCGTACAGGACAGAGTAGTCATCACAGGTCAGCCATGGGGTGCGTGTCGCCGTACAGGACCGAGTAGTCATCACAGGTCAGCCATGGGGTGCGTGTCGCCGTACAGGACCGAGTAGTCATCACAGGTCAACCATGGGGTGCGTGTCGCCGTACAGGACAGAGTAGTCATCACAGGTCAGCCATGGGGTGCGTGTCGCCGTACAGGACCGAGTAGTCGTCACAGGTCAGCCATGGGATGCGTGTCGCCGTACAGGACCGAGTAGTCATCACAGGTCAGCCATGGGATGCGTGTCGCCGTACAGGACCGAGTAGTCATCACTGGTCAGCCATGGGGTGCGTGTCGCCGTACAGGACCGAGTAGTCATCACTGGTCAGCCATGGGGTGCGTGTCGCCGTACAGGACCGAGTAGTCACAGGTCAACCATGCCACATGCCTCCACGGGTCAATGGTGACGTATTCATAGCCGCATTCCACCGAACATGTCAACCATGACACATGCTGCCGCACCAGAGGAGCAAAAACCCGCCAACTAGCCATCCGGGGTATGTCAACCATGACACATGCTACCGCACCAGAGGAGCAAAAACCCGCCAACTAGCCATCCGGGGTATGTCAACCATGACATGCTACCGCACCAGAGGAGCAAAAACCCGCCAACTAGCCATCCGGGGTATGTCAACCATGACACATGCTACCGCACCAGAGGAGCAAAAACCCGCCAACTAGCCATCCGGGGTATGTCAACCATGACACATGCTACCGCACCAGAGGAGCAAAAACCCGCCAACTAGCCATCCGGGGTATGTCAACCATGACACATGCTACCGCACCAGAGGAGCAAAAACCCGCCAACTAGCCATCCGGGGTATGTCAACCATGACACATGCTACCGCACCAGAGGAGCAAAAACCCGCCAACTAGCCATCCGGGGTATGCGACAGAATTAGACGTAAAATACGGGCTAAATAAAGCAAAACGGCAGGCTGGGTAGAGCTCATGTTCACGTTCCCTTGGACATGCGTGCATACATCGCTATCAGACGATTGTTGCTAGATGTGCACCAGTGCGCCCTGCGGCAAAACCTCGCCAGCTCTGTCACAGCGCTGTTCTAACCACCCATAGGAGTTGGAAGCGGTGGCGATTGGCTGGTGTGACACAGCGATTAGCTGGTATGACACAGTTTTAGAATGTCACACAAGCGTCCTTAGAACCAGGATAAACCACTAGAACGGGGTTGCCAACACGCGCACACTTCTGCTATCTGTCGACGGAAAGCGCAAACACAAATGCCAAATTTTGCCGCGAGCCTGGGGGTCTATTTAGGAATTTTGAATATGAGGTCGCGATCATTGGTGGTTGCAGGATCATCATCCCAGCCGGACTCCGCTCCACCGCCAGCAATGCTAAAGCAGTGGGGAAAACTTTTTACTGACTGGGCGGAGAGGGGAGCGGGGTCCGCCAGGAACCCCCCAGCTACTATGTCAGAATAGGCCCTAACGTGAGGATGCTACCAGCTCTGGAAAATATCTTGTAACAGGTAGGAAGTAATTTTCAAGGGTATGTAACAGGTTGACGACTTCCTGCTTCTCAGCACCGCACACGCACGGCACCCCACGGGTCAACTTTGACACAACGGAATTAGCAGAACAATGATGAAGAGACAGCTGTCTCATTGACTGGCCCGGCCCAGTCGCAGTCGGTGCCCAGCAGTCCGCACCAGCCTCCCGTCAGACACGACCGGCAGACAGGGTGGGCAGGGTGAGTCGCCGCCCGCGACATGTCTACACCATATATTTTCTACATTCGCCCCACACGCGAAATTGTGGGCTGCACCCATACAAACATGCCACGAAGGACTGCTAGAAACAGTGGGAACGGTTATGCCTATTATTTTGGACTCTGCTCCGAATCCCGGTGACACCTCTGCCCACGCTTCTCCGTCCGGCCGCGTCGCCACCGCGGCCACACCAGCCAACCGCTGTGCGCCCGCAGACCCACGCTTGGGAACATCGAGCGGGCATGGACGCGGGTCTGGACTCTGTTTTCATCTTCTGAAGTAGGCCTCCTTGTGGAGACCGCAACAAATACGGGAATACTCATTTGAGTGCTCCCCTCCACGGAAATCTTTAGTAAAAGGCGTGAGGCCAAACGCGGGGTCGGCGCTGGGTATGTAAAGTGGGTAAACAACCCGGAATAACTAGTTCCGCTTCAGTGTATATCATTTATATATAGGTAAATTCACATCCAATTTTATCTTATGGTTTGAGGCCTCCATGAATTATACACTCAGCAACGTGGAATTCGACACCATTGGCGTCGCCACAGATTTTGGATGGGATTGTTGGATTTTAACTTTTAACACGAAAACCTGTGTGATATGCCCCCATCTACGTGAGGCAGCCCATTGCCTTTATGTCTTGTGCCTTCCCAACAATTTTCGGAAGCCTACACTAGAAGCCTTGCATTAACTTACCTGCATATGTGGGATAGGAATATCCCCATTCCCACTCAGAATATTCCGAGTGGGATCGCACACACCTGTACACAATATTTGTTTTTGTGTACAGGCATGAAACCCTTATAAAGATATATTGATATGCTAGAATGAGTGCAGCGCAAAGTTTTTCCAGCAGACTAGGAAATGTACAATGTTTGGGAATACCTGACATTATATTTGCACTCGGTCAAGTAAAGGAGATTAAGATGTGATAGGATTGAGATGCGTGGGGTAGAAAAGGGTTACATAATGTCAATCTGGATGATGCTATTTTATTTAAAGTTTCACATACGGATCATCACGTCTGGTTAGGCAAGTCAAAGTGCAGGACAGTTCAATGCCAACAAGTTGTCAGTCTAAGGATGGTTGATTAGTGGAATATGTTGCCTGGTGATGTAGTTGGGAGTCCTTCATTGAATGTATTGAATGCACACCATTGCTAACAACTTTTTGCTTCTCAGCACCGTACACGTACGGCACCCCACGGGTCAACTATGACACAACGAAATTAGCAGAACAATGATGAAGAGACAGCTATGTCATTGACTGGCCCTCACGGCTCTAGCGACTGGTGCAGGCCAGGCGGACGGGCATAAGACTGCGGAGAGACCAGTCAGACACGTGGAACGGCTCATGGACTAGGCGGGTGGGCCTCAGACTGAGGGACCGGTCAGACACGTGGGACGGGTCATGGGCCTGGCAGACGGGCATAAGACTGCGGAGAGACCAGTCAGACACGTGGGACGGGTCATGGTCCTGGCGGACGGGCTTCAGACTGAGGGACCGGTCAGACACGTGGGACGGGTCATGGACTAGGCGGGTGGGCCTCAGACTGAGGGACCGGTCAGACACGTGGGACGGGTCATGGGCCTGGCGGACGGGCTTCAGACTGAGGGACCGGTCAGACATGGGAGAAGGATCGCAGACGGTTGACACCAGCCGTACTCACGGATCATCTTGCCGAAGAGGCAGGGGTTGTACAGCAGCTGGTAGCCGGCGCCGAAGCCGGCCGGGCTGGTGTTGGGAGGCGTTGTGTAGCCGCCCGGCGTCACCAGGGGTCGCGCCAGGATCGCCTGGGGCGGAGAGCCCGGCGCCTCGCCTGTCGTGACAGACCGCCTGTCAGGCTGACACCAGACAGTGACAGGCTGACTGCGGATAGCCTCAGGCTCACTGTAGCGTCAGGCTGACCGCGGGCAATGCAGGCTGATCGCAGCAGCGTCAGACTGATTACGGACAGTGCCAGGCTGATCACAGGCAGTGGCAGGCTGACAGCACAGTGTCAAACTGACCACAGACTGAGCCAGGCTGACACCAGGGTATGACATATGTAGGACATGTGTCCATTGCCTGACAGAGCTAGCGGTCAAAATTGCCATTGGCAAAGTTGTAACACCTGGTGCACATATTTGGCAAATGAGGAAAAATTCAACTTTGTGCGTACTAGATATTTGTATCAAAGTAGTTTGCTGTGTTCCAGCCCAACTTCCTCAGTACAGTTCTGCCATAGAAGGGTGCTGTAGAAAAAGATGGCGACCGCTATAAGTGCGGCGACGTCCCAGCTATACAGAGTATGCCAATTGTAGCAAGCACTGCGCAAATGCAGGGCTCGATACGAGTATCGGAACATCGTGGTGTACACGCGAAGCAGCAGGCTTGGTCGGGTGTTGAGGCAGCTTAATAAACAGGTCGTTCCATGGTAAGTGCAAGGTACAGGGACAATACGGGAATGCATAATATATATATTTTTTGAATTGCGTCAGAATTATTGCTGGGTCTCATTACGGACCAGGGTCCTATTGCTAAGCAGAGCGTGTTACGTGAACTCTGGTCGAACCACTCGAATCCATGAATTCCAGTTCAACGGCAGAATTTACATGGAGAGTTTAACGTGCCGTCAATGCACTGACACGGCACCTCGGTAGCTTGTCCCTGGCGTCATTGGGCCAGTCGCCAACTGACCTCAGCCGGGGGATAAACGCGAGCGAGTCAAGCGACTCGAACCCTGCCTTGTCAGGACAGAGGAGACCAATGCAGGGCAGCGCTCTAATCAACTGAGCTCCCGGGGCAGCTGTAATCGGCCAATAACGGGAGCGAGTGGTGCTTCACCTTCACACAGTCGGGGGTGAGTGTGGAGATTGTACATGACACGTGGTGATCTGACACACCGCAGATGATCACCATCACTGACCGTTGTCAAACGGTACGCCCATCTGACCGAGAGCGGCCTCAGCCGCCAGCACCCGCGCCTCCTCCGGGCTCACGCTCAGACGACTGCCCTGGAACGTGTTGTAGTCGGGCGGCAGACTGGGTACGGTCACCTGCCGCGGGTCAGGTCAGATCAGGTCAGGTCGGAAGCGTGTGGTCGGGCGGCAGACTGAGTGCAGTCACTTGCTGCAGGTCAGGTCAGATCAGGTCAGGGGCGTGTAGTCGGACGGCAGACTGGGTAGTCACCTGCTGCAGGTCAGGTCAGATCAGGAGCGTGTAGTCGGGCGGCAGACTGGGTACAGTCACCTGCCGCAGGTCAGGGCAGGTCAGGAGCGTGTAGTCGGGCGGTAGACTGGGTAGTCACCTGCTGCAGGTCAGGTCAAGTCAGGTCAGGAACGTGTATTCTGACGGCAGACTGGGCACAATTACCTGCCGCAGGTCAGGTCAGGTCAGGAGAGTGAAGTAGTCTGGCTGGAGAGCCATGGATCAGGTGAGATTAGGTCACAAACGTGTCGTGGTCTGACGACAGACTGGTTATTGGTTTTACGACACGTCGACCGTTGAGTCATGTAGCGTCGCCAATCTCTCACGTCGATTGGTCGCGGGCGAAGAGTAACGACAGGTGAGACTCGAACCCACAACCTTTCGATTGTGAGACGAGCATCTTACCCCTAGACCACTCGTCCCCACGACAGACTGGGCATTACTTGTGGTGGTAAGCTATAAGCCAGGTAAATGCAGAAGCGTGCTGTTATGGAGAGGCAGAGTATTACTACCTGTTGCAGCATGCCATGGCTCAGGTCAGGTCAGGTCAGGTCAGAAGCATATAGTCGTGTCGTACACAGGGTACCATCATCTGTGTGGGTTCGGTTGGACGCCATCAGGTCCGAAATCGTTAGTTCAATAGCGGGCGTCAGGTCAACAGTGGGTAACAGGTCATTGGCCGGCAAAGCCTTCAGTGGTTGAAGGTCAGCGCAGGTTCCACTTAAGCTTAGTGAGACGCAGTTATCTATTCAGAAAATCGGCAGTGTTACTGCTGCTTTGCGAGATTAGAAGAAAAACGTGAAATCTGCATACCCACACATGGATGATGTTATCTCCGAAGCACGCGTAGACACTGCATATAAGCCCTAACAAATATTATTCAAACCACATGTGGCTAGCAGAAAACAGCACAAACATCCAAAGGTACACAGAAACGTCAAAGATGAGTTAGGAAAACATCGCAACATTCTGAGAATCGGCGCAACAGAACTGTCCGGCGCAAGAGTTAAAAAGTACACATTGCAAAACTATAAACAGAACAAATCGAGTGACGTCAGGCGCCCGAGGTGGTCAGCCAACCTTGTAGAGGAACAGCTGGATAGGAGGGTCTGCCTGCATCGTCTGCTTGGTGGTCGAGTGAAGCTGGTAGTGCGGCTCGCCCCACTTGTTGTTGGTGCACAGGTCGTGCAGGATCTGGACAGAAGAAAAACTTCATCATCCTCGACGAGCGAGTGTGCGTCAACATCCCGCTGCCAGGACGGTGCCTGGCACTCCGACCACGTCAGAGCAGGGAGCAGGCCCAACGGAGGTCACCACGCGTGAGGCGACGTGACGCATGGCCCATTCATCGACAAACGTATGTCCTGTTTCCGGGGAAGCAGTCACGTCACCAACACCCCGACCCGCACACGTGCGCATCACAATTGCTCCTATCCCAATGATAAATTATTCGTGAAATAGGGTGGAAAATGCCACTTTCTGAACACTCAATCTACACCCTTCTCCAAGAAGTATCGACATCTTGTTCCTTGATGCATGCTTATGAAGTCTTCATGTCTCCTCTCTAACAGTATCTCGTTTATAAGTAGCATGTGCATGCCCTCGATAAGGAATGGTGATACACGAGCATTTCGCAATGCAATTTCAAGTAAAGGAATGACCTATAATGTGATATGGTATACAATACCAGTTTATGACATAGTTATTATGCTCTCTATCCTGAATACCTCTTTTTAAATTATGAATCTCACAACAAATGATAAAAGCAGTCAAAAGTATCTAAACCATTGGCTCAAATTTGAGTCACCGAAAATACAAAAAAACATCAAAACACATCAAAAACATTTTAATGACACTGATTCCATGGCAAATTTCGACATCCTACTGTGCTCGTTTTGACATATCACAACTAATGAAAAAAACATTATTTTAATTCCGTCCTACACGCACGTATTCATGTCGCGAATGTGCCCACACACAACTGTCTACACTAGCAAATACTTGCATACGCAGATCACCGCATACGCAGATCACCGCATACGCAGATCATTGCATACGCAGAACATTGCATACGCAAATGATCTTACGCGCATTGTTCATATGCACAAACGTATTTACATACCTATGCAAGTCGTGAACTGAGACGAATGTCGGGCGTACATTGTTGCAAGCTCATGCAGGGCAAAACGTTTCATTGGCAAAATAATGAAAGCAATTAAAACCGAAGGCAAGTGGTCACAGCGAACAAAGCACTCGGGGTTGGGTTAGAACTCACATCGGCAACGACAGGTGGATATGAACGGTACGCACCTGGTCAGAGGCTAAGCGAAGTAAGATGACTGGCAAAGGCATCCCACGCTAAAAAAACTGCGACATACGATGTGGGTAATGGTTCCGCCACCTGCAGAATATGATGGGGCGACGAGGGGGAGGGGATGTGCATTTCCTCCATGCGGCGCCCATGGAAACTGTGTTTAATTCGGCAAAAGTTCGGATGACACTTCTCACAATCGTCCCGCCGTTGGCGCTGCTCCTGAATATAAACATCAATCAGAGCTTGGACGTGGTGATACACTACCACAGCCGCAACAACAAGGGAACGAAGATGAAGCAGGTGCAGTAGCTGAATCCCGGCAAATGCTGAGACGGCGGCCCGACGCAAACAAAGCAACAAAGAACAGCACAGCACAGAACAGAACAGAACAGAACAGCACAGCACAGCACAGCACAGCACAGCACAGCACAGCACAGCACAGAACAGAACAGCACAGCACAGCACAGAAGCAAACGACAGTTAAACGAGCGGACAATGTAGCGGACGCTTCCGGACAGCACAGAGGCACCGGCCGTCGCCGACGTCACTACCTGTACCGAGCTCCGCATGGGTTTCAGCGTGCACGGGTTAGTGAGCACGAGCTCCAGATCCGGGGGTATGTCGAGTAGGGTGCGCATCTGAAACCGGCCACCGACAGCATCGTCAGCCGAAGCCGAACACGGGGCAGCAGGTCCGCGGCACGATGTCAGCTGTCGTCAACATCGTCAGCCGACGCCGAACACGGGGAACGGCCAGGCCACAGATGACCAGCCATAGAGGTCAGTTATATGCACAGCATGCCAGCATGTCAAGGTAGCATGCCATCTCTCACGTGCGTCAGCATCTAACGCGAAGCCACCAGCCACTCGACTATGCAGTCGATCAACCGACCAATGATCACTGACTACCGACCAATGATCACTGACCACTGACCACAGAGTACTGACCAATGGTCACTGACTACTGACTACCGACCAACGATCACTGACCAATGGTCACTGACTACTGGCCACTGGCCACACAGTACTGACCTCCACTGGCCTGCGGTGGCCGGCAGCGGTGCGGACGGCCGCCGCCGACTGTGGCACGAACCCCCGGCCGCGCACACCACCCGCACCTCGGCCGCGCTGTTTGCTCGGCGATCGGAAGATCGACTGGCCGGGCGATCTGCCGCGTGCGCCACACATGTCACAATTGTCCGCACGATCGGCACGCCGATACACAATATCGGCACCTTACAACTTGTCATACCGCCCAATTGTGGTGTCGAGATCATCGCGGGTTTTCACGCCATTGCCTGATAGCCTGAGCTCCACGAAAAAAAAAAGAATGCCCGGACATTGTATTAAACACTATTTTCAGATTTCTGGTCTGTGACTTTCGACAGTCCACCGAACCTCGCACAGACGACTCAGCCCGGAGGCGCTGCTACGCCTAACCTGGACAACAGGTCCGGCGGAGAGCGGTGTGCTGGACCTAGCCTGCAGACTGTGAGGACCCGGCGATGGGGAAGGGCTACTTTCCTACCCTGGATAATTGGTGAGGCGGACGGCGGTGTACCGGATCTCGCACGCAGATTGTGAGGGCCTGGCAATGGGGAAGGGATACCTCCCTACCTTGGGCAACCGGTCAGGCGGAGAGCGGTGTACTGGGCCTGCAGTGCAGTGAAGACCGGGTGATGGGGAAAAGGTTACTTCCTTACCACATGAACTACCGATCAGGGGGAGGTCGGGCAGCTATAATACTATGTCCATCCTAGACCGTTGAGCTCAGGGTCAGGTGCATTGCAACACGCTCGGGGTGAGCAGAAATGTAGCCCGAAGGTCCTCGAATGCGGAGCCCAGCATGGCGTACGAGACCTACCACAAACTGCCGAGTCAGCATGTGGGTGAGGGGGAGAGATCCTACACTGAACGTACCCCGGACTGCCGAGCCCGGGAGACAGACTGAAGAAGGACGGCTCCGATACGAAGGCGTGAGGCGCAGCAGAATAGGCGCCGCAGTGGGATGACTTGTACCGATCTTGGCGCGACTTGTCGATCGGCTTGGCCCAGGTCACCTCCACCAGGGAGCCGTCCAGCTCAGTGTCTGTCAGCATGGCCAGCAGGTTGACAGAGATCAGTCCAGGCCACATCCACCAGGAATCAGTCCAGATTATCTCCACCACAGAGCAGTCCAGGTCACCTCCACCAGTAATCAGTCCAGATTATCTCCACCACAGAGCAGTCAAGGTCACCTCCACCAGGACTCAATTCAGATTATTTTCACCACCAGATCAGTCCTGATCACCTCTACCAGGAATCAGTCCAGGCTACCTCCACCAGGAATCAGTCTAAGTTATCTCCATCACAGATCAGTCCAGGTCACCACCAGGAATCAATCCATGTTCCCTCCACCACATATAAGTGCAGGTCTGTAGTGCAGTAGCAAATGCTGTACATGCGTAACTGCATTAACACTAAATGCTTAATGGTGGAATTTAGACGACAGGAGGGAACATATTAGAAGACTGGGACACGTCAAAGATGCTCGATTCAAACTTCATAACGACAAAATAATTACACCAAATCAGAGACCACGAATCGCCCAACAACTACATCATGTTTCCGGGGAAACGTGTTCATAGTGTTGCTGGAAAACGTAATTATCTTCGGGTAAACCACCTGTGAGCTGTTTGACCCATCGTCGACCGAATGACAGGGTGAAGCTCTCTCAACGGCCCTGACAGAGCGGAACTCTCCCAACGGCCCAGACAGGGTAAAGCTCTCCCAACGGCCCTGGCAGGGTGGAGCTCTCCCAACGGCCCTGACAGGGTGGAACTCTCCCAACGGCCCTGGCAGGGTGGAGCTCTCCCAGCTGCCCTGGCAGGGTCGAGCTCTCCCAACGGCCCTGACAGGGTTGAACTCTCCCAACGGCCCTGGCAGGGTGGAGCTCTCCCAGCTGCCCTGGCAGGGTCGAGCTCTCCCAACGGCCCTGACAGGGTTGAACTCTCCCAACGGCCCTGGCAGGGCGGAGCTCTCCCAACGGCCCTGGCAGGGTGGAGCTCTCCCAGCTGCCCTGGCAGGGTGGAGCTCTCCACGGGAGGTCCGAGGTACCTAAATGAGGTGAGAAAGAAAAAAATCGGGACCGTGCAGAAATATTTTTTTCTTTGAAATCATGTTACCTAGAATTGATACTGCAGATGATACATTGATGCACTGATACTTCAGGTGATGTAGTGATATTAGGTGATCCAACATCAGTAGGATAAGGTGATCCAATATCAATAGGCTTAGGTGATCTAACATCAGTAGATTATGTTAGGTTAGGTTAGGCTAGGTTAGCTTATGTTTTTATTGTAATATTACATAATTCTTCAATATATGCTGCCCCACACATAACACTTTTTCTGTATACTTCCAATATGTTGTTGAAGTGACGGGGTATGACACACATCTGCATTGTCACAACAGATGTTCTTTTTTCTGTGGTTGCTTGAAATGTTATTTGATTGATTTTTAGGTTCTTTTTGGGTAAATTTGTGCTTTAGGATGTTTTATGAATTCTTGGAATTTATCATTCCAAGGTAATGTTTATGAATGTGACTAAGATTATGGGACCAATCATGTTCTGTGCAAATGCTTGCTTTTCAGGTTGTGAGCAAAATAACACCAAAAAGGGGGCTTTGAGTTAGGTAACATAGCATAACAAGAAATGTTGAAAAAATGAGATAAAAATGCAACATAACGCAAACTAACCTAGACTAACCTCACTTCGGAGAAAACAAATTAGAAAAATGTAAAGCAATTTATATTCTGAACGTTTAAAATTGAGAAAAAAACATAGTCAAACCTAACCTAACGTAACATCGGCTGCTTTTGCCACCACTGTCGCCGCTCGGGTACAGTCTCACCGCCGCCACCACTGTCGCCGCTCGGGTACAGTCTCACCGGCCGGGTCAGAATTTCGTCGATACAGCCGGTGAAACGGACCTGCGACCGATATCACCGGATTGCGCGGTTGAACAGCGGCCATTGCGCTATCAGAATCAGAGTTCAACCGGCAGATAGCACAGGCGCAGTCGGCGCATGACCGCGACTGAGCGGTGGGCACGCGCCAGCCCTGAGGTGGTCATATCCGACGTCCACGGTGTTCGTTTGGTGCACAGCTACATCAGCTAGCCATGTCGCACGTGCTCGTCTGTCATGCATGCAGGACATCGTGCGAACTTTCTGAATCGCCTGCGTTGCTACATTAGCCCGCGGTTATAAAATCAGTATGTGAAAAATAAGGTTACCGCATCGATTGCTCAATCCCACCCAGTGCTCATCTGCTCCCTCACCCCCACGTCTGACTCACCTGCTCCCTCAACCCCATATCTGGCTTACCTGCTCACTCACTCACCGCGTGCTCACATGCTCACCTTCTCTCACCTGCTCCCTCACCCCCACATCTGACTCATCTGCTTACCGACTCCCACATCATGCCTACCTGTTCACTCATTCTTGCTCACCTGCTTCCTCAGCCCCACATCTGATTCACCTGCTCACCCACTCCCACCTGTTCCCTCACCCCCACATCTGACTTACCTGCTCACTCACTCTCACCTGCTCACCCACTTCCACCTGTTCCCTTACCCCCACATCTGACTCACCTGCTCACTCACTACCACCTCATGCATACCTGTTCACTCATTCTCGCCCACCTGCTCACTCACTCAAATATCGTGCTCACCTCACTCTATCGTCACGTGGCCACCTGTTCTTACTCATAAGCCGTGTACTCACGATCGAGCTTTTCCTGGGCGCACGCGGCCTTCTCCCGGCTGGAGAAGTGCACAAACGCGAAGTCCCTGAGCTTCTTCACCCTGTCCACTCCTCCGTCGCCAGCGCGACTGAACGCGTCCCTGATCTGGTCCTCGGTGGTGGAGAGCAGGAGGTTCCGCACGTACAGCACCGTCACCTGGCAGGAGCGGAGTTGTCAGAGGGCACCGTCAGCGGCCGCTGAGGTTCCCGCGGCGGTATCTCGCCAGGTATCGGAAGCGCCAACTGAGAGGATTCAGCCAGAGTCAGATGGCTACCCCAACCACTGTTCTGATTAGGGGCGTCACAGCGCTACGTCAGGACAGTGACAATTGTCACTTGGGAACGGAGGTAGGAGTCGTGAGGCCTAAAAGAAACACGCATTATTACGCCTAAATAAATATGGTTCTTAGTCCTTGGTTCCCACCACATTAATTGCGACGCGATACTCCGGTATCCATTCTATGTAAAAGTTCAAATATTCTCAGACACTTCACAGGTACATCCTCTTTTGACTCACACCATTTCTACGTGTCCATGACAGCTGCAGCTGGCATAATCGCCTGTCGGACCAGAAAACTCGAGCGCAGGCTTGATCCTCATCTACTCGGATTGCGAACGCCACACAGTCCCTGGGCTTATTCGCCGTGTCCAGTGTCGGGCACACGACCGGAACAAAGGACAGCTCCGTTTCGACCCTACGTCCGAAACAAACGGAGCCGGGCCAGACCACACGTCACGTCACGACACGTCAGCACGAACGTCACGTCACGTTAGCACACACGACACGTCGGCACACGTCACGTCACGTCAGCACACACGTCACGTCACGCCACGGCAGCACACACGACACGACACGACACGACACGGCAGCACACAACACGACACGTCACGTCACGTCACGACACGACACGACACGACACGACACGACACGACACGACACGACACGTCACGTCACGTCACGTCACGTCGAACTGGTCGGCGGCGATCACGGACTCGCTCCATCTGGAGAGTCAGCACACAGCCGGCAATCGCGATCACGTGTCAAGATGGGCACGTGCGCCACCGTTTGGCTCCATCAGGGTCAATGTTGGATTGATGCCTTGAAATCCTGGATTTGGAGAGGAAATTTTGGAACATTCCAAGTCCGAGTGGATAATTTGCTTTCTGTTTCTGGCATTAAACACTCTTTTTTGTTGGCACGTTCCAGTCAGCTTTGGCGATGTTTACCAAACAGCAATAAGCTTGCAGTTATTTTCAAGCAACCCAATCCATCTTTTAGCAGAAGGGAGGTGGAGAGGATAATGTTCTGGATGACAAGCGTCCCGAACAATGTCATGTTTTCATCGCCGCACAGAGGCCATCCTCAGCTGTCAGTACGGTGCCGACAGGCCGCGAACGGTGTCGCCGACGAACAGCCACTGCCAGGCACCAGGTCAGATGTCAGGGCGCACCGACCCTTGGCACAACGGGGACGAGCCGGCCTTTGCGGCGGGGACGTCAGGAGGGCGGGGCAGCAGCGATGACGGGCTGGCTCTTGGATGCCTGACGACAGTGCGATGTGGGTGGTCACTTCCTCGTGTGCGAATGTGGATCTTGTTCATTAGTTCGCTCGGCCAGTTTCGGAAACGTGCATGTGCTTTGTGGTGATCATAGAATGCCGGGGGAGATCGTCAGTGGCATAATGCACATTGCGATTATTCCGAAGTTGGTACGTCGGGGACCACTTCGTGGTCATCATGAGACGCCGTGGAGATCGTCAGTGGCATAATGTACCTTTCCTTGACCTGAGGTTGGTAGGTTGGGGACCACTTTGTGGTCATCATGAGATGCCGGGGAAGATCGTCAGTGCAATAATGTACTATTGACGTCACAAATAGCTTAACACTCGGGCTGAGGGTCCCAGCACCTGAATATCCTGCATATGTAGACTGTTCCGCACCACACCTAGGTAAGTACATGCGGTAGGCAGCCGTTTGCCGCCGATGGCATCCGAGCCCGAGCGTCTGACGACGCACCTCATGTTCGTCACTTGTTCTAACGTGCTTGACGATGATGGCAATCCCAATATTACTGACATCAAACTGTTTGTCCGGTTTGATCATTATTCAAGTACAGGGTGAGACATCCGACAGAAAAAAAATGAAGCTCTCAGGCTATACAAAATGTGCATCGGTATCAATATACATTCGAACTGTATGGATTTTAATGCATTGGTATTTGTGTAATTGTTGACATAAAGTACTCAGCAGTGCTACACAGTGTACTGAAGTGAACGACCGTCTCTCATGAAGAGGGAAAAGGAAAAATGGACGAAAAGAATAAAATGCTATGAAAGGAAAATAAAAATAAATACCCCTCTCCCAAGACAAACAAACGTTCAAAGATAGAAAAACAACCAAAGGTAAAGACATGCGAAAAAGTTCCAGGATTGCGCGCATTTACCCTGTATTTGTAATGCTGAAGAGGAATTGCGATGACCTGACCTCACCCCATTTCTACACCCTACAACCCACTCTGGCACCGTCCGGACCGCAAATCTACTACGTCATCCGCTGCTCCTATCGCTCCGTCTCTTCAAACAAGCCACAACTGATCAACTCTTAAAGATCTGCCCACCTCCACCAAGTGCCCTTAATAACTTAAAATCACCTCTTCACTGCAGGTTCTGTCCATATCTTCAAGCCATCAACCACCCCCAAACATACATCACTCATGCAAATAACACACCTTCAGACACCAACACAAAGCATACATCACTCACGCAAATAATACACCTTCAGACACCAACGCAAAACATACATCACTCCACGTAGATAACACATCTTCAAATACCAACACAAAAGACACATCACAAACACCGGAACAACGAACATAGCCGCACTGGTGGCAGGCTGGCAAAATTCAAGCAACAGTGTATTGAAATTGATTTTTCGTAGAGTAGAGGTTATCAGCCGAAAACGTCAAAGCCCCAATTGACGTCGAAATATTCGACGATAAAGTGAGCAAAGTTAAGCTACGAGAACAGTTAAGAACAGTGCCCAAAGCATCCATTTTCGAGGGGTAAATGGCACCGAGCTGGAAGTATATATTCAATATATTCAAGTGTGACAGGGCTCCCTGGAGATGTGGTGGGGAGTTCGTCATTGTATTTATACATCGGGTGGGCAAGTTCTTTAGGTCCAATAAACGTCTTTTTGAATTATAAGATGTGCAGTGAGTAGATGGGAAGTTGGGTGGATGGAGTGTGATTGGCATAGGTGAGTCACGAGTGCGTTACACGGACCCCCGCGTGTGCTACGATCACGCATGTGGTACACGAGCACGGGTGTGTCACGCGAGGTTGATCCAGACCGGGTGAGCGGGGCTGGGAATTCTTTAGAACTTGGGACATGGTAGGGACTGGGGTGTCACGTTATCTTCTGCTATATTATCCTTCCCTTATAGGCTTACCCAGGCAATGATCAATTATTCGTGAAATGGGGTGGGAAATACCACTTTCTGAACATAGAATCGACATCCTCCCAACGAAGTATCGACATCGTGCTTCGTGATGAGTCTTCATGAAGTCTTCATATCTAATTTCTAACAGAATCTTTTTCATAAATATCATGCTTATACTCACCATTGCAGATTGTGATGCACGGACATCTCTGAGCACAATCCAAGGTAAGATGATTACCTATGATGTGGTCTGTTATACAATATCGGTCGGTAAGGATAGGAATTTTGTATCGTTATTGCTAAAATGATTATCCCTAAATTAGGTATCTCAAAATGAAGGGAAAAGGTGCACGCATGATTACGCTGCTGGATCAAAATTGTGTTTGAAGAACATATAAATTCTGGTAAGCGACATCGTTTCCATGACGAATTTCGACATCCTACTGTACTCGTTTCGACATCTCACACCTAATGAAAAACCATTATTTAACACTGTACCCAGGTGGTCCCTGTGTCCATTATTAAGCATTCACACTACGTGACTTTATGACCATGACTCCACACCAAATTACCATGAATAATTTTCTGCCACCGCATTTTCCGCCCGTATATTAGCCTGACTTTTTGGTACAATGGAGAATACCAAAGTAATCAATTACACTGTAATTGATTACTTTGGTCCACGTAAGTAAACTGAGTCGACTTTACGTGAATAACCAGTGATTCCACCACTCATTTGAGTGCACCAGGTTTTGGCTATCAAACCATAACTTGTTCCAAAATCAGGCATCCGGCTCTTTTTTCTTGCTGCATTATCCACACTTGCACTATTTTTTCGAGAATTTTCTACTCTGCAACCTAAATTCAAAATTGTTTGGGGGCACTGTCATTGGAAGATAGTGAAACAGCGTCAAAATGACATTCCTGGCATCAACTGAAATCATGGCTGGAGATTCCAGCTGAGTAGGAGGGAGGGGTGGGGGTCGAGACCCCCTCGTTTGGTACCCTGCTAATATATATTTATTATTTTCCCTATTCAATCTGAAAATGTTCGGACGCCTACGCCTACGCCTACGCCTACGCCTACGCCTACGCCTACGCCTACGCCTACGCCTCCACGCCTACGCCTACGCCTACGCCTACGCCTACGCCTACGCCTACGCCTACGCCTACGCCACGCCTACGCCTACGCCTACGCCTACGCCTACGCCTACGCCTACGCCTACGCCTACGCCTACGCCTACGCCTACGCCTACGCCTACGCCTACGCCCCGCCCGCCTCCTGATTTGGTGTGAGATCTCCAGTGTTGTCTGGAATTATGAATTCTGCAAATGCACTTGCAATTAGAGGCACTTGCAATAGATGATCATGGTGACACCTGATCATCGAGCGCCATTTTCCTCACGACAGCAGTGACTGCTGCAGTCTCACTCTGATTTGCCGAAGCCTTGAACTAATCGCCAGGTGCAATACAATGATATATGTGTGGGTTTCAATCCTATCCCGGCTGCTGCAAGGTGAGCTGACCCTCGAAACAGAAAGAGCGCAAGCGTATGCAGCTTGGTGTCTGGTGTTAGCTGGGTTGGCCACAAGTTGGTAAACTTCCCGTCATTTGTCGGGGCCGTCCATCGCCCCAAAAGATTCAATCCGGTGCAAGAATGTACGACTACAGCTAAATGAGGTCATACCAGTCGCCCTATCAGATCCAGTCGCCCTATCAGACCGTGCAATACACGACCGTGGGTGTACCTTTGTGGTGCAACGCCCGGCCGCAGCCCTGACGGTGGAGCTAGCCTTGACGGCGGACTTCCCTGCCAGACGCGGCCGCGGGGGCGCGATGACATCTGATCCGTCGGGAGATTAGATACCGGAGATCGTGGCCGGGAGTGGTCCGACAACTGTCGCCCCTTGAGACACGGTCACACGTCACCGGCACAGAGACGGTCGCACGTCACCGGCGCAGAGACGGTCACACGTCACAGACATATTTTTAAAAAATAAATATATTTAGCAGAGGCAGAGTGCCATCCGCTAGAGATTGTTACGTTAAGGAAAGGGTTACGTTAATCCGGCTTATGTGGCATATGGTTATATCAATTAAGCAAGAGAGGAAAGATGAGACGCCGGCAAACAAAGAACGTGGCGTAAAAGGCCGATACATACATGACATACAGGTTCGTGTACGGACATACATACATACATGCATAACAATCAGGACATTTGGAGGGTGGGCAGCATCGTAGCCTAAGAACAGGCTCCACTGCCCACCTGCGACCTGAAACGAATCGGAGACCCGGCGCCCAGAGCGAGTCGTGGGCGTCAGGCCCGACCTTGCATGTGTAGGTGTATGTTTAAGTTAAAGCTTGGAAAACCCTTAGAAGGGGGAAACCAAAACTGCTTGGAAAACCCGTAAGCTAAAAAAAAAAACAAGCGCAATCTATAAGGAAAACCGTCCGTTTTGGCCAAATTGGATACGTCCCTGCCTACCTAGTGTGAAATAACCTGTATGTATGTGTTTTACGACGTCGGAGAGGAAGGCGTGTGTAACGAAGTCATATTGCTAACGAGGAGTGTAACGCGTGTCATATACAGTGTTAAAACAATGGTTTTTCGTTAAGTGTGAGATGTCGAAACGAGTACAGTAGGATGTCGAAATTGGCCATATAAACGATGCTACTGGACATAACTTATGAATAATTCAAACACAATTTTGATCCCACAGCCTACTCATATGTGCGCCTTTTTCCCATTGTTTTCAGATACCTAATTTAGGGGTAACTGTTTTAGCGATAACGATACAAAATACCTACCCTGATCATCTGATATTGTATAATAAACAACATCATAGGTAATCATCTTACCTGGAATTGTGATAGCAGATGTTCGTGCATCACAATCTGCTATGGTGAGTATCGGCATGATACTTATCAACAAGAGACTGCTAGAAAATTAGATATGAAGACTTCACAACGACTCATCACGAAGCACGATGTCGATACTCCGTTTGGAGGGATGTCAATTCAATGTTCAGAAGGTGGTATATTCCACCCTATTTCACGAATAATTTATCACTGGTCATATAGCTTTTAACTTCACATCAAATCAGGTTGAACCAGGTAACGTGTGACAGAGAAATCAGATCAGTTCGGAAAGTTTGGTGTCATGTAAAAAGCGGAAAAGTAGCTCGAGGAGTGCCAGGTGCTCATTCCCGAGGAGAGCCCAAAGCGAAATTTGTGGATGGATGTTGGTGAAATACTGGATAATAGCGCGACGATGAGGAGCATATGTTGGACAGGTAAGTAAAATATGGGCGACAGTCATGCGGACTTGACATGTGCTACAAAGTGGAGGGAGGAGTGGTCGATCAAAAATATAATTGTGTGTCAATCTGGTGTGTTCGAGGCGAACTCTGGCGAGCACCACCTCGTTCAAACGGGAGCGCTGGTTGGAGGAGGGCCAGTTGGAGAGCGTGGGCTTGATAGCGTGTAGGTGTGTGGTGTTGTGTGACCAGCAGGCCTATATATATTTATTGAATACATTATTTGTTAGGGATAGGAGATCCCGGGGGCACAGGGACTCCCTCGTTCGGGGGAGGTCGATATCACAGAGACACAGAGACGGTCAGACTTCTCCAGACAGAGACGATCAGATACTTCCAGACAGAGACGGTCACATGTCTCCAGAGACATAGGTGGGATCAGGCACCCATACACATGTAACGGAAGTCTCCTACACAAACGACTAGACTCCTCAGAGAAGGTCGCAAGTCCCCTTCAGACAGCCGGACGTCCTTTACAAACGATCAAATTACCCCGCAAAGAGACGGCCAGACGTCCCCACACAGCCACGGCCAGACGTCCCCATATAGACACGGCCAGACGTCCCCACACAGACACGGCCAGACGTTCCCACACAGCCACGGCCAGACGTTCCCCACACAGCCACGGCCAGACGTCCCCACACAGCCACGGCCAGACGTCCCCACACAGCCACGGCCAGACGTCCCCACACAGACACGGCCAGACGTTCCCTACACAGACACGGCCAGACGTTCCCCACACAGACACGGCCAGACGTCCCCACACAGACACGGCCAGACGTCCCCACACAGCCACGGCCAGACGTCCCCACACAGCCACGGCCAGACGTCCCCACACAGACACGGCCAGACGTCCCCACACAGCCACGGCCAGACGTTCCCCACACAGACACGGCCAGACGTCCCCACACAGACACGGCCAGACGTCCCCACACAGCCACGGCCAGACGTTCCCCACACAGACACGGTCAGACGTCCCCATATAGACACGGCCAGACGTCCCCACACAGCCACGGCCAGACGTTCCCCACACAGACACGGCCAGACGTCCCCACACAGCCACGGCCAGACGTCCCCACACAGCCACGGCCAGACGTCCCCACACAAACACGGCCAGACGTCCCCACACAGCCACGGCCAGACGTTCCCCACACAGCCACGGCCAGACGTCCCCACACAGACACGGCCAGACGTTCCCCACACAGACACGGCCAGACGTTCCCCACACAGACACGGCCAGACGTCCCCACACAGACACGGCCAGACGTCCCCACACAGACACGGCCAGACGTTCCCCACACAGACACACGGCCAGACGTTCCCCACACAGCCACGGTCAGACGTCCCCACACAGACACGGCCAGACGTCCCCACACAGACACGGCCAGACGTTCCCCACACAAGACACGGCCAGACGTTCCCCACACAGACACGGCCAGACGTTCCCCACACAGCCACGGCCAGACGTTCCCCACACAGCCACGGCCAGACGTTCCCCATATAGACACGGCCAGACGTCCCCACACAGCCACGGCCAGACGTTCCCACACAGCCACGGCCAGACGTCCCCACACAGACACGGCCAGACGTCCCCACACAGACACGGCCAGACGTCCCCACACAGCCACGGCCAGACGTCCCCACACAAACACGGCCAGACGTCCCCACACAGCCACGGCCAGACGTCCCCACACAAACACGGCCAGACGTCCCCACACAGCCACGGCCAGACGTCCCCCACACAGACACGGCCAGACATCTCCACACCACGCCACTCCCCATAAGACACAGCCAGACGTCCCCACACAGACACGGCCAGACGTTCCCCACACAGACACGGCCAGACGTTCCCCACGCAGCCACGGCCAGACGTCCCCACACAGCCACGGCCAGACGTCCCCACACAACCACGGCCAGACGTCCCCACACAGCCACGGCCAGACGTCCCCACACAAACACGGCCAGACGTCCACACACAGCCACGGCCAGACGTTCCCTACACAGCCGCGGCCAGACGTCCCCTACAGAGCTAGCCCGACTGTGACAAGCAGTCTGGTGAGACTGGCGACGGCGATGGCTACCCAGCAGTCGCGTCTGCCGACCAGGGAGACGACTTAGTGAGACGTTCTAAAAGTGTGCACCATAATGGCTGAGGTGTTAAATAAAGATCCTACAGCGAGCTGCAACCGCCTGAAAAATTGGCAAAACATGGAACAATACATACATTTGCGAAGGAATCCGATCGTGATATAGTAAATATTACATCAGACACCGCCAGGACCAGGGACGGTGCGGCCCACAACGAATCAGAGCGACCAGTGTGGACATATGACATAAGGTGCCGGCCTGTCTGGGCAAATGACTTACTGCGTCTGTCTGAGTATATTGCACCTGCCTGGTTGGACATATCAGTGATACATTATTCGTGAAATATGGTGGAATACACCACTTTCTAAGCACTGAATCGACATCCTCCCAACGAAGTATCGACATCGTGTTTCGTGATGAGTCCTCATGACGATTTCATATTGAATTTCTAAGTGTCTTGTTGATAAGTGTCCTGCTTATATTCACCATTGCGGACCATGGTGCACGAACATCTCTGAACACAATTCCAGGTACAAGGATTACTTATGATGTCTGTTAAACAACATCAATTGAAACGGATAGGTATTTTGCATCGTTATCGCTAACATAGTTATCACTAAATTAGGTATCTCAAATCGAAGGAAAAAGATGCACGTATGAGTACGCTGTTGGATCAGAATTGTGTTTGAAAAACCTTATGTTATGCTAAGCGATATCGTTTCCATGGCAAATTTCGACATCCTACTGTACTCGTTTCGACATATCACACATAACGAAAAACGATTATTTTAACACTGGGACAGATGGTGCAATGCGCCGGTCTGGGCGGACTGTTATTATTATATTGCGCTGTTATTGTATTACTGTTATTATTATATTATTATATTGTATTATATTAGATTATTATTATATATAATATATTATATTATATATATATTATTATGTATATTATTATATTATTATATTGCGGACATATTGCGCATGCCTGGTCGGACAGATCACATGACGCGTCTGTCTGGGTGGGTAAATTGTCTAATGCACCTGCCAAGCGATAAATTATTCGCGAAATAGGGTGGGACATACCACTTCCTGAACACTGAATAGACATACTTCCCAAGGAAAGTACCGACATCGTGTTTCTTGATGCGGGTTTGTGAAGTCTTCATGCCTCGTTTCTAACAGTATCCCGTTGATAAGTACCATGCTTATGCTCACCATAACGGATCCGGGATTGTATAACACGAACATGTCGTAGCACAATTCTAAGGAAGGGATGAACTATTATGTGTTATGTTATGCAATACCAGTTCATAGCACGGGCATCTGTATCGTTATCGTCGATATAGGTATCCAAAAATGAGGTACCTCACAAAACACGCAAAGCGGCTACAGTGATATGTACGCTATTGGCTCAAAACTGAGTTTGAAGGACATATCAAGTATTTCAAATGACGTTATTTTCGTGGCGAGTGTCGACATCCTGCTGTACTCGTTTCGATATCTCACACCTGAAGAGAAACCATTATTCCAACACTGCGCCTGCCCGGGTGGGTGCACGCCGATGGCATTCACCCACCTAATGCAGCTATTCCGCTAGCCAGAACGACTCTCATGGCAAGGCAGCGGACAGCTGCCACATTGGACACGGTCCCCTCGTCCACGTCCACGTCCCTCCGGACCGCACCCATCTTGGACATGGTCCCCTCGTTCACGTCCAGCTCCGGCTCTGGTCTGGCCCCACAGCTGGATGGCTCCGGCCCGCACCCACCTTGGACATGATCTCCTCGTCCACGTCCCTCCGGCCCGTACCCACCTTGGACATGGTCTCCTCGTCCACGTCCACGTCCATCCGGCCCGCACCCACCTTGGACATGGTCTCCTCATCCACGTCCACGTCCCTCCGGCCCGCACCCACCTTGTACATGGTCTGCTCGTCCACGTCCACGTCCCTCCGGCCCGCACCCACCTTGGACATGGTCTCCTCGTCCAGGTCCACGTCCCTCCGGCCCGCACCCACCTTGGACATGGTCTGCTCCACGTCCGGCTCCACGTCCACGTCCGGCTCCAGCTCCGCCCAGTCGACGGTCTGGCGACACCATGGCGATGGTCTGGCCCCACAGCTGGATGGCTCCGGCCCGCACCCACCTTGGACATGGTCTCCTCGTCCACGTCCGGCTCTGGCTCCGCCAGTCGACGGCGATGGTCTGGCCCCACAGCTGGATGGCTCCGGCCCGCACCCACCTTGGACATGGTTTCCTCGTCCACGTCCGGCTCCAGCTCCGCCCAGTCGACGGCGATGGTCTGGCCCAGTGTTGGAAAAATGGCCATTTTTTGGACATTTGGCTGTCCAAAGAATTATACACTCCCAAAAATATCCACTCCTTGGGCTGCCAAACTACCAGATGAAGAGCTGATGCATAACAAGAAATCCCAACTAGTTCTGTCACTATCAAATAATGATAATTGTTAACATAGCCCACAGAGCAGCATGCTCAATGGACTATATGGTGATCTTTGACTAGTAGTGAGAATGAGACCAACCAGTTCTAATAATCTTAATCTTGTGTAATCATTTTGGGTCCTTGACACATCAACTTGGCAACATTATTGAGAATAATGTCCATTTGTTATTTCAGCTGATCACCAGGGATGCAGAAACATTCAAAGAGAATGCAAGGAAAAGAACAGAAGATGAGATGCCTGTTAGAGTTGAAGAATGACAGGATACCAGCAGAATGGAAGCTAAAGTTGGGATCACTATGCATATGACCATAACAGTGAATATATACAAATATAATGGTGCAAGTCAAGTGTATACTGGTGCAAGTGTAATTGCCTAGTACAAGTGAATAAACAAACATACATGCCTTCATTCACTTACTTTCCATTCACAAAAATGCCCTGACCAGAAGTGCTCAGAAGAATGCAAGACCAAAACTAGAAAGAGAACTGGAATAGGCAGTACACAACTCGCAACTAGATAGGCATAAAGGGAATGATTTTCCGAATATCTCAGTAGGCGCAAGTCATGCTTTGGCATGGCAGTTTTTTATGAGGTAAAAAAACAACAAAATTGTACTCAGTGTCAAATGGGATGGGTGCACCCAACAATATCCTGAAACACTTCATAAGTGCACAATCAATGTGCATGAATACATGCTTAGGTGCACTGGAGTGACACCGAACCCATAGGAGTAAAAATAATGTATTCCGACACCAAAATAAGCAGACTAGCCCTTGACGCCAAAGCATTTGTCTGCTGAAAATGATTGTTTTCAGCAGCCTTCAAAATTAAAAAAAATCAAACAATTCTGTCCAAACAAGAACAAAGTCAGAAAGCTTCATCCATTACAGGGCCACCCATTAATGAAAACCCTAGGTAGGTATGCTACTGGGTGCATATGCACTTGCATGTTGATGTGGATGCAGATGCACCTAGGTAAAACTTACCTACCTAGATTTGCACCAAGTACCTACCTAGTAGGTAGGTACGTACTAGGTAACCTACCTACATCCATGCAATCTATCTATAGGTAAGGCATCGCAATATTATCATAGTTCACCCTTCCACACCAATGGCAATGAGAGGCACTCAATTTGAACAATTCAATTGAGCCTAATTTCTTACGTAGGACGACACCCACCGACGGGTCGACACCACACCACAGCAATTACTACTCTCACTTAAGGGCCTTGAGTCTCACTTCCCGCCTACCGGTCCATCAAACATCCAAATACCTACATCCTAACACCAGCGCACTGCACAACTACTTATATTTGCCACACGATATAATCTCTGGACTTCCAAATTCAAAACATGAAGTAATCCCTCTTCCAATGAAGGAAGCTTGCATGCGTCGCCTGGCTAGTAAAGAAAACTACTACTCTCTGGGACGGATTGGAAATTTAGAGGCTCTTGGCCGGGGGTGAATCATGCCTCTCCAGCTCCCACTCTTTCGGGAGCTTTTTAAACCACTCCGAAGAAAGGCAATTAATAATTAGCCTTTGAATGTTTCCTGAAAGATTGGGGTGTTCTACATCAGCTTACGGAAGAGAAAAGGTGTATTTCTGGGTTTTTGAAGCAATCGCAGCCGATCTAAATAAAAGATATCAGGTAAAATTTACGCGTGAAAATTAGCCAGATCCGTCCAAGACATTCTCCAAAGCTGTTAAGACTTTGTGGCAAAATAGACCACCAGATAACCAGAAATTTCGGTGTCTTTTGATTTCATTACATACATTGTTTCAGAGCGCCACATATTCGTGACACAAATACTGTTTATGCCACTCGGACACAGATATTCTACAACTCCTCAAAAATAAAATTTGACTGTGTGGATTTAATCTGGGTGGCCCAGAGTTAAGATACTAAAGTACAGATTTAAGATAATTGAAGAAAATAATTATTCCTTGAATTTTTCTGGGGGATTTATTTTATCACAATTTATTTTTAGCCTTTTCTGTAGGTCATAGCTGTTCAATAGCCTTGGGTCATAGTTCCTCGCCGGCTATGCAAATTGTCCATATCCGCCGCACTAAATACCATTAACCACAATTGCGTATTTATCCGCCGCGTGGTGTTTACTTCTTCCTTCCATTGCGTTTCGATCAGGTGAGGTAAGGTTGGGTCCATTCTTTCGGTTTTTGTCTGGCTGCGAAGTACAAGAAAATCTGGTGCTGTAGTTTCTCATTCCTTGGACTTTGTTTTTTAATGCAATGTTTATGAATGTGCTGAAAATGATTTGACCACTCGTCTCCTCTGCAAATGCATGCTTTTCACTTGCGAGGGAAAATAACACCCAAAAAGGGCTTGAAGTTGGGTAATTACTAATATACCTTAAAAAGTAGTGTTCACAATAACACAAGAAGATGGGGCATAGCCAGCTTCACCTCCCGTAACCTTCCGTGCATGACATATTTTTTCTAAAAATTTCCAAACAATTTTGTTTCTCAAATTTCAAAAGGAAAGACCCAACATATGATAGCCTGAAATGTTTTTGAAGAAAAAAATAACTTTTTTAAAACAAATTTACCCACATTTTTATCAAACCTATCAAAGCCTAACCTAACATAACCTAACCTTACCCATTATCTGTATGCTTCACGGAGGTAAAATATGTCAATTTGTGTTTTAAGGTGTTTTATGAAATCTCGGCATTTTCATTGAAATGCAATGTTTACCAATGTGACTAAGATGATGGGAGCACTATTTTTGTGCAAATGCTTACTTTTCAGATTGTGAGCAAAATAACACCAAGAATGGGCTATGAGTTATGTAGCATAGCATAAAAATAAATGTTTAAAAAATAAAATATATGCAACATAACCTAACATAACCTCCCCTTGGAGAAAAAAAATATAAAAAAGAAAACTGCAAAGAAATTTGTTCTTTGAAAAATTTTCACAATTTAAAAACCTAACCAAACCTAACCTGACCTAACATTAGCTGCTTTTGAAGGAAAAAAAATAACTTCAATTCTTAAAAGAATCCAAAAATTTTCCAACTTCAAAAACTGAACTAACCTAACCTAACGAAACCTAACTCATTTGCTTGCTTCATGGAGGAAAATGTGTATAAAACTTGTCTTGTTGCCACCTTAAAGCATAATAATACGAGTAAAATGTGTATAAAACTTGCCTTGTTGTTAGTTTATACTGCAATAATACCCAAACTTTTCAGCTATGCTGTGGACAAATCTTGCCAAGATTCTTGGCACTGCTGCTAACAGCACCACAGCAAAATTATGGGCTGGTAGGTTTTTTGGAGTACCATGTTTATGAAGGTGACTTAGATGATGGAACCACTTGTTTTCTGTGCAAATGCTTACTTTTCAGGTTGTGAGCAAAATAATGCCCAAAAGGCTTTGAGTTAGGCAACATAGTATAAAATAATTGGAGGGTGTTTTATTCTTCATCCCAGGAAACATCCACTAAATTTTAGGAAATGTGTACTCTCCATTACTTAGTGTTTCTAGGGTATACACCATATTTTGGCAAATCCCAAAATTATACCCTCCATTATTTGGTGCTTCTCAAGGTTATACACTCCATATTTTGGCTAGCCCAAAAATTATACACTGAGTCCAAGACTGAGAAGTGAAAATCCAACACTGGTCTGGCCCCACAGCTGGATGGCTCTGGCCCGCACCCACCTTGGACATGGTCTCCTCGTCCACGTCCGGCTCCGGCTCCGCCCAGTCGACGGCGATGGTCTGGCCCCACAGCTGGATGCGGCCCGGGATCAGCTTGCGCCGCGCCATCGCCGCCGCCTTGTGGCTGCGGTATTCGACGAACGCGAAGCCGCGCGACTTGCTCTTGTCGGTGACGGAGCTGTAGACGATGACGTCCACCACGCCGTCGGTCACCTTGGCCATCTCCTCGAAGATCTCGTCGCGGCCCTTGTTCTTGGGCAGGCCGCCGACGAAAAGGCGGCAGTTGTCGACCGACTTGACGACGCCGATGTAGCGGCCCTTGCGGATCTCGTAGTTGTTGAGTCGGCGCACGGCCAGGCTCGCCTCGGCCGGCGTGCTGTACATGACGAACGCGTAGCCGCGGTTGGTGCCGCTGAAGTCCATCATCAGGCGCACCTCGTAGATGGAGCCGACCGTCTCGAACACCGGCGCCAACTCGTCCTCGAACAGGTCGCGCGGGATCTTGCCGACGAACACCTCGCTGCCTTTGACGGGCGGCGGGCCCTTCCAGTTGGGCGGCGGCCCGCCGAACTTGCGCTGGCCGTTCTCCTGGATGATGTTGTAGCCGGTGCGCTCCATCAGCTTCAGCAGAGCCATGTCGTTGGCCTTGTTCAGCGTTGTCCGCAGCTCGGGCCGGGTCGGAGACTCAGGCTGCGGGTGGTCCGTGTCGGACATCCCTGCGACAGACGCGTGGCTGGGCGTCAGCACGGCTGCAGGGTTTCAAGGCACTGCTCCGATCTAAGAGTCGGCCTCAGTGAAAAGATAAAGCGATCTGAGCCAAGGGTGGAACATTAGTGTTAATAGGTGGTGTTTGAGTACCAACTAGGAGTGGCTGAGCACCACCTAGCTTTTAGAAATTCAACTTGAGTACCATGAGGGTGTGTGGAAAAGCGCCACCTGGAAACTACAAGGCCATTCAAAAACACCACGTGATTGGAGGACTTTGGAAAGCAACACTAGTGATCCGAGTCAGCCGTCTGAAGAGATAACCAGGTCTGCGAAAATTCGTTCGAAAATAGTGCAGAGCTAGGAATAGGACTAGTCCCCCTGTTCCCGAAAACCCTCGCAGAAAACATTGAATTTTAAAATGTCTGATGGCTTTGGGAAAACCACCAGGTATTTGGGGAGGGATCTTCCATAATTCATAGGGAGGCTTTGAAAGTCAGAAATTCCAAATTAATCCACCGTAACATCCCATTTATAAGTGGAATGCAACACCTCATGGTAAGTTATTGACTCATCGAGTCGCCAGGTCTAGGCCGATTGTATTTTGGCACTATCAGGACTCCGGACTGCCAAGTAAAATATGACCAGTGAACAAAATATGGTATTGGAGAAGCAGCACTGTGCATTGACGACCATATTTCAGCGGATTATGTGTGCGCTCATCATCTTTATTTACGCAAGGTATATTTCATACCAAGATTACTCAAACTAGGGTGGTACCTGGGCCCCATGGAACGATTTACAGGTAATAACATGGAGTCTACGAAAAAGCACCACCGGCCGTGCCTATAACACTTCTCTGGTCTGACTATACGACAATTTTCTCCGAAACGCACTTGATCGTCCGTGCTAAGCAATTATATTTTATCATCGGAACTTTGCATGTCGATTTCGATCAAATTCAGGTGGTGCCTGGGAATATAAATTCGATTGGTAATCTCCCACCCCCACGCTGGTAGTGGATTGCAAGATCAGTGCCGTCATAACTTCTCCGACGACGCAGAAAACTGACATGGAACTGGGCTGAATTCACCTCATTTTTTACATTGATTAGATGCATTTGATAAAATTGAAGTCTTCGTGCGCAAGCGAAGTGCCATATATATGCATGCAGAACTGTAAAAAGCTACATATGGGCGGGGATGGCCGAGTGGTTAAGGTGTTGAGCTCTGGTCCCGGGTTCAACACTCGCACCACTCAGGACATTTCCCAATCCCGCGGCCTACCGGCGGAAGTGTGGGCGGCGCCATTAGCCGTGATCGTGCATAAAGTGCGTCGTGAAACGCCCAACAAACAAACAAATAAAAAGCTACACCCCTGCACGGCACCGCGTGTCGAATGCATCGACCTTCGGTATTTCTTGACGGGTACTTTTTCTCTAGCTTCTGTGCATGACTTCACAATAGAACACATATGTCATATATTTTACACATCTTCACACCAAAATGAAGAACTGCAGCTTCCAGCAGGGTGTGCACCAGATTTCGGCGGGGGCGTAGCCAGGGTTGTAAACCAAGTACACCCTTCATTCACATGTGAAATTCGAACGCCATTCTCAGAAAAGCTTAAATTTGCCAAAGTTATCTATTTGCGGCGGCTGCATCTGCCCCCGCTGTGCAAAAATAGCCGCAAAAGTATGCATCGATATCCTAGAGTACAATGATTCGATTGAATCAACTGAATTATCGCAGAAAACAAGTTGGCCACTTTTCTTCTTCCGAATAGAAAAAGCCGGCGGACAATACAGCAATACACAAAGCAGCCCACATTTTATACTCCCAGCCTCACACTAAAATATACGCCTCCATACGTAAGTACAAAGTGCACTTTCGGGTACAATCTAGGCATAATGCATGAACAAGACGCAGTGGCATGATTACAGATTACTATAGCATGATTACAGATTTAAAATTCCATCTTACTCAGTTTCATAAGTGTGATGAAGGAACATATTTGCCTTCGATTCCGAAGCCACTTATGTTCCTCCTGAAGTCATCGAAGCTGTTGGACTTCTTGAAGGCATGGATGGTCAGACTTAGTTTCGATGATTAGCCTGCGCTATCCTGAGAGGTGATTAAGAGGCAAGTTTCCGAAATTTCAGGAGAGCGGAATTCGCCGTTCGCACATGCGCACCTCAATAGATTGAAAACTGGCCACTACGAGAGCAGTTTTTATTTCATGAAGCAAAGCCGCACTCGACTGCATTAGCCGGTATCGATTTCACTTCTGATTCCTGACATTTATTTTGAAGCAATGCCTTGCCAAGTGCCAACAGCACTCATTCTTAGGATCTCAACGTTATTTTTTTGCCTTCATCTTGCATATTTATGTTGCCGTTACCACGGGTTTAGATATCTTCGTTCGCGTTGCTCTCTAATATGAATCTTAAAGCATTGCAGTGGCACACCGTCTCCAAGCATATCGGAACCTGAAGCGCAGTTCCGGCCACTCACCGTCTGTATGAGGAACGTCGTCGGGAGGGTGAGGAGGCAGGGGTGTGGGGGGGCAGGTGACGGTGCCACTGGACCCCGCAGTGCCGCACCGGTGCCTCGGCTGGCGGTGGCAGTGACACGCCCCAGTGTCGCGGTCACGACCGCCGGCCAGGCAGGTGGAGCACTCTTCACTGGGACCGACTCAGGTGAGTCGCGCCGCACCTGCCGCCGCCGGTCTCAGTATCGCCGCTATCTTATCGCCGCCCGATAGGCGGAGGACGCTAGAGCGCCGGCACCACACGCCCAGTCAGCTGATCACACGCGGCAAACGCGCCACGCTCAACTCTAATCGAACGTCTTACACTGGATCTGAAGGGCTGATCAATGGGCTTTCAGAATTGGCGGCAGCGCCATGCTGATCCGGTAATGGCCGCCGGATGGTACGCGTCAGTTCAGGCTGTCGCGCGGTCGGAACGATTCCGGGGTCGTTCGACTACGTTTGGAAATGACAGGACGGTGGGAAAAGAGCCCACTTAGAGGTTTCAAAAGCTCCTTAGAGGCTCCACGGTATCCAGAAAGAGACGACACGGATGCTACATTGACATCCCTTCGGCAGCTTTGGGACGGCCCTTTCGAGATCTTCATGATAGTTCCCACGTAAGGGTTATTTGCTACTTCAGTCTTATTCCGTCCTTAGTGAGCGCAATAGAAATAATAAGTTGAATAACACAAGTCACATCAGTTTAAATCTGAGTTGTAGCCTACATGTTACCAAGTGTAAGGAAGCCATAGGTAAACAAGATCGGGGTGGAGGCCAACATTGGAAAATAATATGGATGTCGTATGATAGGGATGCTATTTGGGGGGGGGGGGGTGTCACGGACATCTCTGGGAATATAATCCTGCTGCGCACACCACGGCTCCGCCACCGCCACCGGTAGCCAGGTCCACTGGCGGATCCAGGGGGGGGCCATTCCGGCCATGCCCCCCCCCCAAGCGCTTCAAAGGGGGGCCATAGTATCTTTTGGACCCCCCGCCCCAAACCAACGAAAGTAAACTGAATTAAAATGCAGTAATCTTTGCTGAGGTTAAAAAATAGCGTTCCGGGTGAAATAATCTCCAATTTTACAGGTATTTTTTAATAATTTTTTGGAAGCACAATATGGTAGCATAGTAGATTCTGACATATCGAGGGTTCTATGCTGTTCAAGTTCTGCTTACAGCAAGATGACGAAATCAGCAGTTTCATTATTCCTTCGTCAGATAGGTTCATGAAGTTTGTTTAGCCAGTAACGGGCAAGTGGACCCAGTGAGCCAGATTTCGAAAGGGGAATTTGAACAGGATGTTTTGTGCGAGTGACCAGTTGAGCTCAGTTGAGCAGCATGTTTCGTATGTTGGTGTTGGGGTTGCTAAGATGAACAGACAGGCTACATTGACTGATTTTTTCAAGAAGAATAGCAACAGGAGGTATGTATTTACACTGGCGGATCCACGGAGGGGCCATTCCGGCCACGCCCCCCGAAGCACTTAAAAGGGGGGCCATGGTGCCTTTTGGCCCCCCGGAACCAACAGAAGTCAACTAAATTAAAATGCAGTAACCTTTGCCGAGGTTAAAAAGTAGCGTCTGGATGAAAGAATCTCCAATTTTACATTTTTTAAAAATTGTTTGGAAGCCAGTGTGGTAGCATAGTAGATTCTAACACACATCGAGGGTTCCATGCTATAAGTTCTGCTTACAGCAAGAGTTGACAAAATCGGATCCGCCAGTGTGTACACGTGCATGAACGTTGACGTGGTACAAGACGTTGAACGAGAACGTGAACGTTTTGGTAAGCAAGAACAAAAATCCGGTAACATAGAAACGGTGGAGGTAGGCTGGGGCCCCTACACAGGAAACTATGTTGTGAATTATTATTTTTTTCTTCAGATGGGCCCCTTTGCCAAATAGTGGTCGAAATCCGGTGTTTTTAACCAAAAATAGCGGGAGAAGGGGCACCCTCCAAATCCGTTCGACTCCTCCCTGGTGTAATTCCTAGGTACGCCACTGGGGGGGGAGGGGAGGGGCTGACGCCGAAAACTGAAAGTTGCCCCCCAAACCGGTGGGCTAGATCCGCCAGTGGCCAGGTCTGGCTCATGCATATATATATATATATATATATATATATATATATATATATATATATATATATATATATATATATATATATATATATATATATATATATATATATATATATATATATATATATATATATATACATACATACATACATACATACATACATACATACATACATACATACATACATATATACATACATATATACATACATACATACATACATACATACATACATACATACATACATATATATATATATATATATATATATATATATATATATATACATACATACATACATACAAATACATACATACATACATACATACATACATACATACATACATACATACATACATACATACATACATATATATATATATATATATATACATACATACATACATACATACATACATACATATATATATATATATATATATATATATATATATATATATATATATATATATATATATATATATATATATATATATATATATATATGCATGAGCCAGACCTGGCCACTGGCGGATATAGCCCACCGGTTTGGGGGGGCAACTTTCGGTTTTCGGCGTCAGCCTCCCCTCCCCCTCCCCCATTGGCGTACCTAGGAATTACACCAGGGAGGAGTCGAACGGATTATTTATATATATATATATATATATATATATATATATATATATATATATATATATATATATATATATATATCTATATATATATATACATATATATATATATATATATATATATACATACATACATACATACATATATACATACATACATACATACATACATACATACATACATACATACATACATACATACATACATACATATATATATATATTCACCAAATCAAGCTGGGTTAATGTCTCGAAACGACCGACCTTGGTATATTGCCCACGGCTAAACTACGTTGACACTGGCCTGTAACGTGTATTGGATCAGGCAATCGCCTCCTAGCTATCAGCTCATATATCTTGAAAATGTCGCCGGCCCATTCAGCTTTCGGGATCTGCGAGTATCTCTGTCTACGTATCTCTGTCTACCCAGCGTTTGGAAGTCGTGTGCGGTGGCACTTTGCGTGCTAAAACCGGCTGATAACGGCGTGACAAGAGGCGAGACAAGAGGCGAGACAAGACAAGACAAGAGACAAGACAACGGAGTACGAATTTTCTCTTCCCTCCCATAACTACCATGGTTCATTTGAAAACATTCCCCTGTCGTGAAGATGTCCAAAGTACGGCAAAAGCTGGCCGACGGGCAGTGCCCTATTTCTGTTCCGTAGAGTAACTGGTACCAGGTCAATATGTTAAAATTCGTCTGAACGTCGACAGAAGTAGACACCGATGACGTTGAAATGTGAAAATGGCAATGGTAAACACGACTTATTCATAACATTAATGTCAACATGGGCGCGGTGTAACTGGTGTGAAATGTTGCAGTTGAATGTTACAATCTGTGGAAACCAATTCTGGAACCAAAACTCTGTTCCAAAACGTGAAAGCAAGTTATCAGGTGTTGGTTCCAGTGGCATAGCCAGGGGCGGCGAAAGTGGCAGATGCTCCCCCCCCCCCCCTAGAGGGTCGGAGGGGCCCTCCGGGCGCCCGCCTTGAGAGACCTGCAAGGGCTCCTCAAGGGGTCGGTGCAGGGAGCCGCAAGTGCCCTCTGGGCCGAATTGAAGGGCCCTTGGCCGACGAAACGGGCTCCGGGCTGACGGAAACGGTCCCGGGCCGATGGACAGGACCCAGGGTCAACGGAGTGCCCTCGGGGGACGGGGGGTGTTGAGGGCCCTTGGTTGGGCCAACGTTAATCTGGATCGACGGAGGGGGCCCCGGATCGTTGCAAGGGCCGCCAGGCTTACGGAGTGCTCCGAGCCAGTATGAAGGTCCCTTGGGCTGATGGCTGGGCCCAATCCGAAGAAAGGGCCCCTGCCCTGGTGGACAGGGCCTAGACGTTTGAAAAGGGTCTCCGGCTTTCTGGAAAAGGTCCTGGGTCATCAAAGAGCGCCCCTGTGGCGGAGTGGGCACTAGTTACCGGAGGACCTCGGGACCGTCAGAAAGGGTCCTCGGGCTGACTGATGGGGCCCAACCAGCCCAAATTCCCCGGACGCAATGGAAGAGGGCCTCCGGTCTGACAGGGGGGACCCTGGATCCATAAGGGGGCCCCTGAGCCAACGGAGAGGACCCCCAGCCGCAGGAGGACCTAGGGCCGATGAGAGCCCAGAGCCGATATGAAGGATTCCTGGGCCGATGGGAGCCAACGCCGCACAGGTGCCCCTTGCATGATAGAGGACGACCAATATTTCGAAAGATGTGACTCCGGTCGGACAGTGTCCTGCAGTGATAAAGTATTTGTGAAATAGAGTGGGGAAAATATCACTTCCTGAACAATGAATAGACATCCTTGGCAAATAGGTATCGACATTGTGCTTCTTGACGTGGCGTTTATAAAAACTCTATGCCTCATTTCAGGAAGTATCAAATTTATCATGACCATGCTCAAGGATGGTGGGCTCTTTGGATAATTCGATGACTATTATAGTTTCTGGGTTCATTTTACCCATGCAACGCTCATGAGCAAAATGCCAAGCTACACGTTTTTGGGAACACCCCCCCTCTCTTGGTACCCCTGATGCTAGAGGGTAGGTGAAGTGGTTTTTGGCAGGGGAGGATCTAATAATTGTATTGGGGGGGCAATTGTTCTGGAGGGGCGCCATTTTTCTTCGGAGGGCGACTTTTCTACTGAGGGGCACCATCGGCTAAAAAAACTCGTTGAGAGTGGGCGGAGTGTACTCGAATGTCCTGGATGGGCGCCAATTCTTCGGGAGGGGGAGCCTTTCCTATTCTGAGGGGCGCCACCGGATGAAGATAATCGTCCAGCGGGGGTGCACTGAAGCATCCTACACTTCGGCCTCTTTTTCCAGTCGAATGGGTGCCACATGGCTATCGTGATTCGAGAAGGGCCCATAATCTCAGTTTCCCTTGAATCCGTGACTGGGTTTGAGATCGTCCTTTGCATGCAGAGTGTAATGTTCAGAAATGTGATTCGTGCTCAATTTCACAAACATTTCAGATCTATTCTCCCATCCCCAACGGTGGTGGTGCCAATTAACCCTGGACAAGCCCATGCCATGCCTTCCTTGTTCCCACGCTACGCCCGCACTGGCGTGCTGTCTTCGTGAACCTTTCTATTGCTGCATACTGCAGATGTGGAACGAACGTTTTCCCAGGCACAGAAGATAGATAGGCAAACTCACTTTGTGGCATTAATCCAAGACGCAAAAGCTTCAGCAGTTGGCGTAGTACCTAGTTAGCCAATGCGATTGTTAAAAGTAGGTAGAACAGACGCTTGTTGGAAGTTGGTAGAGTAGGGGAAGTTGGTAGGCGATGATACCTACATAATCAATTGCTCCCGCAAACATCGATTCAGTCCCATCAGCATCCCGACAAACGAGAGCTTGTCTCGTTTTGCGAAAGCGTGGCAGTGATAGCAATAGGTAGATCTAACTACCCACCATTGCGCACTTACCGGGGCTCCAACAGCGATTATACGACCGCATGCTTATATCGCAGCTTGGTCTGAACTTATAGCACTTCAACATGCGACGTAGATTCACTTCTCCCATTCTCCGAAATCTAGCAAACGTAGGCACCTAGTTAACGCTCACGGATACCGACAACACACACCAAGCTCACTGGCGTATTCCGCGCGACCAATCCCCGCCAGACGCTACTCGGAGTGAAATTTCACGCGCAGGCTTCAGCTGACTATGGCGGTAAATACTCAAGGTCGTTCTAAGACGAGCAGAAGCTATTGATGAATAAAAATTGGCGCGAACACATGACACTGATAAAATTCCATGGGATGATAAAATCCAGTGCGGCTTTTAGCATCCATTTTGAATTGCTATGTTGAGTAATCCTAAAAAAATCAAGGACCGTACAGTTAAGCATTTTGCATCCGAGTGAAGAAACCTAAAATACATAGTATATAATCAGGGGCGCCAACGGTAAATGGTGGTAGGGTGCCGCAGGGCTGAGGTATATGTCATTAGCGTGGTACTGAGCAATGGGATAATCGGAATGGGTGTAGAAATTCGAAGCAGGACATACTTTTCCATGGACACCATTTCATCGCAGGTGTAACAGTAGTCCAGAAAAGCTCATGTGTGTCAAGTAGTGTAGCAAAGGGGACATTCGTCCCTCTGGCGCGTCCGATGAGCCCTTCGCGCGACCGTTGTCTTGAGGGGCCCCTCAAGGTGTAGGTGCAAAAATATAACCGATGAAAAAGCAAAATGAATCCAAAATTGCGTGGTGGGTAAATGCCTGAGACCTGAAAGGCAGGTAAGGGCCGTGAGGACAGGAGGGATGCTGGAATGCTAGGGATGTCCATGCTAGCTCGAAAGGGCATCGGACCGGTCAGGAATAAATATGGGACACCGAAGATCTCTGACATCAACGGCGTCTGAGAGACAGAGGGGGCTGGGATGCTTTTGTGGTTTGAAAGGACTCCTGAGAGAATGAACAGGGCACCCTGAGAGCTCAATAGGGACAGTGAGAGCACATCAGAGATGGAATGTCCCTGATATTGGAGCTAGGCAATGTTATTGAGGACTGTTATGGCCTCTAGGAGTAGAAGGGGGCCCTGAGGAATGAAGAGGGCCCTGCGAGCCAGAGAGGACTGGATTGGGGTGCCCCTGAGGTTGGGAGGACCCTGAGGGATGAACAGGACCCCGCAAGAGCTGAAAAAGCTCCGGTAGGCTGGCGATTGTGGAAAACACTTAGTGCACGCCTCAGAGATAGAATGTCCCTTAAACCAAAATAGTTGTCGATAACTGTGGAGTGCCAATGGCGGCTTGAGCGTGTCCCTGAGGCTTAGCAGAGTTCCCTCAGAGCTGACGAGTGTCCCTAAGGGTAGCGACGGTTGTGAGGAATACCGAGAGAATTACGCGAGACATCTGGCGCTCCAGGTCTCCGAACGACCGGTGTGGGTTCCCGGCCAACGTGAAGGGTCCCTGAGCCAATGAAAGGGGCCCAGAGCTCACGAAGAGTGTCCAGGGAAGATGAAGAGATCCCGAGTGAACGGAGAGTGCCCGCGGACAGACGTTGAGGGTCAGGGCTGGGCCAACGTGAAGGGCTCAGAGGCTCGATGTTTTGGGTCCCCGGCGCGATATGCTGGAGCCCTGACACTGACGCAGAGAGGCTGGAAAAAAGGCTCCAGAGCCAATTGAAGTGGGCTCTTCAGCCAACGGTGAAGGACCATAGCCGCCGGGGAGGAACCTGGGCCGTCGGAGAAGGCCCCGAGCCAATATATAGGGTCCCTGGGTTGAATGAGGTTGCCCAAGGCGAAGAAGGGGTTCCTGATCTGAAGTCGTCCAAACGTTTGACAGAGGGGGGCCTACGGCCTGACGGAGAAAGCCCTTGAGCGTTAAAGAGAGCCCTCGAGCCGACCGAGAGGGACCCTAGCCATCGAAGAATACCCCTGGACAGCCGGAAATGACCTTGAGCTGATACGAAGGGCCCCTGGGCCGACGAAGGGAGCCCAATACGTACAAGGGGCCCTTGGCCTGATGGAGGGAACCAAGCTGCTGGAAAAGGACATCCGGCCTGACAGAGGAGGCCTTGGGCCGCTGAAGAGGATCCCTGAAGCAAAGGACAGCCCCTAGCCAACGGAGAGGCCCTCAAGATGCGGGAGGATCCTGGACCATCGGAGAGGGTCCAGGGCCGGTATGAATGGTCCTTGGGCCGACGGAGTGGGTCCAAGCCATGCAACGGACCCTGGACTGATGGAAGGGTCCCACGCTGTTGAACCAGCGGAACGGGGAAGCCTTTAGACCGCCAGAGAAGGTCCTTGGGCCGATAAAGAGCTCCTAGCCGACGGAGTCGACTTTGGTCGACTTTGGTGGTCCAGAACTGACACTGGGCCTTAGGCCGATGAAGAGGCCCTTGAGACACATAGATGGTCGGGGCCGAAGAAGAGTTCCCGGTACGACGTCAATAGTCCAGAGAACTATGGACCATGAACCATGAGACCCATCTAAAAATATTTCTTTAATTCCTCCACCATCCCCAGGAATATATACCATAATTATTGCGTTGTACTACGGTGGATAGAAATTGATACAATTGACCTAGATTTCCCCTCAACTTAATTTTTAGACCTGAACATAAGGGGCAGAACTTCCCTTGTACCAGGGGCAGAACGTTTCATACACTTGGATAAGCTCGTTAGACCCCACGTCCCTACCGCCAAACTCCAAAAACTTACACCCAGCAGTTTATGTGAGAACACTAGATCGAACGGAGCTGAAGGCGTTTCAGCACGGTCGCGCCTCGACACCGTTTGTTCTCCGAGCACTCTTGTGTGATTCTCTCGCTCAGCTCGGTCAGTCTGCCAACAGCACGCGCGCAACAGCAACTCATAGCACGTGGATATATTGCAGATGCCGTAGCTACTGAATGCACAGCTGCCCCGCACTGTCCGTCCTCGACCGGCGTGGACGCAACCACCGACAACGACGCAGCACACAGCAAACTGCTGCAAACTGCACACGGCAAACTGCTGCAGTGTAGAGCACAAGTGTCGACAGAATTGTCATTGGAGGTTAGACGGCAATATAAAGAAGAATTAAGCACGCACCTTTCCATGCTGCATCTGGTAGTCTAAAACGAGTGAGAACACGCTTATTGCCGCTAAGGGGGGGGGGGGCCACTGACCTATCAGAATTAGCAGGCTTTTTGGCTACGGTAGTGGTGCGCAACATTGCACTCATCAGACACTTACTGCTACACACCAAGTGCGTTAGTCCTGGAACAAACGTCAGTCAGCTACACAACATTATACGCCGGTCATTACCTGACTGAAGCGTTAGCCAAGCCTCGATCTCCACGAGCGGGCCGCGCAATCGCCTGAAGCCCTGGCTAGACATACAGTCCAAGACAGCTACAGCTATAGCTACAACTTCAGCTACAGCTTCACTATACAAGAGGACGTCGAATAACGCAAAACGCGCAGCAGGCTTGCTGCGTCAGTGTCATGTGATCTGTGCTACGAAGATACACAGTAAAATCTCAACCGATATCAAAGGTGTCACTCGAATGATAAAAAAATCACCTGCGGAGGAATCAGATATAAGATAACAACAACAATAACAACAACAAAAAAAAACGTCACCAAAATTAAACGGGAACATTCGAGTCGCCATAAGCTCTACAGCTTCCTTCTACTTGTTCATTCACATATCCATTGTACGGTCTCGCTTTGCCGCAAAACTAACCAAAGTTGTTTACTATCTCTGCGGAATAAATGTCGACCATAAGTGTCATATCGCCAATAATCACACCATAATAATGCAAGACAAAGGGAGAAATCCAAGACAGTGTACACGACATCTGGATACGCCTTTCCACAACACCCGCTGCTTCTTGCGCACGGATTTGCTTCCCACCACCTTACTCCGACGTCAGGCCTCGTCTTCGCACGAATCCATCTCACGGAGCAAAACTATTATAGAACACAGACTGAGTCACCTCATCAATATCACGATGAACCTAAATTAGTGCCGTATGTACGGGCAGATTGCATCACCCAGGATATGTAGGCAGGTGCACAGCAGCGGCGCCAGCGAACGCCAACCGGCCGAAGAATCGTCACCAACGGCGGCCGCGGTAGGCTCTCGGCACAGCAGCTGTCGACAATCAGACGGACCGCTCGTGGCGCCGCCACCTCAGTTCGGCTTCCGGCGCGACCCGTGGCAGGGCCGGGTCGGCTCGCGCACCGGCCAGGCCCGACAGACAGCTGCAGAACAGCGGCCCGAGGTTGCCCCACTGGGCGCGGCCAGGCTGACGGCTCCAGCTCAGCTGACGGCTGACGGCTGACGGCTGACGGCTGACGGCTGACGGCTGACGGCCGACGGCCGCCAGAGGTCACTTGCCCGCCGCGATCGGCTCTCGTCTCCGACCGACGGCAGCGCGTCGGTGGCGACGGTGCAGACGCTACTCCCGAGGAGGCAAAGGTGAGAAAAACGCGGCGATCGACCGGCGCCGCGAAGCCGAGCGACGGGAACGATCTCAAGCCAGGGTGGTCAGAGCACGTCCTCGCCAGATGGGCGCGAGTAGGGACCTGCTGCGGACTGCAAGGCCAGCTGGTGTGCCGCTTACTGGGGCCTGCAGCGTAACGGCTTAGCCAGTCACACCACATCGATGTCACGAGTTTAGTGTCCACACGGACGCCGGGGTAAGACCAGACGGCACCATCTCACAGACACCGGGTATCATTAAATACTACCTTGCAGACCACGGGGTACCACCAGACAGGACCACCACCTTACAGACGCGGGGGCACAGCGAGGCCACGTTACCTCTACACGCTGACGACCCATGTGTCGGTCAGCGACAATCTCACAGCGGCGCGCGCCCACACACCCCAGGCAACGGGCAGCCAACGAGCGAGGGGCAAGCGTCTCACTATCACGACATCCCGCCACACCGAGCCGACTTACCAACCCTGTGTACCCACTCGTCCGCCTCGGCCGGTCTGACGTGTTTTCTCGCCCGCCTCGGCCGGTCTGACGTGTTTTCTCGCCCGCCTCGGCCGGTCTGACGTGTGTTCTTGTCCGCCTCGGCCGGTCTGACGTGTGTTCTCGTCCGCCTCGGCTGGTCTGACGTGTTCTCGCCGCGCCTCGGCTGGTTTGGCGTGTTCTCGTACGCACACCGCTGCCAGCTGGATTGATGCTTCAAGAACCGACTACATCGCTTTACAGGCCAGTAGGTGGGGCAAGGACGCGAGGAAATTTGGGGAGGGGTAAGCTACCGTGATCACAGTCCACCACTAAGCTTCAGGGCTACCGAAGCTGTCGGGTACAATGAAGCGTTTCCAAAAAGCGGGCAACATTCAACAATTGCAGAAGGCAATGGGCTCTTTTCCAACGTAGGAAGCTGCTCCGGAAAATGTGCGAGGCGGCAGAGTACAGACATCGTGTGCTTCCCAACACAAACCCGTGCCGGGAGTCCTCGGTGATGCTTCTCCGAAGCGCGCGCACCTGTCGTGACGGAGACCTGGCTGCGCCTCCGTGTGACGGTGGGTAACCGGACCATCGAGCCGCAGCAGCTGAGCTGTCCGGATCGGCCGGTGTGCTTCACACGCGCAGGAGACATTGCGCCAGTGGACATAGACGAGGCGTGGATCGCGTGCAGTATGGAATCACCACATCAGCAGGTTGTAATGCATGCCGCAAACGAAGTCGAGCATCGAGGGAATCCCTACGAATGCAGCAGACGGGTATACCAGTCTACGATCAGATATCACCAACGAGACAGCAGATAAGCCAAGCAGAAACTGCTTAACAGCGAACCAATAAAACGGCAGAGGCTGTAAAACGTCGAGCAGCATCGACATCGAGCAGCTTATTCTGCCCTTTACGTTACAATGCTACTATTTAGAAACCTAGTCGAGGCAAGCATCATTTGACATTAAGCAGATCGCCATGTTAGCAGCAAACATGCAATAATGAAGTCTGAACAAAGCTGCAAGGTCAAGTCTACATAACAAGCTCTTCAGGACCAGAGACCATCACAACACTTATATTGCACAAGTATAATACATCACCTAAGTGAGAGAGAGCAGGTTCTCAAGCGTGCCCAGCTTATTTCCAGATGAATGCAACTAACGTTGAGCTACTGGCTGGCTTTCATCACAAATGAGGCTTCATGAAATGATTGGCTGATGCCGTATGTCCCGAGGATCACCACCGGAGAGGGACGAGCGGGTCTGAAATGCCACGTCCCACTCATTGCCACCCTGCCGGGACGCGAGCGTGGCTGACGGAGGAAACGTCATACCTTCGTCGCCAGAGCCGGAGCCGGGGCCAGCATCTTTTCTACGCCAGGGGGAAGAGACGGACAAAACAGCTCATCGCAGTTTACTCTGAGCAGCGTGCAGCGACCGACTCCCTGCCGAATCCTTCCGCCTGGCTCGCAGGCGGTCTCACGTCTGGCTGTACGGCCCCGGTGCTCGACCCCTGCATCTGCTGCCAATGAGCAGACACATTGCAAGACGGTAACGTTGCAGCCAACCCTCAAGCCACGGCAGAGCAGCTGGCGGCTGAGCTGGTGAGCTGACTGAAGCCTTAGGTGTGAGCTATGCTCCGGGATAGAGGTCGAACCAAAGGTTAAGTCAAGCGGAAATTATCTGCTTCTCCACCAGTCAGCGGCAAGTCTCACAACGTAGACACCCTCTGCTCCAGCCAGAGCACGACCATTGCACTGAAAGGCGCAGCAGGCGCAGCAGGCGCACCGCCATTGACGGGCGCAGCAGGCGCATCAACGTTGACAGGCGCAGCAGATGCATCGCGTCAGCGGCCGGCGCGGCGGACACACCGACGGGCCCAGATGCACCACGCATCACAGGCGCAGACGTGCTCTCAGAGGCGCAGCAGGCGGGCGCCGCGCCGGTCGGCCGGGCACTTGGCCGGGTCGACCGCGTCGTCGTCGTCCTCCTGCGCTGCCAGCTGGTAGCCCTCGAGCGGGCCGACGGGCGCGCCGACGGCCGGCGCCAGGCGGGCGGTGAGCACGGCGGCCGCCTGCAGCGCGGCGCACACGGCCACGCACGCCGCCAGCACGTAGACGAGCGCGCGCGGCTCGGCCGCCATCAGCGCGCCGACGCCGGCCGGCACCACCATCTCGCCGAGCGCGCCGGCCACCACCAGCACGGCCGTCAGCCGGCTGCCCACGTGCACGTGCTGCTCCAGCCAGACGAGCGTCGACGGGAACACCGAAGCCATACCGAGGCCGGAGACGCCGCAGCCGACCAGCAGCGCGGCGCGCTGCCAGCTGCCGGCCGCCAGCAGCAGCGCCGCGCCGGCCGCCACCAGCGCGAAGTCGACGGCCAGCACGGCGCCGGGCGGCAGCACGCCCGCCACGCACACGGACAGCGCGCGCCCGGTGGCCAGCAGGCCCCAGAACACGGACGTCACGTAGGCGCCGCCGGCGCGTGTCAGGTGCACGCTGGCGTGCACCGAGAAGCTGGTCAGCAGCTGGCCCATGGCCACCTCCATGCCCACGTAGAAGCAGAGCATGGCGGCGGTGAGCGCCACCAGCACGGCCGTGCGGCAGCGCGACGGCGCAGCGCGCTCGTCCATGTTGGGCGCGGCGCGCCGCGCGCGCGGGTCGTACACAAGCAGCGCCAGGAAGATCAGCGCCACCAGCAGCAGGCAGCCGGCCGCCAGCAGGTAGAGCTGCGCCAGCGGCGGCACCCCGTGCACGGCGGCCGTGCTACTCAGCCGCGTCAGCAGGCCGTCCTCCGACGACGTGTCGTCGTACGTGCCCGGCTTGTGCGGCCGAGACGGCCCGGTCGCGGTCGCGTTCACCTCGCCTGAGGAGCTGTCGTTTGCCGGCGGCGGGTGCGGCGGCCGGTCTGCGACGGCAGCCGCACCCGCTGCTGTGCCGTCCGTGACCGTCGCTGCCGTCTGGCACGTCCCAGCTCCCGGCCGGCAGTCGGCCGAGCCGGGCTCGGTGACCGCCGCGCCCGAGCTCCACCCAGCACCGCCTGCCGACAGGCTGTCTTCGCCGGAACTGCTCGCGACCACCGGCACGCGCTCTGCCGTCGACGTAACGGCCGGCGCGGCAGCCGGTCCGGGGCGGCGGCCGGTCGCCGTCTCCGCGGTGAAGTTCGGCTCACCGTCGCCAGCGTCGGCCACTGGCTGAGACGATTGGACGGCGGAGGGACGCGAGGGCGGAGCCTCGCCAGTGCCGCCCGGCTGCGGCATCGCCGGACGGTCGTCAAACTGTCGCCGCGTCGTCAGCTCGTCGCCGGGTGTCGCGTCCGTCCCGGGCCCAACACCGACACCGTCAACAGACGCCGCCGCTGTACCGGCGCCGACGCTCGCCGGCTCAGTCACGTCGGCACCGACGCTCGCAGGCCGGCCGGCGCCCGAGTGCCGGTCGGCGGTGTCACCGGCAGCAGTGGCGGCGTCGAGGTCCGGCACGCCCGTCAGTCCCGCCACGTGGCCTGCGGGCGACTGGGCAGCACCGCGGCCGGCCGCTGTCGGCTCGGTAGGCCTGCCGCCAGCGACAGGCGCCGGCTTGGCGCCGAGACCGCCCCCGGCAGGGCGGGCGCCGCCGTGTGTTGTCGGCTCAGCGATGACGTCACTCCCGGCGACAGCACTGTGCCGGCCAGTCGGCAGCGACCCGTCGCCCTTGCCGGAACCGGCGGGCGGGGGGCCGGGCGCCGCCGCAGGCAACAGCGCCGTGCCGTTGACCGACTGAACAGCGCCGGCCAGCACTTGTGAGGCGCTGGCCGGCCGTGCTGTGCGAGAAGTGCTGTGCGAGTCCAACTGCGAGACGCTACTAATCGGCATTGCAGAACTATTGTCAAAACCTGGCGAGCTGTTTACCGCCCAAGCTGCGCTGTCGTTCATCTGAGGTGCGCTGTTGACCGACAGAGCTGTGCTGTCGACCGACAGAGCTGCGCTGTTGACCGACAGAGCTGCACTGTTGACCGACAAAGCTGCGCTGTTGACCGAATGAGCTGCGCTGTTTGGTGGCCTGACTACGCCGTTGCTCGGCTGAGCTGCACTGTTTGTCAGTTGGCCTGTGCCGTTGGCCGGTTGAACCGTGTTGCTTGGTGGCCTGGTTATGCTGTTGGCTGGATTGGCTGTGCCGTTGGTCGGCTGAACTGTGATGTTTGCCAGCTCAGCTGTGCTGTTGGCCGGCTGATGTGTGTCGTTGACAGACTGAGTGTTGCTGTCGGCTGGCTGTGTTGTGCTGTTGTCGGGTAGAGATGTGCTGTTGGCCAACATAGTTGTGCTGTCAGCCAACTCAGTTGTGTTGTTTGCCAACTCGGTTGTGTTGTTTGCCAACTCAGTAGTGCTGTTGGCCAACCCAGCTGTGCTGTTGGCCGTCCCAGTTATGTTGCTATCCGGCTGCGCTGTACCGTCGCCGGGCTGTGCCGGAGTGGCGGCGCCGGGGCCGGCTACCCCGGCGGCGGCAGGTCGGCCCTTGCCCGCAGCGTGGGCAGCCGTCGGGCGGTGAGCCGGCTTGAGCGGCGCCCGCGCCCACGTCTCGTCGTGCTCCAGCTGACTGCCGTCCGTGAACGCCGGCTTCGGCTTCGGCGTGTGGCGGACCACGCCGCCAGCAGTCGGGGATGCAGGAGATGCGGTCGATGCCACGGTAGTTCCATCTGCTGGTGGCTGGGCGGCACTGACGTTGCCACTGCTCCCGTCAGGTGGCACCACAGCCGCCGCGGGACTCGTGACGCCCACCGGCAGCGCGGTAGCGTTGCCATGGCCACCGTCGGTCGCGTCGCTCGGCGACGACGCTGACTCCGCAGCTGTCGGGGCCGTCGACCGGGTCGAGGAGCCGGCGGCCGCCTTACTCTGCTTCGTCACACCGAGCACCGTCAGTTCGCCATCCATGCGATCCGACCTGGACGCCGCTCCGCCTCCGCCGCCGCCGCCGCTCGCCGGCTCCAGCGACAGCAACGCCCTGACGTACCTCGGCTGTAGCCGGTCCTGCCTCTGCAACTGCAGCCGCCGGTCCTGCCGCTGCAGCTGCAGCTCGGCAGCCAGCAGGTGGCGCTCGGCCCGCTCCAGCTGCGGCTCCAGCTGCGGCTCCAGCAGCGGCTGTGGCTGCGGCAGCGGCACCGTGTGCAGGTGGCTGCGGCCCAGCAGCACGGTGACGGCGCTGGCGTTGGACGCCGCCGCGCCGCCCGAGATGAACGGCACCGCCAGCAGCGGCGCCACGAACGCACCCAGACTGAAGCTGAAGTGGATGGCCTGCATGTAGGGGCCGGCCGACTTGCCCCACATGTCCAGCAGCAGCACGTTGCCGCCTGCGCCAAGGTCACGAGCCAGTGAGTGATGCTTGTCGACCCCAGGGCACACCGAATTGGTGAGCCGTGCAGCACCCAAAGACACATCACCACAGCCACACCAATTGAGCTGTCAGAGTAGCGCGTCACACCGATACTGGTGTGACGTGACGTTCACCACAATACAACAATGCGCACACAGCATTACATTTTTTTCCTTGGCATTTGCAAGACCATGACCAGGAATGCCGCACACTTACCATGCTGCAGCTTTGAGTACACGACAGCACAAACACACGAGACTGTGAAGTTAACATTTTCATCGATAGAACAGGTACATAAAAATTCCAAGGCGAGTTGGAAATTTACATGAAGAGATGTCTGCATGTGTCACACCAATGCATCGGGCTTGTTGCACCCTCGGACGATGAAAACGGGTCAGTTCACACGTCACTGGAGAAAGGTCACGGGTCAGTTAACGCAGTTCCAATGACGGGTCATGGGTCAGTCATCAGATAAACCACGAGGGAGGGACGTCAAGATAAGCTAAGCTGACGGTATCCTCGGGGAGTACACTCGTCAGAAGACATACGGAGTTCGATGGTGTCACCTTCAGCTCAGTGTGTCACCTTCAGCTCAGTGTGTCCAGATTCGTGATTTAGGCGCCGAAGCAAGGATGTAAATACGATTGGTGTCAAATTCAGATAGCATCCAAATCCTGAGGAACATAATCATCAAAATCAAAACTTAGGCCTATTTTCAGGTAAGGGATCAACTGAATGTCGTTCCATTATTATTGTCTATCACAAATTATCCAGAGACAATCTTTTGTATTTACATCCTGACGCCTAACAGGCTGCAGTTCGCCTTTACGTTACGGACTGGACGACCAGACGTCCTGTCGTGCGCCAGAGCCCGAGTCCCCGAGTCCCCGTGTCGGCGACACCGCCGCCGGTCCGGTGGGCAGGCTCACGGCACCACCGCCACAACACTCACCCGTGTCGATGAACCCGAGCGGCACGCCGACGGCGGCAAAGCACGCGTAGAGCGCCCAGGGTCGCGTCAGCCACGGCACGACGGCCATGCCGACGGCGCTCAGCACGATGCTCAGCATCATCATCAGCAGGCGGTTCAGCCTGTCGAACAGCATGCCGCCTGCCGGACACACAAGGCGGCGGCCTGTTCTGGAGCGGGCGGTGGTGGCAGCTGGCGGGGCCGAACAGCTACCACCGTATGGTCTAGTCTGGGGTTGAAAACCGTGACACAAGAGATAGCACATCAGATACATCTGGTCACATCATCTAAATGGGATGAGCTAGGGATTGGCGAAAATGGATGGAACACAGCCGACTGATGCGACACTGGGTGATGCGACACGAGGGTGTGGCCGGGGATTTTCGAGAGGGACGGGATTTGATTTAAAGATCGATTGCTGCCATGCAACGCCACGGGCGTGAAGCAAAATTTCACCAACTTTGGAAGAGTTGGTGCATTTGCAATTTCCCGTGCACTTGGCGATGACCACGCCGGCCAACAGCTCACCTATAATCTCTTTCTCAACAGTGAGTAGCAGCGAAGCGAACGCAACATGGAAGCCAACGGCACTGCGCAACACCTTCCCCAACGATCGGGCAGTCAACGTGAGAGGCTAGCCGTGTTGCTGGTCATCAGCAGGGCCCACTCCACCAGCGGCGCCGGTCACGTGCAGACCCAAACACAGCGCCAGGTCAATGTGGACCGGCACTGCGCCGGCACGCACACAGTGACACCAGCATCACCCGCCGTATACCCACAGGGCCCGTCACACCAGCTAGATTCGCCATGAATATCAGTCGGAGTACCCATGTTGAAAACCAAAACAACCGTGGAATTCAGCTTCTTCAATTTCCCAGGGCGGTCAAGGCCATGCATTTGTTCGGACTCCGTGCCATTGTGGCCGTTTGCTTATATTTATTGCTATACGTAAATTTTACACCTCACCCACACCCAGGTTCAGCATTGCCTCTTAGGAATACCTACGTCTACCAAGACAATGTTTGTCGGAGTTCTGTAGGTGCGTTGCTGCCGAGAATAGTTTCTGGGCCGGAACTCTTGACTCTGACATCGCTTCCAGCCGAGAGCGGGTCAGATCATTTGACCGTTCGGCCACGCACATACATCATTGTTGCTTCTCGCAATGACATGGGTGTGACCTTCAATGACCCATCTGTGAGGTGGCCGAGGTCATAATGACATGTTAGCAGCTAGGCCAGGGCGCCAGTGGCCGGTCTGTTGAAATATGGTATAGTCGACATGGATCGACCACGAATGCTTAGTGTCGAGCATGGTTCATTCGCGTCTCCCAGCATCAACAGCACGGACATAATTGCAACGTCAACAGAACAGCTTCAGTCGTTGCGCCATTTCCCCGCTGCATGCTGTGATTGTTTGTCCTCAATTCGGGGATGACTTCCCCGCTGCATGCTGTGATTGTTTCTCCTTAATTCAGGGACGACTTCCCCGCTGCATGCTGTGATTGTTTCTCCTCGATTCAGGGATGATTTCCCCGATGCATGCTGTGGTTGTTCGTCCTCAATTCACGGACGATTTCCCCGCTGCATGCTGTGATTGTTTGTCCTCAATTCAGGGATGATTTCCCCGCTGCATGCTGTGATTGTTTGTCCTCGATTCAGGGACGATTTCCCCGCTGCATGCTGTGATTGTTTGTCCTCAATTCAGGGATGATTTCCCCGCTGCATGCTGTGATTGGTTGGTTGGTTGGTTGGTTGGTTATTGGTTTTACGACACGTCGACCGTGGAGTCATATAGCGTTGCCAATCTCTCACGCCGATTGGTCGCGGGCGAACAGTAGCGACAGGTGAGATTCGAACCCACAATCTTTAGATTGCGAGACGAGCATCTTACCCCTAGACCACTCGTCCCCCCCTCCACCATATGCTGTGATTGTTTCTCCTCGATTCAGGGACGATTTCCCCGCTGCATGCTGTGATTGTTTGACCTCAATTCAGGAATGATTTCCCCGCTGCATGCTGTGATTGCTTGTCCCCAATTCAGGGACAATTTCCCCGCTGCATGGTGTGATTGTTTCTCCTCAATTCAGGAATGATTTCCCCGCTGCATGCTGTTATTATTTCTCCTCAGTTCAGGGATGGACGAGCAGGTTTTCTGTGAATGAAACTCACCGAGGTTTCAGAGAACGTTTTTGCTATAACGTTGGAGTTGTTTGTATTCGGAAAAACAGCTGCAAAGCCCGTAGAGTGGACCATCCATCATAAGTAAGTAGCCAACTCATGGGACGAGCACCAAAATCGGTAACCTGAGATAAAACTGATATTTAGACTTCTAAAAATTGTGTGCAATTTCTAAAACTTCTGTGACTTCTAAAAATTGTGTGCAAAAATTGTGTCTATATTCCCCAAAGGCTTTAAGCCAATACATCATTGTCATACAGAGCTTATGCTTATACAATTTAAATTGCTTCCAGCAACATTAATCGCATAGTATAATATCAATCCCCTTAAATGCCGGGTTTTCCTGGACAATAATAGATTTGCATACGAAATGCACTGGCTGCCGACATACCCCAGGCCATCAACTAACACAACTAACAGACGATGTTCATCATGCTACATGCGCTGAGTAAAAGGTTGCCTGTTCGAAGCGCCAGACATAAGCCCGTTTCACGACGGCCAATAAGCACCAGGATGCAAGGTCGATGACGTCGTCTAGTATGAAGGGCATATCATTGAAATATATGTACTTTATCTGTCGATATGAAATGTTCCAGAAGTTTTAACTATGAAGTAATAAATTCAGTATTAAACTCAACCAACATATTCAAGTTGTGGCACTGTTTGACAAAAGCGCTCAATTCACAGAAACAACTACCCAATCTGGCCGCATTTGGCACGATGGAGGTAGGAGTCGTCGGATAGAACAAAAATTTTCCGTTGGATTACCAACAAATATACAATATTAGGGAGGAAGTGGTAGTATGTATCCTGCGGATTAATATTTTTCCTTTTACGCTTTATTTTATGGCTGTGAAGTACCTGTATTATGAATAAATATTGAAATACATCATTTCCAGATGCTACGATTCCATCTTGACGCTCTCGAAAATATTAAATTATATCTACTTTACAAGCGGGTTGTTTACAGTTGTAATGGCATCCGCTGTACCGCACCATACGAGGCTCCGTTTTGAAATGTAGCTGTACTCCTACCTAAATAACCCCTAAATAATACTGTGGGAGAGGATAATTGATCCTTGTCTTTGAATATCATACTCGCAAGAAAGAACAAAGCATGAATTGTTTACAGCACCCAAAAGACCGCAACACGTCCAAAATATGCGCATCTGAGACAAGCTTGTTTGTTGGCTCGCCTGACATATTTCAGCCGTAAATGATGCAATCAGAGCACAAATGAAGACGTTATTTTTTTAAACGTGGATTATGATTCGTCCCAGCTATCATAAAGGGCCAATCACTTACTGCAGTTGAAGTTGGCTGGCGATATCGATCAGAGTTGTCGAGTGCTCGGAAAATTGGCATTTGAAGACTGCTGAATTCGACAAACAGCTGTTATCATCGAGTTTACTTCCGAAGTCAGGCTCGCTTGGTCTGACTTCCAGATTTCCGACCAGATGACGTCCTAGGCGCGGATGTAGGTGTACATTTTCAGGGTTTGTGCATAAACAAGCTGTTACTAGTTCAAAAACTTGTCGTATTAGGTAACTGAACCTACTCTGGTGGTGGTGGATTTGTGCTTTAGGGCGCGTCGACTGCATTGGTCATTTTGCGCCCATGAACCTACTCTGTTTGTTTATTGATGTCATAAATTGGTCCAATCTACAGACTAAAAGCTTTCAGATCAACGTAATTAGTATGCCCTGACCCCACCATTGGGATGTCATGACGATTACTTCCCGCTAGTGCACGCGTGAAACCGCCTATAGTCCTACTCGACCGCTGCCAAAAAAAAACGCCGCAAAGTTCGGTGAAAGATGCAACAAGTCACCACGTGCAGGAGACAGGTTTTCAGTCAGCATCAGTGGCATCTTCCAGCAGCATGCAGACACTAGACGGCGACGCAGTCCGACCAACGCGCTTATCGGTGCCAGGAGCTAGGGAGAGACTTCTAAGGAGCTACGAGACTGCTATAGCATGAGCGAGCAAATCCAACACACGACATCATATAGGCATACCACATAGCCCAGCACGCCTAGCCGTGTGCTGACCACGCGTGGCTTACTGAGTGTGGATCCGGCCAAGTAGCCGACGATGGTGCGCCACAGGAAGCGAGGGGCGTACTCAGTGTGGATCCGGCCAAGTAGCCGACGATGGTGCGCCACAGGAAGCGAGGGGCGTACTCAGTGTGGATCCGGCCAAGTAGCCGACGATGGTGCGCCACAGGAAGCGAGGGGCGTACTCAGTGTGGATCCGGCCAAGTAGCTGATGGTGCGCCACAAGGAGAGCGGGGCTTACTCAGTGTGGATCCAGCCAGGTAACCCATGGAACGCCACAAGGAGAGCAGGGCTTACTCAGTGTGGATCCGGCCAGGTAACCCATGGCGCGCCACATGAAGATCTGCGAGATGTGGGACAGCGGCACATCCACCAGGTCCTGCAGATCCAGCAGTGTCGGTCCCGGCAGGGAGATACACAGTCCCTGCCGCAGGCGTGGGTGGCGATCAGATACGAAGAGTGCGATAGTCACAGCGATACACAGTCCCGCAGAGCGAAAATCAGATCAGACACGAAGAGTGCGATAGTCACAGCGATACACAGTCCCGCAGAGCGAAAATCAGATCAGACACGAAGAGTGCGATAGTCACGCGATACACAGTCCCGCAGAGCGAAAATCAGATCAGACACGAAGAGTACGATAGTCACGCGATACACAGTCCCGCAGAGCGAAATCAGATCAGACACGAAGAGTACGATAGTCACGCGATACACAGTCCCGCAGAGCGAAACATGTGTTCTATCCTGAAGACGACAAACCAAACAGCACACACCTGCAGCAACTTCCAGCACACACCAAACAGACGACTGGCTACACCGGGTGACACTCGTATTGTCCGATCCTCCGACAATTCCGCACGGCAACCACATCGCACCACATACACCGCGCTAGCCGGGGCTGGTTTTATGTCTTGGAATCCGTCATTTGGAGAGGAAAATTTTGGGGGAATTCCAGATCGGAGAGGATAATTCCTTTCCGTATCTGATATAAAATCCTCCTTTTTGTACGTTCCAGTCAGTTCTGGGCACGTTTATCAAGGAACAATTCACCGCAAATATTTTCGTACCACATTCACCTTTTGGCAAAAAGGAGGTGGATAACCTCCTGGAGAGGATAACATGGGTTCGAATCTCGCAACCGGCGGCGTTACCGAGTCCGCCTGCGACCAACCGGCGTGAGAGGTTGGCGGCGCTATATGATCTAGCGGTTGAATGCGTCGTAAAAGAACCCAACGTTCTTCTTCTTCTTCCTGGACGACAAACGTCTCGGACAGGGCCACGTTTCCAACCGTGGCACCAGCCGGCGGCCGCCACCCACCAGCGAGAAGAACGCCAGGCAGATGGCGAGCGTCTTGACGAGCGCCAGGCAGCGGCCAGCGCCGATGGCGGTCCGTGGCCGCGGCCGCCGCCGCCGGCCGGGCCGCGGTCTGGCCGGCGGCGTCAGCAGCGCCGCACGGTCCTGCAGGCCGTCGTCGTCCTCGTCACCGGCCGAGAACGAGGCGGGCACCTCGCTCATGGTGCACACCCGGCGCCTGTAACGGCCGCACGGCGTCACTCGTCTGTAGCGGGCCGACGTTGCTCATCGTGCCACTGAGGCTTCACCTGTGGCAATGGCACATTGGCCATCGCGGGCCCCTGGCCTACTACAGTGGCACAAGGTAGCTTAATAAGGCAGGGCTAAAATGAATCTACAATATGAAAAGAAGCGCTGCTGAACTTTTCAATATTAACATTCTGTCAGGATGAAGAGCATTTCATTCCCACTCTCACCATGTAGAGCACGAGTCAATCTTAAGGTGAACAACGAAATGAAAAATGCACTGCATGATGCTTATATAAAGTGTCTCTTCGAAGCTGTGGGAACTATTCAGCATTACCTTGTGAAAAACTAGTGGTGGGCATGAGGTTCTTGCACAGGAACATGTGAAAGCAGCTAACTGCATGATAGACTGTAAACAAATTTACCACTCATACCATTGATAATCTATGGGTTTGAAACAGTCTAAGCCATCTCCCCGATTCTGCTATTAACATGTGAATACAATTGTGATACTTCAGGCCATGGATTTGCACTTGATAACAATTTAGCACACTTTTTCAAGTCTCTTCTAAAACTGGGATTATTCAGAAAGACAAGATCCCCAATGTTTGTGTGGCTCTTGTTGGCAAGGATAATATATATATGAAGTAACACAGCTAATTTGCATTAAGAAATAAAGGCAACTCTTTCTGTCCATGACCTGGGAATAGTACTCTGTTTTTTTGTTTTCTCTTCTGGCAAACTTGTTCATGGCATCAGAATCAGCTAAGTGTGAATGATAGGTCACACCTCTTAGGTTGTTATTTTGCATGGCTACCAACTTAAAATAATCGATTAATTGAAAGGAATGAGGCATGTGTGCTTGGTGTGCACAAGAGGACCTAAAAGAAATGCAGCTTTCAACCAAATTTAGCCCTGTGCCAGCATATCTAAATACACATTAGGTCATTCCAGACGTTGTGATGCACTTGCAGATGCAGAAAGAAAAAGTGCAGATGGAAACATGGGTTAACAAGGCCATTGCGTCCAGACTCGTGATTTTGGGCGTCAAGGCAAGGATGTAAATATGATTTCAAATTGAGATAGCATCCAAGTCCTGGGGGAATGTAGCCACCAAAATCAGAGTTTAAACCTGTTTACACAATATGTATGCAATAAATATTTACTTGTTTTGCAATGATAACAAGAACAGCAATAATATGACTTAAAGCAAGGGTAATGATAACAACATGTGGTAGCTATTTTGTCCATTGGTAGGCTTGATGTGATCCAGCATCAGTAGGTTTTATGTGATTCCACATCAGTAGGCTTTATGCTATCCAATATTCTGACAACGGTCATGAAAACAGGTGGTTTTTTTTTTTTTAAGTTTTGGTTTTTTTTTTTAAAAAATTTTTTTTTTTATAAAATTTTTAAAAAGTTTTTTTTATTTTTTTTTTTTTTTTTTGAAAAAAAGAATTGGGGGGCTAAACCACCCCAGTTAAAATATTTTTTTCCCCTTTATTTTTTTTTAAAAAAAATAAAAATTTTTTCCAATTTTTTTTGGTTTGAAAAGTTTGAATTGATGAAATTTTTTTTGTTTTTTTTTTTTCCTCCAAAAAAAAAAAATTTCCCCTTTTAAAAAAAAAAAGAAAAAAACAAAAAGCAATGCTACCAGCATGTGGTAGCCACTTCATCCATCAGTAGGCTTGATGTGATCCAACATCAGTAGGCTTTATGTGATCCAACATCAGTAGGCTTCATGCAATCCAACACCCACAGGTTTTGGTGATCAAACACCTGGTTTTGGATGATCAAACATTGGTCAGAATTGGATTATATTAGGCTAGGCAAGGCTAGCTTATTATTATTAGTTGTAGTGATAGTGTTTTCATGTAAAAAGCAAAAGTTTATTACATGCTCAATATTGCTTGGTTCCAAAGGCATAAAAGAGTGAGTGAGTGAGTGATTTGGGTTTTAGGGCACATCGACCATGGTAGGTCATTTAGCGCCCCGGCATAAAAGATAACTTGATCCAAACAGGGTATTGCAAAACTGAAAACATGTACATTTCTGTCTATCCATGAAGTTAGATGAATGGTGGAAGGGTAATGATGACTAGAAATTATAATTCTGGGAATCAATATAACAGAAGGAACAAAGCAATTCTGAATATTACTGGAGTGGGGAAGGCAGAGCAAACAAAGAAAAAGTCTAACAACAATAACTGCCCATAAGATATGAGCAATTTAAGATACCAATAATGAAAAACAAAGGAACCATAAAGACGACAAAATGGATGAGTACCATCAAAAACAAAAAATAATATTGAAATCCAAAATAACATGAGATTGTATTCATAAAAGGAACATAAATAATCACAATGTAGACATTACCATACATTCCATAGCCCAAAAAAGCTATTGTATATGTAAGGATTTGTATCTGGGGTTGCACAAGTGCTACAGATGTTGGATCATAATCTATAGATCATGATCTAACCTATGAATGTTGGGTATTCTTCAAGTATTACCCCTCACACTTCTTTTATCTCAACAATGTATCAAGCCATCATCAGCTGACTGCCAATCAGCTGTTGGTGACATCACTCAAATGTACCGACACCCCCCGCAGCTGGGTGCACTGAATGATCCAAGGGTGTCACCAGGAATATTTATAAGGGTTGGGTTAGGTTAGGTCAGGTCAGGTTAGGTCAGGTTAGGTTAGGTTAGGTTTTCACCATTGTGAAATAGCATCTGCACACCCTCCCCTCTATATGTTCTAGTGACGTCACCAACAGCTGACTGGCAGTCAGCTGACGGTGACTCGGATGCATTGTTGATACAAAGTAAGTGTGAGGGGTAATACTTGAAGATTACCTGAATGTTGGACCCCATAAAACATAAGATCCAAATTTAACATATGGATTGGAGCATGCAAAACATATGAATTTATTGCATCAAACTGACAGATAACCTACTATGCATGTTGAATCACATAAACCTATAGATCTTAACCTAACCTATGTATGAAATTGATTGAGATGTTAGGTGACATTTTTAGAACCAAAACTGCCTAGAACAAACATTTGTATCAACTGCATGTCCATAGGCTCTTGGGTCATTCTTTGGTCTGATTAGGGGTGGGATCAAATTGGTACATTTGTGCATGAAGGTATTCATGAGTGTTAAAATAATTGTTTTTGTTAGGTATGAGATGTCAAAGTGAGTGCAATAGGATGTAGAAAGCCACCATGAAAATCATGTTCCTTAGCTACTTTGTATATGGTATAAGTCCTTCAAGATCGGTATTGAGCGAATATCATGCATTTTTGTATCTTTTTCATACTTCATTGTACCTTTTTGTTTGCTTTGAGAGATACACAATATTGGGATGCATAAATTTGATAACCATGCATATACCTATGCCATAGACTGGTTTTGTTGAACAGACCAGACTATGAATAATCCTTTTATCTGGAATTACGCCGCAAGATGCTTGTGTATCACTATATGGAAGGTGCTGCTGAATATGCTGCGAATGTGCTGTCGAATCTGCTACCGAATGTGCTGCTGAATGTGCTGCCAACTTCTGCTGCATAAGTATTATCTGTGCAAAGAAGACTTAAAATTATTACCTTGGCTACTACAGAAAATGTCTCCTACGCACCCAACTTCGAAACGTCAGGGAAGTAATATGAACACCGGCTCTGGTTCTGCGATATGATAACTATAAATGTTCGTCGCATTAGCGCTGATATCAGTCACAGCCTTTAAAAATCTGGCAGCTCACTGACGTTATTTCGGGAGCATCGGCTATGTCAATTTGTGTCGGGGAATAGTTTCGGCGGAGTCAGTAACTAGACTGGCGCTGCCAGAACTTGTGATAAGATTGCTTAAGATTATCGGATCAAAAAATATTTATTGGAGAGGACTACTGTAAGCTATAGCCTTTAACCGGACTTCCTTACCCATTTTGAGAAAAGGCCTCGCTAGATTCTATTCCTAGCTAAATTTGTAAAACACGACGGTAGAAGCAAACCAGAATACATCCTAACCTGTTAGCTGGGGTCGTGTCTCCCCCATTCGCCTCCCAGCCACGGTCGTAGCTCCCTATTCAGTGACCCTTTCCCGTAGCCCGAGGTCGTCAACGGGCGCGGTCCTCCATTCAAAATTCCTTGGAAGTGGCCCCGAACGAGACAATACTATATACATATTGTTCCTCCCATGATTGTGCTGCAAGGCCAAGTGTAATATTAGCTTTGGACATGGGATTAGTATTAGAGCGATAAAAATGCGCATTTATTTATTTTGCCTGGGTGGGGAGGGTAGGAACCATAGATATTACCGCGCAATGCGTGTCATGGAATTATAATCGACTTAAAACCTGACTTTCAGAAGCCCGATAACGACCCCATCTAACTCATTAAAATAGAAGTACATATGCTATTAATCTATAAGTGCAAGTATCATGGCTTCTAGGTGCACTATTGTAATTACGATTATGAAAGCTCTATAAGAACTGAGGTAATAAAACCAAATCTCTAATTTGTTACAATTCAGTAAATTCAGCATGGCTAAATGGGCAGTGGTACCGAAGAGGGCATATGGGGAAATTCCTCCCCCCCCCCCCCTCCCGCCGAGGTGGCGGGCCCCCAAAGAGTCGCGACTGGGCCCCGAAAAAATTACGCTGAGGGACCCCAAAAAGTCGCGCCGGGACTCCAAAAGTCAAAAACGGTTCCTAAAATTACGCCTGGCCCAGAAATCTTCCCGTCCGGGCCCGGAAACTTTGCCTCCGGGCCCAGAAAACTCGCACCTGGACCAGAAAAATCACACCGGGACTGGTAATCGACCCGTGTTTCGAACTTCAGTCAGAAGAGGTCCCCAAACAAGACTCGCTTCGGGGCCTCGACAACACACGTCGGGGCGCCGAAAGCTGGAGCATGATTGGCATATCTTTACAGAGGCGCAGCCAACGGGGCGGGGCCCGACCCCCTACCCTTTAGCGACCGAAATACACTAGGCGAAAAAGAGGAAAAAAGAGGAAAAATTCAGGAAAAATGTACAAACACGTCTCTGAACACGATGAAGATGATGGAATTCCATTCGCCCTGGTGGAAATTTGTCAAAATTTGTATATTCTTCATGATTTTTATTTCATTTTTTTTTTAAACAAAAATAAAGTTTTTAAAATTATTAAAACGAATATTCCATCAACTTGCGTGTTTGCATATTGCAACGAAAAACGGAAAATTTGTGATATTTTGAATTGATAAAAACTTGTTTTTCTTCAAAAGCAGTTTGTGGTAGGTTAGGTTAGGTTAAGATAAGCATTTCCTTCATTTGGAAAATTTTAAGACAACAAATTGTTCAAAATTTGTCAAATAGTTTTTTTTTGCTTCTCTAAAGGGGAGCTTAGGCTTGGATAAGCTATGCTGTCATATTTTTATTTTTGAAACAACTTTTTATGCTGTTACCTAATTCAAACCCCCTTTTCTAGTGAATTTTTACTCACAAACTAAAAAGTAAGCATTTGCACAGAAAATGAGAAGTCCATCATCTTAGTCATATTCATAAACATTGCATTCGAAGGATAACTTCCAAGAATTCATAAAACACCTTAAAGCACAACCTTACCAGCAAAACATGTGACTCATTCATCCTGTGAATAGCCTAAATGATAATAGTATTGTTGTTAAAACCACCTACTGTACAAAAGGTGTGAACCCTGCCCTGGCAGAGACCTAGGCAACCATCAGCATAGGTTTCTGAAAATGATTTTTGTTTGGGGGGGGGGGAGGAGGAAAAATACACGAAGGCAATGGGCAGGCTAAAATGGATTGGGGGAATACCTTATAGGGTGCCGTGCTACAGGTTGAAATTATTGTGGTGGTGGACAGCCAGCATTGGGGGGGCAAGTGCCCTCCCAAAAACATACAATGCTACACCCCTGTATGTAGGAGTATTATTGCAGCTTAAATTAACCAATAGATGAGCTTACACAGTTTACCTTCATGAAGCATACAAAGGGATTAGGTTTGTTAGGTTAGATTAGGCTCTTTTAGATTAGCTAGAAAACAAATATCAAACAATGTTGTTTTTTCTGATATTTTTAATACAAAAATTAGAACTTGTTTTTCTTCAAAAGCAGCTTGTGGTAATTTAGGTTAGCTCAAGTCAGGCTTTTTCCTTTAAAAAAATGTATAGGTTAGGTTCAGTTAGCTTAGTTTAGTTTAGGTGTTTTTAATTATAAATTTAAAAAATTCGAGAAAAAATGTTCAGAATTTTTCCATTAAAAACGTTTTCGTGCATGGAAAGTTGGGTTAGGTTCAGTTATGACATTTTTTTCTGATTTTGAACATTACTTTTCATGCTATATTACTCAACTCTAAGCCCCTTCATGGGTGTTATTTTGCCTCCCAACTGGAAAAGTATGCATTTGCAGAGGAAATTAATTGTCACATCACAATCTTGTTAAGCACATTCCTGAACATTGGATTAAAAAAAGAAATTCCAAGAAATCGAAAATTACCTTGAGCTACCTACAAATTTACCTAGGTACCTATACCAGTTACCAGTTACCAGTATATTCGAAAATAGTCCAACATGTTGCGGCTTTTCACACTTTCACGTCAGGTGTGTAAAACATTGTGATATAAAATAAACACGGCTAAAAGTGGTCTAAAATAAGCACGGCTATACGTGGCAGTTCATTAGCATTCTCAATGGTACACATACATACATCAATCCACTGGACCAGCGCGCCCTTTCATTTCGTCGACGGTCGTCCATCCTACTATAGAAAAGCACACGACTGATCAGTATATAACAGTGCATCAGTACGTAGCTACATTTATCTACCATCGCTTTCCTACGATTTCCTGTAACTGAGGTAAAAGCTCACTTGAAGAAATCACCGAAAATCACAGAAAATCACGCAAAAGACGCAATGAAATCACGTATCATCTACGGATCGTAACGCGTCCCGAATCGCTGTCCTAAAAGTCGGGTCACAGGGTTCAACGCCTATTGAATTGAGCAGCGCAACGCCACGATAGCATAGTCGGCGACGGCCGGCTTCCGTGCGAATTTGCGGTAGCGTCCACTGGTCAGCCTGTCGCGTGCCGTAGCCGTGTATTATGTTGGCTCGCGGTCCGATGGTCCCACTGATGTACACCGGCTCGCCAGTTATAATTGCACGTTGTACAGCAGTCACAGTGTGGAAATCAGTTAGTTGCTGTGCAGTACACCACCCGAGTTGTCTAATTGCATCGGAAACATGATCATACCGTCGCCGTCCGGTTACGACTCGAGCGCAGAAATTCACTATTTTCTGCACTCTATGCACTTGGGTGATTCCACATGAACCGTAAACAGATAAACAGTATCGAACAACGGAAAGCACGAGCGCCTCGACGATAACCTTCAGGGCTGGAGCGGGTATCACGTGGCGGGCGTGACTGAGTGCAATCAGTATCCCAGTGCACTTCCGTGTGATGGTGTCTATGTTAGGCTGGCAGTTTAAATGTCTGTCAACCATTAGTCCTATATTTTTGACAACACGTGTTTCTGTTATTGCTGAACCATTAAAATTTAGCGTTACAGGCGGGAGATTGCGCAACATTGCTGGCGTACCAAGGACGATCATTTGAGTTTTATGTGCGTTCTACCTATCTACCTATCTACCTATCACAATCATGATCAGCTCTCCAAATCACCAGTTCCAGCTTGCAGTAGCATTTTATTTAGACATCAACTACCGAACCAGATGATGGCAGCAATACTAATCATCCTACAATATGTCGCTATAAGCCTATCACATCACCCCACATCAGTTTATCACAATTTTGTGTACTTAATGATTGTCCACTTGCCACCAGTCACGTTGTTGCCTTGTCCACTTCTCACGTTCTTGCCTTGCCCTCAAACGCATAACCGTTACCATTGTCACCACACTATACTTTCTCACGTGTCCGTGTCCGTGAATCCAATATAATTGACTATCGTTTTGCAATGTTCGTAAGATAGAAGGCTAGCCCGTGTGGACCTGACACAAAAAGATTCAAACAGGCCGGCCGCCGCCCAACTGCCAATCACACAGTGATGATCGAAGTAGCGCCAGCTGATGATTGGTCTGATAACTGATCCTCCATTGTGAAGATTGTCAATTCCGTTCGAGCCACTGTTCTGGCTGTTTCAGAACCACGTATTTTACCTGACACATTGAGTGTCTGCATGACTGATTAAGCTCTTACTTAATTATTCGTTGGTCTTGGTGCAGGTCGCTATACCGCACTTGAAATCTCTTAGACCAGCCTCTGGGCATGTTAGGTACGGTTTCCCAAAAAGGGAAAGCCTCGTGGGTGCCTGAAGGATCGGGCACCTAAAAGTCGTGACGGGGTTCCGCTACGCTATATGGAACTGCCCCAATTCTACGATAGGACTGTTCTGGTTTTTGTCATGGGATTCTGTATATTCAAATGGGATTTGGTTTTGATCATGGGACAATCCAGGTTTTCCTCCATGGGACATATGTGATCTCATATGTCCCATGAAGAGTAAATGCCAATCCCATGGGATTTTTTTCACTAGGGTGATAGGGCCAAGTACAAACTAATTCTCACACATTTTCAAATTCACTGGATTTGGAAAGCTTATTAGGTGCCTTACTACCTAAGCATGAGCTCAGAGCAACACTGTTTCATAAAATGCTACTAGGTTTCGCATAATTTGAGACCGAAGAACAAGTTGGCTCCAAATCAGGCTGTTTTTTTTTGTTGGCTGGACTGATATGTCCTTGCTGGAAACACTAGTGAATGCATGGAATTTACACAGCTGACTAAGCATCACATCAAAGCCCAGTAAGAGCCCACTGGTCACTAACAGACTTCCTCGTTGGGCTTTCGGTTCTAGGATTTGCCACTTCTCGTACCTACCTATAAGTGGGTGGGTAGGTAACTTGCTCCTGCGCCACAATTCCGAACATTCTCTTATTTTCACGAATCAATGAAAACATCTTTGTGCAAAACATGGCCCGATGTACCTCAAAAGTGTCCCTCACAAAGCGATCTCCATGAAGACTAGAATGGACTCCACTCCAAAAAGGCCGCATATATTGCGCTTGTTATGAAACGAAAGCGCAATATATGGCGATATCTACCAGAGGCTTGCCTTTGCCGACAGGTGATAGAGCTGTTTTGAAGCTAAGATGTAAATGTGAACTTAAATTTTCACTATCATTACGAGTCATCAATGCAAATTTGTTTCCAGTTTTTTTTAACTTTGCTATTTTCCAGTGGACGAAAGCATCATCTGTACGAAAATAGCACACAAAAATAATTTCCAGCTCTACTCCGGTGAGACACTGCCTGAGTGCATTACATGGGCCGACCGCCCCTGCTGCCCAGGTGTTTTTGCCTCTAACATTTTCGCATTTGCCAGCGCCGGGCCGTCAGAGGTGAGGTGGATGCCCAGTCGACGAACACTCCAGGATGATGTGGCGAGACTTCACATGCCCATATTTCATTATGCCGTGTGTGACCTTCACAACACCTCATCGGTCTGAAGCGATCGCAGAGCTTGACCCCAGTTAACCCGGACGTTGCGCCAGGTGTTTTTGAGCCAGTCTCGGTCGACACAATTCACAACGCGGACCAAACCATTGTTATCAGGCGGCAGCCAGCGTTCCACCGGTGTAATGACCCGGTCTGGTGCACACCGCTCCGCTACCACCGGCAGCTGATGTGGAGCCGACGGTCGGTGTAATGACCCGGTCTGGTGCACACCGCTCGGCTACCACCGGCAGCTGATGTGGAGCCGACGGTCGGTGTAATGGTGCGGTCTGGTGCACACCGCTCGGCTACCATCGGCTGCTGATGTGGAGCCGACGGTCGGTGTAATGACCCGGACTGGGGCACACCGTTCCGCTGCCACCGGCACTCTTAAATATCAGCCAAGTGAATGATGAGTTCTACGGAATATGTAAAATGTCCTGCTGCTATGCTTGCCGTTCTTTAACCCTTGGGGGGGATAGTAGTTGATATGCCCCCCTCCCCAAGGTTTTCCGCGGACAGCGAAAGAACGGCTTGCGGTAGCGCACGGAAATTTGGCATGCCTTTTCCACATCAATCTGGCATGTTATATGAAAATTTTGAGGTCAGGTCATCTAGGGTCAACGAGTTAGTCAAGGTCAAGTGAGGTCACCTCCAGAAAAGTTCAACAAGTCGTCACGCTTTAACGGATAAAGATATTTTAATGAAACTTTCAGGGTTTGCTTATCGTTAGGGACGAAACAAAACTACCAGAGGAATTTGTTATTTTTTCGTCTTTGGTGATATATTAGTTTTGCATATTTGACCATTAGTGCTGAAATCGAAGATTCTGCCTAAAGTAAGCATTTTTTATGATAGTAAGTTGACTTCAAACAATGTTTTGCGGTCCGCTCTACCCATTAGAAAAAGAAAATTGAAAACTTAAAATTATTAAATGAAAACAAAATTGGTGGGCATTTTAAGGCCATGGTCGATTTCGCCTTCCTTGTCTGATTTCAAATAATTTTGGTTTTCAAATCTCCCCCAAAATGAACTCCCCAGAGCCAAAAACATCAAGTCAGTGGTGAAAACATAGACCCGCTAGTGACGTCACTTTTGGGGGATACAATTTTGGGGTGGTTTCTGGCCCTACTCGTCGAGCGCTTTCTCATGATACCTCTCGTTTAATTGCGACGCTTAGATTGAAGATTAGAGGGAGGGTTGTATCACCCCCCCTGAGACGGGATGTGAGGATCTGACTGGAAAGACTGGAAAGGGGAAAGATATGCTGGGACGTACATCTGGGTTACGCCCCCTCAGCGTTGAAGGTGTAAACCCCCCTCATTGTCGTTTTAGAATGCTTAGCACTACGCATATGGGCGTCGTATGGGAATAATGCACTTACAATCGTGAATATCCTGCTCCGCGGCATCATCTTGCGTGGCGGAGCCCATGGTCGTACCCAGGAGTTCGCAGTAGTTTGCTTATTTGCAAGACAATGTCAAAGGATGGCTTAGTCAAATGTTAAAACGGTCGAAAGGACAAAAAGTTGCACCTTGAAAAATCGAATGGCAAAAGTCAAACGTGAAAAAAATGTCAAACGGACTAGAAGTCGAAATCATGAAAGTCCAAGTGAAAAAGTTGAAGCGATAAAAGTCGAACAGGTAACAAGTAAATACAACAAAAAGTCGAAGGGCTACAAGTCATGGACCTAAGAATAAAGGGAAGAATTAAAACGGACTAACAGTATAAAGAACAAAAGTCGAATGCGGATAGGTCAAACGCACTAAGAGTCGAAAGGATGAAAGTCGAAGCGATCAGGGTGAAAATGACAAAAGTTGAAATGGTCAAAAGTCCAAGGGATTAAGTCGCATGGAAAAGGAAAGGGAACGAGACTGGCAGACGGAACAGGGTAGCAGACGTGAAACACAGGACTTGGACGGAGGAACGGGACCAGGGAGCGGAACCGGGAGACGGGACCAGTCAATGGGATCTGAGAACGGAACCGAGAAACTAGATCGGGGAACAGGACCGGGGAGAGAGATCAAGTAACTAGACAGAGGAACGGAACCAAAGAGCGAGACCGGGGGACGGAACCAGTCAATGGGATCTGAGAACGTAACGGAGGAACTAGATCAAGGGACAGGGCCGGAGAACGGACCAATGACCTACGGTCAGGTCAAGTTCAACAGAGTATCATGGACCATATATCAAGGTCAAATGTTGCCAAATCGTTCGTGGGCTGTCTGATGTAGTTTTGCGAATCTTTTTATTTGTTCGCAGACCAAAGATATCGTTTTTGTTCATGCTACTTGTTTTGAAGTTTGGTATATAATTTTCTGAAAGTTAGTTCACATGAATCGATTTTGTTTTCCAGACGCTGGTTATCATGTTGCTTTCTATTTCTTACTTTGCATCACACGCAGATGCAAAGTATGGTAGCATTCTCTCAATACTATTCCATAAAAACTATGAACTGTTTCTAGTGTAGACAGCTTCCTCACTTAGTGCTTCCTGAAGTACGCTTGCATCAGGTCGCTTAACCCATATCCTATTCCCTCCTGTGAATGCTTCCTTAATTCGATGCAAAATCGAAATACATACGCCTCGCCCACACTATGTTCAGTGCTAAACAAAATGAACTTGATTACAGTGCGCAGAACAGGAGGGTGAGTATGGCGTCAATTATCCCTCTCCACCCGACTTGATTTTTCTTGTTATCTACATAACATATTTATATTTATATATACATTCATCCTACGACGTTGCATGCAAAGAAACGAGTGAAGATGGCTTTCCGTTCGCTTGAAGATCGCTCCGACACCACCGCCGTGTCCGCACCATGAGTGATCCGGAGAACTCGCAGCTCTGACGCACACCTCGCCGGAAGTCTCCGAACGAAGCGCTTGCGGTCACAACCGCACGGCTCCCGCAACACGAGTGGCCTCTCAGAGCGGCGCAGCACTGGCGCGGCCTTTACGTGGGTCACGGTCGGTGTCTGAGGTCGCAGGTAGAGCATAAGCACGGATTGAAATTGTCGAATTCATTCCAATCCGTATCCGTGCGAGCCAATCCAATCCATAGCCTGACGGATAGAAATGTCCATCGGTTTTCCAATCAATTTCCAAAAATGTAGAATGGCTAAAACCAGATTTGTTGCGGCCATGAATCCGTAAGAAATTCAGTTGCAATAGTATGTATCGCAAATAAATAATCAAGGATAAGCAATGTTTAGCTAACAAGTCAATGCATAGGTCATATCGACATCTTGGTGCAAGATCCGAAAGACAATTTTCATTAGCACCACCATATTTTAAAGAAGCATAAGATGTCACTTAAAGGAAACTAACCACCTTGCCGAAATTCTGCAATCATACTAATTAGGGGTATTGGCACCTGAAAATGATGAATATGACATTGGTTTTGTGAAATATTATGCCCATACTTAAAAAAACGGGATTTTGGAAAGTTTTTATTTTTATCATAGGCCTCTAAAGGTTCGCCTTTAGGTTTAATTAAAGTTTAATTAATTTAATTTAAATTTAATTAAAAATTTAATTAAATTAAATTAATTAAACTTTAATTAAACCTAAAGGCGAACCTTTAGAGGCCTATGATAAAAAAGAAAAACTTTCCAAAATCCCGTTTTTAAAATCCCGTTTTTTAAATTTAAATTAAATTTAATTAAAGTCTTTAGGTTTAATTAGGTTTAATTAGGTTTAATTAAATAAAAGGTTTAATTTCCATTGAAATGCTGTTTGCTTCCATATGCTTCCATATGAAGGAATTTTCACAACGCCCACCGAGTCTGTCCATGTCCCAAAACCGATGATAAAAGGCCTTATAACTTCGGCTGGAAGATGTTTTGGACCGAACGGAGTATGAGGTAAGTGATTTCTCGACGTGGTCTTCAAAACTGCTATCTAAGTTAAAATCCTATTATAAAGGTGGTTAGTTTCCTTTAATATCACATGTGTGGACCCATAACCAATGTTATTTGATGGTGCATGAGCGTCAAGAAAGCATACAAGAAACGTGACTACTACCAAGGAATCAAATAAGGCAAAGGTAAGAACAGCCGCACTATTGACTATATACATTTCCACCCTCTTCGCACGCAACCTTTTACAATTATCTTGAAAATTATAGGTATTCACCTATACAATCACCCCAGGTAGCTAACAGGCTATATGCACTAGAACATAGTTAAGTCATACCAGACATACGAGCATTTCATTCAGGGTATAAAAACATACACCAGCTTAAAGTTAGTACCATATTTCAGTTTTGTGTGATTAGCTTTCATGCTTTGCAGTGTCAACATAGGTACCTGTTTGCGCACTCATCAATGAAGCAGTCATATGTGGAGGTGGACAGATAGTTACCTGCACAACTTACCACCAATGAATGCCAATCACTTATTCTTCCAAAGCATAACATGACACGGCATTGCTCATGATATCTATGTGCCCCGATTTCTTCTGCCTATCAAATGTCCATTTCGTTTCTCTCTTTGGCCGTAAATATTCTCTTTTGGCACATCTTTCCAATGGAGCCCCACGGCACTCCTCGATACTGAGTCTGATCAGTCTCGACTGCGTCGAGTTTGACAAAGCAATGCGCAATTTGAACTCAGCATGAAAAAAACACATCGAATGATGCCCGGAAATATCGGAGATCTGACACAAAATGCAAAAAGGAGTTGCCCTACTGTTTGCCGTACAATCGAAGTCCTTATATGGGCAACACGTTTGATCACAGCTGAAGCAACTGGTCCAAACGTCGCGTTGCTGCGTTCTCTACATCGCACATACATATGTAGTCGCTGGGTTCGAATTCTAAACACGTATGACAGATTTCGAGTTCACACCGCACGGCGGACCGCACGTCAGCTCGCAGTCAGCTTTATTCTCACTCTTCTCGCGGCCGGGGTATTTCGGCGCGAAACCAACAAGCCAATGGGAAGGCACACGTCGCCAAGGCGACGCGCGAGACCATGACGTCACCCGTCTACACATACATCAGCATCCTGGCAATGGTAGGATGATACCAGCGCTACAAATAAAGCAGTGTTGTTGGGAAAACAGCATACCTCGCAAAGTGACAGGTCCGCAAGCTCACGTGAAGCAGGCAGCAGCCCCCACGCGGTTGCAGTTGTGGGTGGTCACGTCATCGGATGGATTGCACAGTTTGTCATCGGATGGCAGATCTCGCGCCGCCGGCGCCATGCTGACGCACCGGCGCCAGCGCTGATGACTACTGGTACAGTCACGGGCATTACGATCAGCTCACTGGCTCCAACACTAAGACATGGCGCCGGCACTGAGGGCAACTGGTACAGTCACGGCGGGCATTACGATCGGCAAGCTGACTCCAATACTATGCTGATATACTGGCGCCAGCAATGCCGCACTGGCTCCAAGACTGTCGGTCATCTCCTGCCATTTGTTAAGACTCACGATGAGCGACACGTGTGAGCGGCGTGACCACACCGCACCGGTCCAGAGGAAGCTGCTGCGGCGTGACCGCACCGGCCCAGAGGAAGCTGCTGCGGCGTGACCGCACCGGCCCAGAGGAAGCTGCTGCGGCGTGACCACACCGCACCGGCCCAGAGGAAGCTGCTGCGGCGTGACCACACCGCACCGGCCCAGAGGAAGCTGCTGCGGCGTGACCACACCGCACCGGCCCAGAGGAAGCTGCTGCGGCGTGACCGCACCGGCCCAGAGGAAGCTGCTGCGGCGTGACCGCACCGGCCCAGAGGAAGCTGCTGCGGCGTGACCACACCGCACCGGTCCAGAGGAAGCTGCTGCGGCGTGACCGCACCGGCCCAGAGGAAGCTGCTGCGGCGTGACCGCACCGGCCCAGAGGAAGCTGCTGCGGCGTGACCGCACCGGCCCAGAGGAAGCTGCTGCGGCGTGACCACATCGCACCGGCCCAGAGGAAGCTGCTGCGGCGTGACCACACCGCACCGGCCCAGAGGAAGCTGCTGCGGCGTGACCACACCGCACCGGCCCAGAGGAAGCTGCTGCGGCGTGACCACACCACACCGGCCCAGAGGAAGCTGCTGCGGCGTGACCACACCACACCGGCCCAGAGGAAGCTGCTGCGGCGTGACCACACCGCACCGGCCCAGAGGAAGCTGCTGCGGCGTGACCGCACCGGCCCAGAGGAAGCTGCTGCGGCGTGACCACATCGCACCGGCCCAGAGGAAGCTGCTGCGGCGTGACCACACCGTACCAGCCCAGAGGAAGCTGCTGCGGCGTGACCACACCGCACCGGCCCAGAGGAAGCTGCTGCAGCGTGACCACATCGCACCGGCCCAGAGGAAGCTGCTGCGGCGTGACCACACCGCACCAGCCCAGAGGAAGCTGCTGCGGCGTGACCACACCGCACCGGCCCAGAGGAAGCTGCTGCGGCGTGACCACATCGCACCGGCCCAGAGGAAGCTGCTGCGGCGTGACCACACCGTACCAGCCCAGAGGAAGCTGCTGCGGCGTGACCACACCGCACCGCCCAGAGGAAGCTGCTGCGGCGTGACCACACCACACCCGCCCAGAGGAAGCTGCTGCGGCGTAACCACACCACACCGGCCCAGAGGAAGCTGCTGCGGTTGCCGCCGGCGCGCCGTCGGGGGTACTGGCGCCAAGACTCGACAGACTGGTATGGCCGGGTAACTGCACCGGCCGTCGGGGGTGCTGGCGCCAGGACTCGACAGGCTGGTATGGCCGGGTAACTGCACCGGCCGTCGGGGGTGCTGGCGCCAGGACTCGACAGGCTGGTATGGCCGGGTAACTGCACCGGCCGTCGGGGGTGCTGGCGCCAGGACTCGACAGGCTGGTATGGCCGGGTAACTGCACCGGCCGTCGGGGGTGCTGGCGCCAGGACTCGACAGGCTGGTATGGCCGGGTAACTGCACCGGCCGTCGGGGGTGCTGGCGCCAGGACTCGACAGGCTGGTATGGCCGGGTAACTGCACCGCCGCTGGCGCCGCGCGCCGGGGGCGGGACGCGGTGATCTCAGCCCGCTGGCGCCGGCACGCTGGACCGCGGTGACGTCACCACGTCGCAGGCTGGTCGGCTGGTGACGCGCGGCGTGGGGGGGGGACTCGTCAGCATCGCTGGCGGCGGACCAGTCACGTTTGATCCAATGTTTGTCGGCCGTGTGGTGGAATGCCGGCGACTCTCGGGGCGACACTGCCCTCTCGACTCTCGAGCGACTCTCGGGGCGACAGGTCCGACAGACAGGACTGCATATGCCACGAACACACACACACACACACACAGAGAGACACACACACACACACGCCACGCCACGTCGTTGCCACGCACACAAATCACATCACTGACCAAGGGTCGAACAGAGTCTGTCTCTCACACGAACTGAACTTCGGCTGCTTGTCCTATCACAAACAAAACAAAAAACAAACAAACAAAAAAACATTGAGCGTCGTACGGACTTGGTGAGCCGTGACCAGGTATCCGTAATGCATTGGAAATCGAGACCTCCAGAACGCTTTGCGTGCATCTTACGTTCAATACAGAGCAGGACGCATTCAAGAAGGGTAAGGGGCAGGGGAGCAACGGTAGCATTACCTGGATGCAACGTAGTTTTGAGAAAAGTGTAGCTTTCGTCAATATTTCGCAGTTCTAGACACATGATATTGAGACAGTATTTATTTTTACTCAGCTTTACTTTCGTATTGCCCCAAACCAGAGAAGCTCTTGTGCGTTGGATGCAACATTTAGTTTGACTCCAGCCCCTCGCCGCTCCCCAAGACCGCTGGTAGCTCCCGGCCGGATTGAGGAAAAACAACAGTTTAACATCAGCAAGATACCAAACTAGGGGGAGGGTCCAGACCTCTCTCCCCGCGACCTACCCGGGATCTCCAGCCAAGCCTGGATCATCGGGAGTTTTCCTAGATCCACCACTTCCATCCTTCGCCCTCTACCTCAGCACAATTTCCTGGTGAAATTAATGAACCAACACCCTCATCATCCGTATAACTCCCTGATGATGCCCACGAATCAGTATCTTCACAACGCGTTAAAACTCCATGGTGACACCTATGAATCAGCACCTTATCCTTCCAGGTACAAAATAATTGGAACTGCCTTGATGAACACCTCCATCAGACTGTTACTGTCTACATTGCTGACATCGGACAGTTTTAAGTCGCTTTATCATGAAAACTTCGTTCATAAATAGAATAGGTAATCCTGTCGGAAATGTCATCAACAAATGCAAAATATTGCACATCTCATCCCAATGGTGAGTTGCGGTACAGAAGTTTAGTCTGAATTGTTCAAAGCACATCGCATCCCACCGGCTTCCCCACTCACTGCACAGACATTTCTTCGAGTAGCGCAGCGAGGGCCTGGTAACCTGGTAACCTGGTAACCTCATCTGATGCCTGTCGGGTGCCGCGTGCTCCTCCCGTGCAGTCCATCCAGCTACAGTTGTCTTTTCTCCTCCCGTGCAGTCCATCCAGCTACAGTTGTCTTTTCTCCTCCCGTGCAGTCCATCCAGCTACAGTTGTCTTTTCTCCTCCCGTGCAGTCCATCCAGCTACAGTTGTCTTTTCTACTGGACATTAAGCAAGGTCCTGCGTATTTGTCGTGGCACCAAATCAGGTAAGTTTCAATTGGCTTTTGGTTGCATTTTGCTTGTTTAGTTAGCTAAAGTCTGGTTTAAAAACCGATGTTGGTAAAGTAAGAGGTAATTATATGCCTTAGCGCATGCATTAGCTGCATGTCTATGTCTATAATACATATTAGTCGGTACCATTGTCCATTCTTATCCTTGTGTTGATTACATTCATTTTAAATTATAGTATGCAACAAATTGCGTTCCAACTACATGACCTCCGTTGGCTCTGTGCATCAAATCTGATAGAAAACTGGTAATCTAGGCGGTTTCCTAGTCAGTGAGGCAAACAAGCAGCAATTTTTTTTATTGCGCTTTAATGCATTTTTTTAATGAAAATAATGTGTCAGGCTAAAAGAGGAGAACATTTTCTCGAGGTGAAGTTCTATATCTCGAGTATATTTGAACTCATTTTCACTGCAAGGACGTTTGCTAAACATCGCACTGCTTCCACGCGTGGGTTAGCAATGCTTAGGCCTACGTACCTTGTCGACCCTTGAAAACCTTCCCTGAAGAAGTGTAAGTCGGCAGCAATGTTTTTGAGGAAACGCTTGGTCCTTTATTACTCAACATACTCCATCCTAAAAGCACCCCTCTCTCCTTAGGGACTAAATCGGACTTCCGGAAAATATTTCTGATATACACAGAAACGTACTCTTGTCTGAGATCATGTCCCCGACGCATAGCGAGACATCATCAGCCGGCTCCGGTGTTGTGTCATAGCGAGACATCATCAGCCGGCTCCGGTGTTGTGTCATAGTGAGACATCATCAGTCGGCTCCGGTGTTGTCTCATAGTGAGACATCATCAGCCGGCTCCGGTGTTGTGTCATAGTGAGACATCATCAGCCGGCTCCGGTGTTGTGTCATAGTGAGACATCATCAGCCGGCTCCGGTGTTGTGTCATAGCGAGACATCATCAGTCAGCGCTGGTGTTGTGTCATAGTGAGACATCATCAGCCGGCTCCGGTGTTGTGTCATAGCGAGACATCATCAGCCGGCTCCGGTGTTGTGTCATAGCGAGACATCATCAGCCGGCTCCGGTGTTGTGTCATAGCGAGACATCATCAGCCGGCTCCGGTGTTGTGTCATAGTGAGACATCATCAGCCGGCTCCGGTGTTGTGTCATAGTGAGACATCATCAGCCGGCTCCGGTGTTGTGTCATAGCGAGACATCATCAGCCGGCTCCGGTGTTGTGTCATAGCGAGACATCATCAGCCGGCTCCGGTGTTGTGTCATAGCGAGACATCATCAGCCAGTGCCGGTGTTGTGTCATAGCGAGACATCATCAGCCGGCTCCGGTGTTGTGTCATAGCGAGACATCATCAGCCGGCTCCGGTGTTGTGTCATAGCGAGACATCATCAGTCAGCGCCGGTGTTGTGTCATAGCGAGACATCATCAGCCGGCTCCGGTGTTGTGTCATAGCGAGACATCATCAGCCAGCGCCGGTGTTGTGTCATAGCGAGACATCATCAGCCGGCTCCGGTGTTGTGTCATAGCGAGACATCATCAGCCAGTGCCGGTGTTGTGTCATAGCGAGACATCATCAGCCGGCTCCGGTGTTGTGTCATAGCGAGACATCATCAGCCAGCGCCGGTGTTGTGTCATAGCGAGACATCATCAGCCAGCTCCGGTGTTGTGTCATAGCGAGACATCATCAGCCGGCTCCGGTGTTGTGTCATAGTGAGACATCATCAGCCGGCTCCGGTGTTGTGTCATAGTGAGACATCATCAGCCGGCTCCGGTGTTGTGTCATGGCGAGACATCATCAGCCGGCTCCGGTGTTGTGTCATAGCGAGACATCATCAGCCAGCGCCGGTGTTGTGTCATAGCGAGACATCATCAGCCGGCTCCGGTGTTGTGTCATAGCGAGACATCATCAGCCAGCGCCGGTGTTGTGTCATAGCGAGACATCATCAGCCGGCTCCGGTGTTGTGTCATAGTGAGACATCATCAGCCGGCTCCGGTTTTGTGTCATAGCGAGACATCATCAGCCAGTGCCGGTGTTGTCACGCTATCAAATTATACGATTCTTCGGCAGAAGCTCGCAATGATTTCGCCTCAATTTTATCCGCCTCAGTGCGTAGATCAATATTTATTTTGACATCCAGACATATCAGCTGGGCACGTTTGTCAAATCATCCACAGCATGGCGGGATATCGGGGATCGAGGCGTGGTCAGGGGGGGGGGTTACGGCGGGGCCCGCCCCCGTTAGCAAATAATAATATACACTAAATTAAACAAGATATTTTGGGATTTTCACCACGCAAAACCAGAAATTTCCGGCCCACTTCGCGCGCCAAAATCGGCCTCTGTATAATGAGATTTTGCTTGGGTCGGACCCTCAGTCCTTGCGAAAATCATGGCTGCGCCCTTGACCGGACGTCAGACTGCCCCACACCTGATATCGGTCTGTTCATGCCCACAACGCCAGTCTGCCCATGCCTTTGAATTCCGTCTGCTCCTGTCTGTCACGTCCGTCTTATCATATCGTGACGTCTGTCTGCCTCTGCCCACGACGTCCACCCGCTCCTACTCATGATGTCCGTCTGCTCCTGTCTGTCACGTCCGTCTTATCATATCGTGACGTCTGTCTGCCTCCGCCCACGACGTCCACCCGCTCCTACTCATGATGTCCGTCTGCCCCTGCCCGTGACATTCGTCTACACCTGCTCGTGACGTCCGTCTCCCCCTGCTTATGATGTTGACCCGCTCCTGTCGGTGACGCCGTCAGATTTTGCCGACGTCACCGGCGCGGCCCCCGCGTGAGGTGTGCTCGCCGGCGGCACAACGGCCGGGCACACCATCGGCCCCACCAGCCACACCCCCACCGACCGGGCGCATGATCGGTCCCACCAGCCACACCCCCATCCCTCCCACCGGTCGGGAACATGATCGGTCCCACCAGCTACCCCACGTGATCAGTCCCACCAGTCACACTCCCACCGTCCGGGCACGTGATCAGTCCCACCAGTCACACTCCCACCGCCCGGGCACACGATCAGTCCCACCAGTCACACCCCAACCGGCCAGACACATGATCGGTCCCACCAGCCACGCCCCAGGCGCATGATCGGTCCCACCAGCCACGCCGGCCGCACTCCCTATAAAGGCCTGCGCGCGGTCGACTGTCGTCAAGACGGCGCGTCGCCGTATATGGTCATCGGGCAGAGAGAGCGGCCGGCCCGGCTGACCGAGACCCGCCGACCCGAGCCGTGACCCTGCGCAGGCGCAGTGCGGGCCGCGCCGCGCCGCGCCGCGCCGCGCCGCCAGTCGACCGACGCGCATCATTCGGCGCGCCGCACGTGTGCAGAGGGGCCTGTCGCCGGTGCGGGACCAGCCAACGCTGTGGACGACCCCGCGAGACCACCAGCCAGACGGGAGTGCGTACACGAGGTATGGCAGACGTGGCACGGCGGCAGGGCACGCGCAACACACGCAGCCTGGCCGTCACAGGATTGGTGTGGTGTTGTGGTGGTGTGGTGACGGCCGGGTAGGTGAGCTTTTGGATAGCTGAGTGTACTGTTTGTAGCGTTAGCTGGTGTTTCAGTTATAACATTAATCTAAGCATGTACTAAACATACAGTTATTGTTGCTTAGTCTTCATTATCACCGCATAAAATAATTAGCATGTATTATAGAATCTCCACATAGGTGGTGCTCTCTGGATGTGGTAACCTGACATTTCTGTCATGAATAGATCGGCTACATGTAGTGTAACGGCTGCCCAGAGAGTCGTGGGAGCATACATCCATCACGGGCTTGATTGTTTGCTCCCACACTTGCATCTAATCTGCTGGGTGGGGGACGAGTGGTCTAGTAGTAAGATGCTCGTCTCGCAATCGAAAGGTTGTGGGTTCGAATCTCACCTGTCGCTACTCTTCGCCCGCGACCAATCGGCGTGAGAGATTGGCAACGCTATATGACTCAACGGTCGACGTGTCGTAAAAACCAATAACCAACATCTAATCTGGCAAGCAGCATTGCCATTTGTTTCACTATAACGTACAACTCTCCCTTAACGTAAATGTACACTTGCCTGCACTTTGCTTGCAAACACTCGCTTTGATGGACAGCCATGCAACGTACTCGCTTTAAAGACGGCGCAAATGACCTTTATGGTCCGGCACGCCTAAAAAATCACCCCCTCGCTATTTGCTTCTCTTGCTCGTCTCATGAAGCAACCTTGAATCTTTCTTTCTACATGACACCGAGACGAGCATTATCAATGTCATCATCTTTGGTATGCATCACTCTTCGAGGGCTCTTGGTGTGCTCGACAGCCCGTTTAGGGCTCTTGGTGTGCTCAACAGCCCGTCTAGGGCTCTTGGTGTGCTCGACAGCCCGTCCCGAGCTCTTGGTGTGCTCGACAGCCCGTCTAGGGCTCTTGGTGTGCTTGACAGCCCGTGCCGAGCTCTTGGTGTGCTCGACAGCCCGTCTCGGGCTCTTGGTGTGCTCGACATCCCGTCTCGGGCTCTTGGTGTGCTTGACTTCCCGGCTAGGGCTCTTGGTGTGCTTGACAGCCCGTCTAGGGCTCTTGGTGTGCTCGACAGCCCGTTCCGAGCTCTTGGTATGCTCGACAGCCCGTCCCGAGCTCTTGGTGTGCTCGACAGCCCGTCTAGGATTCTTGGTGTGCTCGACAGTCCGTCTAGGGCTCTTGATGTGCTCGACAGTCCGTCTAGGGCTCTTGGTGTGCTAGGCAGCCCCGGCTGATCAGTCTCCCGGCTGGCTCTAATCTGAGCAATGCTGACTCGGTGACCCAGCGTGGCTCCAGTCTGGGTCAGATGTCGAGATCGTGCGCCGTCTTTCTCCCGGAGCAAACTAGGAGCATCAGCTGTCCTGTCCCGTTCCGCTGCTGGGGCCGCCATTTCATCCCGTTGCTGGTTCTCTTTCGGGGAAGAGCGCCGGCCGAACCGCCGCCTCCACTGATGGCCTTCGTTCTACTCCCGCTGCTGGTTTTTACCCCCCCCCCGCTGCTGGTCTCTGCCCTGTTTCTGTTGTTGGCCTTTGTTCCGCCCTCTCTGCTGGTTTCTGTTTCGTCACTGCTGCCGGTCCTACCCTCGCTGCCGGTCTGTGGCCCGCCACAACTGCTGGTCTCCATCAGTCTCCTCAGGCACACAATCAGTCGTCGCCGCCCACCCCCGCTGCTGGTCTCTGCCCCCACCCTCGCTGCCGGTTTGTGGTCCGCCACAACCGCTGGTCTCCATCTCCACCTCAGGCAGACAGTCAGCCGTCGCCGCCCGCCCGCTGCCTGCCCGCCCGCCCGCTCCACCACCTGTTGTCTATTGCTCTACTCATCAGCGGCCCACAGCGCGCAAAAACGAGCTGCGCGGCCGACCCGCCACATAAATGGCGCGCCGTCGATCCGTCCCGCGGCGGCCGCGTCACTGGTGATGACGGAGAGTGGCCCCCGACACGCCGCCAGCCCGATAGCAAACGCTGGGGAACTCTGTCATCACTGATGCCAGCAAAATATCCACAACTTTAGCATCGACCCTATGAGTGACACTAAAGACAGCAAATAGCAACATTTCGGAGCCGAAGCCCGGGCCGGTCGGCACTGAAGCCCGATGAAAAGACCGGTTTTGTAATGCATGCTATTTCTCGTGTAAGGTAGTATCACTATGGTTTTCCTGTTCGATTAAGATCACATCGGCAATTTACATCATCTTTTAATACTTTGTTTTACTTTGGAACATGAACTGAAGATCATCCTTCTCTTTCCAATATTTTATTTTTGCATTGGCATGTATTCACAGCCAACCAAATAATTACTTTATTACTTCTTAAAATGCATAGGTTCATATCCCTTACTTACCATCATCGATCTAAGGAAATACATCTACTAACGATATCATATCATGCCACTACAAATTAAAAAATGAGAACCGGAATAGTGTAATAGTAACAATTAGTGTCCAAACTGTAATAATGTAACATTCAGTCTTCAAACTTGAACCATGTTTTTTTCCATCAAGTCATGTCGATTGTTCAACCTAGCGTCGTTCGCTATGCCGGTTTCGTCTTCAGTTGACATTTTCAATCTCATTATTTGGTGATGGCTGAGTTACCTGGCATAACTGATAGGCCACGTCACCGTTAATGATCGAAATTAAGCTGAAAAACATCGGAGGTGAAAATTCCTCCAAACTTACACTACACCCAACCACGACAAGAATTTCAGGACATCATTAAGCACGGATGGCTGAAAGGAAGGCAGCATAGCATGATGATATTTGTGATGTACGGATAGTACGGATATGAGGATATTAGTTAACTAACGGATAACGAGCATCGGACCTTATCCCCTTTGTTAGGGTTGTGGCTTCGCAACAAGGGACTGCGGATGCCAGGGCATGACCTAAGCTGATTTAATATAGTGTGCATCCATATTTGCAATGGTTAAGCTTCAAAATCATTGTGGATGTCCAACCACCACAGTGAATACCCAATCCATGCACCTGCACCGAGACGTGGAACCCTACTCTGGCTGGTGTGACGATCCACCAGTTGCAACAACACTCGGCTGTCACCGCTATCCGTTGATGCTCTTCTCTGATGGGCACTACAGAGGGGAACCAAGAGAGGAGAACCAAGAGAGGAGAACCAAGAGAAGAACCAAGAGAGGAGAACCAAGAGAGGAGAACCAAGAAAGAGAAGAGAGAGAGAGAGAAAAAAAAAAAAAAAAAAAAGAGAGAGAGAGAGAGAGAGAGAGAGAGAGAGAGAGAGAGAGAGAGAGAGAGAGAGAGAGAGAGAGAGAGAGAGAGAGAGAGAGAGAGAGAGAGAGAGAGAGAGAGAGAAAGAGAGAGAGGGTGGAAGGAGGAGGGATGTGAGGGGAGGGATGTGCCTGCGTCATCAGTCAGATGGGCTCGACACAACGGAGCAGGGCCGTGCCGGAGTTAATCGGGCGAGCAAATAATATTTGAAGTCATTTTACCATCCAAAGCAAATGCTATTGGTGAAGTTTCTAAGCCTGTTAGAGTGGGTGGGCTACCTGCCCTGCATTTTGCTATGTCCATGGTAAAGGGGAGAAGGAACCGTCCAAATATATTGGGATACGACATCACACATTTTGAACACGCTCTCCATACAAACTTCGAGGCTTCGGAGTTTGCCTGTATCCGGAGATCGACTGTACTGTGTGACCTTGTCGAGAAGTGTCTCGTCACGCTGCTGCGTGACTCACCACAGGAATGTCTCACTGAGGCTGCACCATAGGAGCGTCTCACTAGGCCAAATTGTCACCATGGAAGCGTCTCACTAGGCCAAATTGTCACCATAGGGGCGGAAGCGTCTCACTAGGCCAAATTGTCACCATGGGAGCGTTTCATTAGGCCAAATTGTCACCATGGAAGCGTCTCATTAGGCCAAATTATCACCATGGAAGCGTCTCACTAGGCCAAATTGTCACCATAGGATCGTCTCACTAGGCCAAATTGTCACCATGGGAACGTCTCACTAGGCCAAATTGTCACCATGGGAGCGTCTCACTAGGCCAAATTGTCACCATGGCAGCGTCTCACTAGGCCAAATTGTCACCATGGGAGCGTCTCACTAGGCCAAATTGTCACCATGGGAGCGTCTCACTAGGCCAAATTGTCACCATGGGAGCGTTTCATTAGGTCAAATTGTCACCATGGGAACGTCTCACTAGGCCAAATTGCCACCATGGGAGCGTTTCATTAGGTCAAATTGTCACCATGGGAACGTCTCACTAGGCCAAATTGTCACCATGGGAGCGTCTCACTGGGCCAAATTGTCACCATGGGAGCGTCTCACTAGGTCAGACTGTCACCATAGCAGCATCTCACCAGGTCAGACTGTCACCATAGCAGCATCTCACCAGGTCAGACTGTCACCATAGCAGCATCTCACCAGGTCAGATTGTCACCATAGCAGCATCTCACCAGGTCAGGCTGTCACCATGGCAGCATCTCACCAGGTCAGACTGTCACCATGGCAGTATCCCACCAGGTCAGACTGTCACCATGGGAGCGTCTCACTGAGTCAGACTGTCACCATAGCAGCATCTCACCAGGTCAGACTGTCACCATAGCAGCATCTCACCAGGTCAGACTGTCACCATAGCAGCATCTCACCAGGTCAGACTGTCACCATAGCAGCATCTCACCAGGTCAGACTGTCACCATAGCAGCATCTCACCAGGTCAGACTGTCACCATGGCAGTATCCCACCAGGTCAGACTGTCACCATAGCAGCATCTCACCAGGTCAGACTGTCACCATAGCAGCATCTCACCAGGTCAGACTGTCACCATAGCAGCATCTCACCAGGTCAGACTGTCACCATAGCAGCATCTCACCAGGTCAGACTGTCACCATAGCAGCATCTCACCAGGTCAGACTGTCACCATGGCAGTATCCCACCAGGTCAGACTGTCACCATGGGAGCGTCTCACTGAGTCAGACTGTCACCATAGCAGCATCTCACCAGGTCAGATTGTCACCATAGCAGCATCTCACCAGGTCAGACTGTCACCATGGCAGTATCCCACCAGGTCAGACTGTCACCATGGGAGCGTCTCACTGAGTCAGACTGTCACCATAGCAGCATCTCACCAGGTCAGACCGTCGCCATGGGCACGTCCCGCCAGGTCAGACCGCCTGCTCGGCTTCAGACGGCCACCGGCCTGACGGCGTTCCCGGCACAGCACGAGCGTCACGCCACATCGTTACGTGACGTGACTCGTCTGCGGGCAGCTGTGCGGGCGCGGCGACGGCCGGCCACGCCCCAGTGACGAGCGGAAGCTGCGGCGGCGCGGGCCGCCCGCTCATTATAGAGTTGTCGGCGGCTGGCTGCGGCGGCCACCCGCGACACCCGCGTGGGTGAGGGTCGAGCTGGCGGGAGACATTATAGAGTTGTCGGCGGCTGGCTGCGGCGGCGACCCGCGACACCCGCGTGGGTGAGGGTCGAGCTGGCGGGAGACATTATAGAGTTGTCGGCGGCTGGCTGCGGCGGCCACCCGCGACACCCGCGTGGGTGAGGGTCGAGCTGGCGGGAGACATTATAGAGTTGTCGGCGGCTGGCTGCGGCGGCCACCCGCGACACCCGCGTGGGTGAGGGTCGAGCTGGCGGGAGACACGTGTTATGGGCCGCCGGCCACTCGATGTGTGAGAAGCCGCTGGGCGGTGGCTGCGTACGTCGCTTTGGCTAGCCGTGGGAACTCTGGGTGGGCGCGCGTCCACGGCGGCCGACGGAGAAACCGGTGACCGTATGACCCCTGGATGGGGCAGACGTACATGGCAGCCGACAGAGAAACAGGTAGCCGTGTGACCCCTGGATGGGGCGGACGTCCATGGCAGCCGACAGAGAAACAGGTGACGTGTGACCCCTGGATGGGTGAAGGGCGTCCATGACAGCATGAGAGCAACAGGTGGCCGTGTGACCCCTGGGTGGGTGGGGCGGGCGTCCATGACGGCCGACAGAGCAACAGGTGGCCGTGTGACCACTGGGTGGAGGGTGGGGATAGGGGGGGAGGGTGTCCGTGGCGGCCGACAGAGATACAGGCGCCGTTGAATGTGTTCCGAGTACTCGCCGCAAATGGATGCAAAACGCTCAGACTTACGACGCGATTAGCTGGTTCTGCCTTGTGTGGACCGTTCGGATTGCAAATTGAGAGATGGCGGTTATGTTCTGTCATTGGGATCCCGGAACAGGGAAGGATTGTGGAAGCAACACGCCGGAGATCGGAACAGACAGATCGAGAGCCTGATTCTTGAGTGAAGGTCAACTGTGGCTTGAAGCACCATTGGTGACTATATCGCAATAAGCAACTGACGATTGCTATACTTGAACACTGTTACCCTGACGGATCTGCATGGAACCTAGCCTTAAGTTACGCTTGTATTTAAAACATAACACTAGATGACCTCCACGAAATTGTCTGAAATTTCACATGGTGCTTTTACATGGCAGTATTTTTTTTCCGGGTGGAGCTTTTGCATGCTTCGGTCATATACGTCAGGTACCATCCGTCTCGCCCCGGTCGGCCAAGTACGTCAGGTACCGTCCCGTGCCGCCCGGCCGGTCAGGCACGGCAGGTACCGTCCGTTTCGCCCCGGGTCGGTCATGTACGTCAGGTGCCTCCGCCCCCCCCCCCCCCCAGGCCGGTCAGGTACGTCAGGTACCGCCCGTGCCGCCGGGCCGGTCATGTACTCAGGTGCCCCCCCCCCCCCCGGGGCCCCCCGCGCCGTCCCGGCCGGTCATGTACGTCAGGTGCCTCCGCCCCCCCCAGGCCGGTCAGGTACGGCAGGTGCCTGCCGTTCCGCCCCGGTGGGTCAGGTACACACCGGCTCTGTGTCCCAGCACCGTGTTGATGTCAGCAGACACACGACGCTGCTGCCCAGACAGCAGTGCTCGAGCCGACATCCGACCACTGGCGGACGCGCCCATTGTGTGTCGAATCGGCCCCGTCAGCCGGACGCTCCGTGTCGGGAGCTCAGCGTCGTCAGCAGACGGACGGACGGTCGACTCTGGCCGCCGTCGGACGAGGCTGCGCCATCCCCGCTGGAAACAGGGCAGCGTCCGCCCCGGGTCACAGCGGTGACAGTCGGTGGAACAGCGCCCCCGTCACAGAGATGCCAACCTCTGGAACAGCGCCCCCTGTCACAGACATGCCGACCTCTGGAACAGCGCCCCCTGTCACAGACATGCCGACCTCTGGAACAGCGCCCCCTGTCACAGACATGCCGACCTCTGGAACAGCGCCCCCTGTCACAGAGATGCCGACCTCTGGAACAGTGCCCCCTGTCACAGACATGCCGACCTCTGGAATAGCGCCCTGTCACAGACATGCCGACCTCTGAACAGCGCCCCTGTCAAGACATGCCGACCTGGAATAGCGCCCCCGTCACAGAGATGCCGACCTCTGGAACAGCGCCCCCTGTCAACCCAACAGTGCCCCCTGTCACAGACATGCCGACCTCTGGAACAGCGCCCCCGTCACAGACATGTCAACCTCTGGAACAGCGACCCGTGCCACTGGTATATCAACGTCTCGAACAGCGGCCCGTGCCACCAGGATGTCAACGTCTCGAACGCCTCTCCGTGTCACAGAGATATCAATATCTGTGACAGCGACCCATGCCGCAGAGTCTTTGGAACAACAGCCTGACGCCGTGACTTACACGTGACTC